>CP125978.1:397910470-398230632 GCA_030063025.1 Avena longiglumis
ATATATCTGTTCTATGGGTCCCATCGAGGACTGTTGTGTAATGTTATTACTTCGTTTTCCACCCGCACGAAAGAGCTTGGTGGGCACCTTTGAATCGTTTCTATGCGGGTTTGGCGAATTTTGCTCAAACCTGCATAGGTCCGATTCTGAGGGTGTTACACGCCTGGATGCGGTGAATATGCTTGCGTGTAGAGGGAGTCGAGGGGCGGCCGTGGTTCGCCGGATTTTGCTGGAGAAGGTCGCCGGAGTTGGTGAGGTTGCAGTGGCCAATTGGAGCGACTGCGGAGAGGAACCGGAACCAGAGGGAAACGGAGAGGAGGTGATCACGATTTATCACGTGCTTACTGCGACTTTTTACTCGTGGCATCAAGGCGAATTAAGCCGAGGAATTAAGCACCTGTGGCGAGGAGAGGTAGAAGAATCGATCATGGGTGGGTGAGAAAGATGAACAGGAGGTGGGTCGTTAAATCGTGAAAAGAGGGAGGAAGAGGGCCACATGTCGTGACTTTGCGGGCTGTTTCAGAAGTGAGGAAAACGTTCGGGAGGGAGGGAAAAGAGTCAGTTGGGCCAGTATCGTGCAATTTTTTTTACATGCGCTTCCTTTTTCCTTTTCTAATTCTTTTTCTGTTTTGAATTTCAAACAATTAATCAATCACTCAAACCATTCAAACAATTCAAACAATCACTCAACTTTGTACTTTTAATTTGGTTCTGTTTATCAACATAATCCAATCTCAAAATAAATTAATATTTTTATTTATTTTTAGGGTCTATTTAATAATTAAATAAAATAGCCCTTTAGTTATTTAATACAATAGGGTTTGATTTAATTAATAAATCTTCATTTAAAAATCCAAATATTTTCAAAACCCAATCAGTAGGTTTTATTTGGAAATAAAGAATATTTGGAAAACTTGTTTAAAATAAAATAATCCTTTTATTTTAGGGTCCATTAGTAATTAAATAAAATGGACCTTAGTTATTAAATCAAATAGGGTTTAATTTTTATTAATAAATTCTTTATTTGTAACCTAAATATTTTCAAAATAAAGTTAGTAGGTTTAATTTGGGAAATATATAATATTTGGAAATTTGTTTTAAAACAAATAACTTTTTATTTTAGTGTCCATTATTAATTAATATAATAGACTTTCATTATTAAATCCAATAGGATTTGTTTTATTGAGTTATTTATTTTGAAACCTATAATGAAGCTAAAACATTTTAGTAGGTTTTATTTGTGAATATCAACTATTTGGAATACTTATTTTAAACAATTTAACAAGTTTTGATGTTTCAATTAAATTGGTAAAATCTTTTATTTAAGAAAATTTGGATGTAAATTCTTATTATTTTATTTTAAATAAACCTTTGTTATTTTTATTCAAAACTAAATGTTTTAATTCCCAAAGTTTGGTCAAGGTTTAATTTAGCTTTATTAAATAATCTTTATTTATAAATCCACCTTTTCTTTTGAAAACCAATCTTTTATTAAAAGATCCAATAATAGTAATTCCAAAACATTTTAATTTCCTTTATTAAATGTTTATCTTTATGAATCCTTTTTGGATTTTATTTAATTCAAATGGGTTTGAAGTTCCAATTGAATTTAAAAAGTTTCTTCTGGTCCTGAAAATCAAACAAAGTTTTATTTTATTCATTTATTTTCACATTACAAGATTTGGAAAATCTTGGGATGTGACAGGCTACCACCCTTAAAATAAATCTCGTCCCGATATTTGGGGAGGCTGGGGTTACAAGCAAGTTCAAAACAACTAGGGTATTACCACCCTTAAAAATTTTCAAACAAAAATTACACATTGTCCTTCTTGGGATCCTGGGAAAACTTCTCTAAACAAACTTTTGCATTGAGTCCTTGGTTTCCATTCTTGACTCATGAAACTCATGGGCTAAGGTTGAGTTTCTCCATAGACTTGTTTAACTTGTTCTCCATCCTTTCTGGACAATTGTTGGCATAGTGGCCTAGTTCCTTGCATTTGAAACATGTGACAAGGCTGAGATCCCTCATAGGCTGGTTTATCTTATACTTCATCTTTTCTGGACAGTAGTTTGCATAATGTCCTAACTCTTTGCAGTGTTTGCACATCATTTGGCTAATATCCTTCCTCATCTTGGGTTTCACTAGCCTTTGTTTGTATTCTTCGTTCTTCTCCTTTTCTGGGCATTCATTAGCATAGTGTCCCATCTCTTTGCATTTGAAACATTGCACTTGTGTAATATCCTTCTTGCTAGTGTTGGGGAATTTCTTGTTCTTGGGAATCTCCAAAGCTAGGAGTTCTTCTAGTTCATGTTCTTCATGAGTGGGGGATCTTTCTCTCTTCTTGGGGCATTGATCTTCATGTTCCTTGGGTGCATGATCCTTGTCCCTATAAACATCTTTTTCATCCTTGTTGTCATTGGCTCTTTGGGAAAAGTTTTCTCCCATGTTGATCATTTGAGTAACCAATCCTTGCAACAATTGGGATTGAAGCTTCAAAATCCTTTGTATGGCTGGGTCTAGTCCATTGTTGTTGGCTAAAAGCTGAGTTGTCTCTTGGCTCAACTGGTTTTGGGTTGCTATAAGTTCTCTCATGTTGTACTCTTGGTTGTTGTTGTTGTCATCAACCTTGATGTTGGAGTCTCTTGGAGTAGTCATCTGTTTGGGTTGAATGGTAGATTAGAATAGGCAAAATATTTCTAAGGAAATATTTCTAATCACACACATCACAATTCACACAAGCAATATGCATGCAATCACAAACCAAACATTCACAACAACCTTGCACTCAAACAACAGGGTTCAAGCACATACTTAGGCAACAAAACATTTTTGTTACACCACATAAGTTGGTGTGTTTGACTTAACTAAAATATGGTGGTCCATCTATATGGTTCACTTGTGATCCTCCCTTCCTTCTTGGTTGATCCTTCTTGCATGAGATCATGGCTTCCTTGAGACAAACTCTTGGTCACATCACTTCAAAGTTGTTGATGGCTCTTTCTAACTTTTGCATTACCTCAGTCTCTAAATCTTGAGCAAGTTTTCTTTGTCTCACTTGTTGTCCTTAGTGATACCCAAGTTGGAAGTCCTTGGTGAAAATGCTGAAGATGTTGAAGTCATTAGAGTTGAAAGTGTTGAAGAAGTCCTTTGCCATGGTGAAGTATTTGGTCATGGGGTAGGTTTTTCCATCAAGTTGAAGTAGAGAAGAAGTAGAGTTGAAAACAAAATGGTTGAGAAAAGAGTTTACAAGTGTTTTTGTAAATAAGTTATTTTTTTTGAACAAATACAACTCCTATTTTTCTAAGGGTTTTGTCCAATCCTAGGTTTACAAATCCTACAGGCAACACAATGCTCTGATACCATCTGTAGTGGTCCCAACCTGATAAGGTAGAGTCCTCCTGTGTTTTACAATGCTAGTCCCTGGATCAATAGCTAGCATCCACAGTTTAGATGTAATATCAAGAAACAAGGGTCATAATATAACTTTATAACCAGGAATAACATAATTTTATTACATCAAACATAGCTCATTAGGCTATTACATTACATTGCAGCGGAATAAATATAGTCATGGGTCCTTCATCTTCAAAGTGCCACAGGCAGATGTTGGTTGTATACTTTGTAATCCTAAACAATCAGTCTTCACTAAAATCAGTCAAACCTGCAACATACAAGTTACAGCCACAAAGGGTCAATACATTTGAATTGTATTGGAAAGTGATACTATGGTAGTATAGTGGAATCTATCATCTATATGCATTTGGCTAAGTGGAGTTGAGGTTTGCATTGCTCAAAATATATTTTCCTTAACATTTTGAAAATACTAAGTTTTTGCTTGACAAAATCATTTCCCTCAATCAAAGATTTCAAGATCCTTGTACCAAGCCATCTCTCCATCAATGATTGAAGAATTCAAACAACCCTTGTTCAAACCACAAGATTTTAATTTAGAAATTGGAATGATGAGATTCTTGATTGCTTCCATGTCTTGATGCTCAAATTGTCCTTTACCAGGGACATGGCTAAGTACTTAGATTTTACACTCTGCAGAGGTGGTGCACTTTACCCACAAGACTTGGTTTCCCAAGACAAAATCTTTCAGAAGCCTTCCCTTAGACCAAAATGGACGCGCTCCAACCTATCAAACACTACACCCACTGTCCATTTGGCTAAGTTCTTGCAACCTATATGATCATGGCAGAGCCCATATTGCCAAGTGGTTGCACTTGAAGTTTCTCAACATTTGACATCTCAAATCCCTTTGTTTCCTGGGTGGCATTCCACAAGTGAGATACACAACCCAAGTCCATGGCCTTGTGTAACCACTCAACATATCCCAATCTTTCCATTCCACCCAGGTGATTCATTATCTTTGTTGTTTTATTAAACAAAACATAAGTCCTCAGACTTAGAATATTTTTCCATAGTGTGAATATATTTTCCACCCATGTTTTCTATTAGCTAGGCTAAGCTTGGTAGTATTAGGAAACTTGACTTAGGAAATCCTACTAAGGATTCATCTATTAGGTTTTCCTATAGAAAGATCTATACTTAGCAAAATCCATGCAAGTTTACTTAGCAAAATCACTAATGCATAGAGAAAATAATGGGACAAAGAGTATGAAGCATCACTTGCCTTTTTGGAAGGAAATGGTAGTTCACTCCTTGATCTTGCTAGTCTCACACTTCACTACAAGTTAAACAAGCAAACACAAATTCAATCCACATTCCAACCAAAGTCAAACAAACAATTCTTCACACACACAAAGTAATGGGATCTAAGTCATGCATGGGAGTATGCACAAGATAGTTTTATTTTGCAAAGGGGTCTCTATGGGTTTCTAAACTTTGTAAGATCCAATTTGGTCATTTACCAAAGTGGCAAAGTCATTTAGCAAGAGGGTTTTGTCCAAAAAACTATTTTTACATCCATTCATCATTTCATGTGGTGAAAAATGTTTTTATTAAGGAAAAATTCTTAAGTTGTTCAACAAATGAGTTGCTATTGCAAAACTTGGTGTTTTTGGGTCAGTAGGTTTGGTCCAAACTATTTTATCAAAGTTTCTTCTCCATAAACATTTTTATAATAAAAACTATTCCTTTTATTTGGCTAGAAAATGACTTAGTCAAGTAATCTAACCTAAATTTTACAAAAATCATTTCTAACCCCAAGGGTTGGTTCCTAGGGTCAGTAGGGTCACAATAAACCAATTGGCAAAGGTTTGATCTCAAAATTCATTTTTAAATGATTTTTCTAATGTTAGCAAGCACACAAAATAATCTACAAAATCAAACAATCTATCAAATACTATTTGCTAAACTAAGGGTAGGGTTGGCTAGGGCTTGTTCTCCTGAATTCATTGATATAAAATTTGCAAAATTTAGACATGTGGATCCAAAGATACAAGGGTTTGAAGTTTGCAAAAATTTCTGTTTTCAAATTCTGTTTTAACAGAATAACAGACACGTGTCCTAACCCTACTCGCCGATACCGTTTCGGTTGGATCAAGCGTCGAGAGGCGTTGGATCTAACTCAAATCGTGCGGTCCAGAAGACATACCTCTTCGCGTTAAGTGATTCTGTCCAGTGCGTCCGATCTAGATCTAACGGCTGTGAGGTGCTCGACCATGATAAGGCGGCTGCGGCCCAAGTGAGCGACCAACGATGATGGTTCCGATACAGAAGCGAGAGAAAAGGGCATGCTCACTGCTCGGGGTCGGGCAAGCTCGGGTACTTCGGCTTGACAAGGCGCTCGGAGGTAGTCGCAATCCTCGTCGGAGTTGGGAACGACGACGGACTTGCGAATGTTGTCGAAGGTGAGGATAGAGGCGCCCTAGGACAAACGGAGGGTACAGTTAGGTTCGCAAGAGGGAGGCGGTATGTGTGCATCATCGAGGACGGAAGGGGCGGCCGATGTTACCGGAGGACTCATGGGAGTAAGGCGACGGCGTTCGGAAGTTTGTCGTAGCCGAGGCTCTGGAGCGCCCGCGGTCGTACAAAGGGTACAGGCAGATGCGCCTGGATGCGGTGAATATGCTTGCATGTAGAGGGAGTCGAGGGGCGGCCGTGGTTCGCCGGATTTTGCTGGAGAAGGTCGCCGGAGTTGGTGAGGTTGCAGTGGCCAATTGGAGCAGCACTGGGGCGGAGAGGAACTGGAACCAGAGGGAAAACGGAGAGGAGTGACTGGCGATTTATCACGCGTGCTTACTGCGACTTTTACTCGTGGAATCAAGGCGAATTAAGCCGAGGAATTAAGCCTGCAACGGCGAGGAGAGGGAGAAGAATCAGTCGCGGGGTGGGTGAGAAAGATGAACAGGGAGGTGGGTCCGTTAAATCGGTGAAAGAGAGGGAGGGAGAAGAGGGCCACATGTCAGTGACTTTGCGGGCTGTTTCAGCAGTGAGGGAAAAACGGTTCGGGGAGGGAAAAAGAGCTGGGCCGCTGGTTACTGTGCACTATTTTTTTCTGTCTGCTTCCTTTTTCCTTTTCTAATTCTTTTTCTGTTTTGAATTTCAAACAATTAATCAATCACTCAAACCATTCAAACAATTCAAACAATCACTCAACTTTGTACTTTTAATTTGGTTCTGTTTATCAACATAATCCAATCTCAAAATAAATTAATATTTTTATTTATTTTTAGGGTCTATTTAATAATTAAATAAAATAGCCCTTTAGTTATTTAATAAAATAGGGTTTGATTTAATTAATAAATCTTCATTTAAAAATCCAAATATTTTCAAAACCCAATCAGTAGGTTTTATTTGGAAATAAAGAATATTTGAAAAACTTGTTTAAAATAAAATAATCCTTTTATTTTAGGGTCCATTAGTAATTAAATAAAATGGACCTTAGTTATTAAATCAAATAGGGTTTAATTTTTATTAATAAATTCTTTATTTGTAACCTAAATATTTTCAAAATAAAGTTAGTAGGTTTAATTTGGGAAATATATAATATTTGGAAATTTGTTTTAAAACAAATAACTTTTTATTTTAGTGTCCATTATTTATTAATATAATAGACTTTCATTATTAAATCCAATAGGATTTGTTTTATTGACTTATTTATTTTGAAACCTATAATGAAGCTAAAACATTTTAGTAGGTTTTATTTGTGAATATCAACTATTTGGAATACTTATTTTAAACAATTTAACAAGTTTTGATGTTTCAATTAAATTGGTAAAATCTTTTATTTAAGAAAATTTGGATGTAAATTCTTATTATTTTATTTTAAATAAACCTTTGTTATTTTTATTCAAAACTAAATGTTTTAATTCCCAAAGTTTGGTCAAGGTTTAATTTGGCTTTATTAAATAATCTTTATTTATAAATCCACCTTTTCTTTTGAAAACCAATCTTTTATTAAAAGATCCAATAATAGTAATTCCAAAACATTTTAATTTCCTTTATTAAATGTTTATCTTTATGAATCCTTTTTGGATTTTATTTAATTCAAATGGGTTTGAAGTTCCAATTGAATTTAAAAAGTTTCTTCTGGTCCTGAAAATCAAACAAAGTTTTATTTTATTCATTTATTTTCACATTACAAGATTTGGAAAATCTTGGGATGTGACAATACACAAATCCATTACAAGAATCAAAGGTTCAACATAACTTAGACAAATTTTTGGAAATAAAACGATAAGTGTGGTGGTCCAACTAACAAAGTACGTTACAACTCTCACTCATTAGACAAAAAAGCTATCAGGGCATCCTTAGTAGCCATATGTCTATCTTGTTCACAAGACTCCCAAATTAATTCTATGATGTCTCCCCTTAGTTGTTGGTTGGTAGTATCTAAATCTTGGGTATGCTTCTTTTCTTCTCTAAGGTCATTTTGGGTGTTGAGCATTCTGCACTTGAGTCTATCACCAAGTTCCTTGATAGCATTCCAAGCTGCATTTCTTGCAGAGTCAAAGAATTTTGTGTGCATTTCTGAGTTGGTGACCATGCCGAATCCTGACTCTTTGTGGTTGTCTTCCTTGTTTTTGTACAAGTGAAGTTGCACCCACCTATAATCTTCTCCTACATCCATCACAGGGAATCCTTTGTAAACAGCTGCACCATGTATCCCCATGGTAACCATAAGGTTCTTGAGGGCTTTGGGAAATTCAGTCTCACACTCCAAAGTCATGGTCATGAGTGGTCCCTTCCTTACGGCTTCGTTGATGGAGTTCATCTACAAATAGAGATGAGAAAGAAGATTAGAAAATTTTACGAGAAGAAAAAGACAAGTGTGGAATTTTCTAAGTGTTGGAAGTTTTTTCTTAGTGGGTTCTAATCCAATCCTAGGGTCATAATCCTACAGGAAACACAGTGCTCTGATACCATCTGTAAGATCCCACCTTTATATAGGTAAAGATCCCTGTGATTGCAATGCTAGTCCCTTGATCAATTGCTAGCATCCACAGTTTAAGATGGAGTACACAGAAACAAAGGTCATTATTACATCGTCATTCCAGAGATAACATAGTCTTTTACAACTCCATAGCCATAGGCTAGTACAAGAGTTTATCATAACAATATAAATAAAAGTCTTCATCTTCATGTGCCACAGGCAAGCTAGTATTCCAAATGCCAGGAAACAAGGATGATTCTTGTGCAGATAGAGAGAGGGTTTTCGTGAAGGAGTAATGTAACATCCCTAAAAACATGTTTCAAACTCATGCATATCATCCATGCATCCATGATCATATGAAATTCATTTCAAACAAATCATTTCAAAACAGAAGCATATATGCTTATTATTTCATGTAAGTTTGCTCTAGCCTTAGTGTTATATTCCAATGAGAAGAGTACTTGTTTTGGTTCAGTAAGGTTTGAAATTCAAACTTAGGCACCTTCAAAAGCTTGAACAAATTTCAAAACAAAATGATTAAATAAAACAAATATTATGCCTATTGTATATATATCATAAAGGCTTGGTTTTATTTTTATTTTCATTTGATCAAAGTGTTTTGAGTAAACAGTAGTGTTTGACACAAACATTTGAGTGCAAGGTTTGCAGTATAAAAACCTAGAGAAGTTTTGAATTCAAACTCATTTGATTTGGAGTTGAAAATCATTTCATAAAAATGAAACAGAAAAAGAAAAAGGTTAAAAGGGAAAAAACTAAGCTAACAGGAGAATCTGGCCCAACTAAGCCCAGCAACCCCCCCCCCCCGCGCGAAACGTTTTCTGCACCTATCACCGCACCCGCTAAGTGACTGACAGTCAGGACCCACTCCCCCTCTGTTTCTCTCCCACAACGCCGCTGCCTCCACCCCCGACGTGTTCTTCCCCAAATCACGCCGTGCTTTCCTGTTTGATTCGTCAATTCGCGTTGATTGCAGTAAATCATGCCGTCGCCTACTTAAACCCCTCCGCCCTTCTCGATTTCCCCGGACTCCGAGCACAAAGCGCCCCGCCCTTGCCAGAATCATCCTTGCACTGCCACAGACAGAGCTCACTCCGGCGACCAATCCCGGTGAGCCCCGTGCGCCCCTTCTTATCTAGTTCTCGCAGACAGCTTCGCCACTTCCTTGCGCACCTACTGACACTGTTGGTTCCGTCTATACCACCCCAGGTCGTCGTCTTCGACAAGCACAGCAAGGTTCCGACGACGTCCTCAACTCCGGCGATTAAATTCGATGAGCCCCTTGTTCCCCTTCGCCTTTGATTCACACGATTGTGTTCGCCGTAGTCTTGCGCATCTCCTGATATCGTTTGTTCATGCTAGGGTGACCAGGAGCGTCGCCAACGTCGTCGTCCACCGAGCCCGGCCAGCGGCAACTCCGACGAGCATGTGCGGCCGTTGCCAAGCCGTCGCCAAAGTTGAGCATCGGTGCATCGCCACGATTACGGTAAGCATCTCCGACGACCCAGTAGCCACCGTAGCGCCCGTAGCCGAGCTCACGCCACGCCACCAAGAGCCACCGCCGCCGCCCATCTGTGGTCGCTTGATCCATGACCGTAGGATCTAGATCCAACGCTTATAAACAGATCACTTATCGAAGCGTTATGAGTAGATCTGGGCCGTGCAGATTAAGTAGATCTAACGGCTGACAGGCCCGATCCTGAGCGAACCGGTACGCACCAATCAGGTTAGGACGCGTGGCTAGAGATTAGATTTAAAAACAGGATTTGAATCTATTAGTGGTTTGAATTTGTTTTAGCTATAACTTTTGATCCCCACGTTCAAAATTGATAAATTTTATATAAATGGAATCAGGAGAACAAATCATTTCTAATTATGCAATGTGTTTAATGTTTTTCTTCTGCTAAAATGGTTTTATTTACAAAATCATGTGTAGGGATATTTTGAGTATATGAATTGTTTAAGAAATGTTTTAAGGTTTAAATAAATGTTGTTTGGCAAGTTTTGAACTTGTTTATGAACCAGTACAGTACACTTGCTTTGTAGAATTTTAAAAATCATCACATATCATTTTGCATGCATTCATATATTTTTGTTTGTATATATTTGTATGTGATTTGTTGCTATGATTTTATGTGTAGATTTTGGTGCTAATAATGATTGTGATTGTGAGGAGTGTATCTACTCTCCAAACTACCAAGGCAAGTGGTGCTTCATCATATTTTTATCCCTATGTTTTCTACTAAGCATTAGAAATATTTTGCTAGTCTTGCATGTTATATTTTGCTTATATGCCATGTTGGGAAATCCTAGTAGTTGTAGAATTGCTAGGAATTTCTAAGTTAATATGCTTATCTATGACATGCTTAGCCTAGCTAGTCGCAACCAAGAGTGGTGAAATATACATGCTATGATGAAAATATTTCTAAGTCTTTGGACTTGTGTTTTGCCTAATAAAACAACTAAGTGAATGAAACACCTGGGTGGAATGGAAGGAATGGTTTATGTTGAGTGGTTACACGAGGCCCATTTTTATGGTTTACCTTGTGTATCTCACTTGTGGGAAGCCACCCAGGAACAAAGAGATTTTAGAGGCCAAGTGTTAAGAAGCTTCTAGTGCAGCCACTTGGCAATATGGGCTCTGCCTGGATCACATAGGTTGCTAGAACTTAGCCATTTGGACAGTTGGTGGTAGTGGGATGATAGGATGGAACGCGTCCATTTGGTCTAAGGGAAGGCTTCTGAAAGGTACTGTCTTGGTGAAAATCAAGTCTGGTGCGGAAAGTGCACAACCTCTGCAGATGGAAAAATCTAAGTACTTAGCCATGTCCCTGGAAAAGGACAACTTGAGCATCAAGGCATGGAAGCTATCAAGAATCTCCTCATCCCAATTTCTAAGTAAAACATGTGGGTGAACAAGGGTGAAGGACTCCAATGTCTATTGGTGGTTCCTTGGGAAAACTTTTTGACAAATAAAAACTTAGTGATTTCAACTAATAGGCAAAACCTATTTTGAGCAAAGCAAGCCTAAGCTACACTTAGCCAAATTGCATATAGTATTTAGTCCACCAAAAATTATACTAAGGTATCACTTGCCAATACTATTCCAATGTATTGACCCACTGTGGCTATATCTTGTGATGTTGCAGGTTACTCTGATGAGGATTAGGAGTCATGAGTCTACACTCAACATGTTTGCTTGTGGCAAATGAAGATGAAGACTTTTATCTATTTAATTATTTAAACTCTTGTACTAGGCCTGTGGCCTTGGAGTTGTAAAGACTATGTTGTCTCTGGAATGACTGTAATAATGACCTTTGCTTCTGTGTACTTCATCTTAAACTGTGGATGCTAGCATTGATCCAGGGACTAGCATTGCAATCACAGGGATCCTTTTCCTTTATAAAGGAGGGATCTTACAGATGGTATCAGAGAACTGTGTTGCCTATAGGATTATGACCCTAGGATTGGAAACCACTAAGGAAAAAATTTCAACAAATTCTACACTTGTCTAATATTCTCGTAAACTTTTCTAATCTTCTTCCTCATCTCTATTGTAGATGAACTCCATCAACAAAGTCGTAAGGAAAGGACCACTCATGACAATGACTTTGGAGTGTGAGACAGAATTCCCCAAGGCTCTCAAGGACCTCATGGTTGCAATGGAAATACATGGTGCTGCTGTGTACAAAGGTTTTACTGTGTTGGATGAAGGAGTTGAGTACTGGTGGGTGCAACTTCACTTGTATAAAAACAAGGAAGACAACCACAAGGAATCAGGATTCTGCATGTTCACCAATTCAGTGATGCACACTACATTCTTTGATTCAGCAAGGGATGCAGCTTGGAAGACCATCAAAGAACTTGGTGATAGAGTCAAGTGTAGAATGCTCAACATCCAAAATGACCTAAAGGAAGAGAAGAAACATACCCAAGAGTTGGAGGCTACCAACCAATCCTTAAGAGGAGACATTATAGACTTAATAATGGACTCATGTGCTCAAGATAGAGTGATTGCTTCTAGAAATGTTGTGTTAGCCAACATATCTAGTGAGATAGGATTGTAAGCATATTTCGTTAGTTGGACCACCACTTATCACCTTATTTTCCAAATGTTGCTTAAAATAATTTGAACCTTGGTTGTTGTAATGGATCCATGTATGCCATGACTTGTGTGTTTTGATTTCCAAGTATATGTATGTGATGCTTTGCCTTGTGTTTTATCTTAAATTGTGTTGTTCTAACTTTTTATATCTTATAAATAGATGCCTAATGTTACCATCAGCACTGTTGAGGAGTTCCAGGGAACTCTCTTTGGTCCTCGTATTATTGAGCTTACTACTTTGCTCAATCTCCCTCTTCCTACCATCATGGTGCTTCCCCTCACCAAGTTTGAGAGGAAAGACCTTTGGGGTTTCAAGGTCAATCATCCCGGACGCTAGACTGAGCCTACCATGGAGGCTATCATCTTCAAGCTCGTGCACGATGACAAGGAGAGAGGCCTTGAGGTAGTCATGCAGGATCTGATAGGACGTCTACTAGGGAGACACTCTCGACAGGTTAGAGGTACTCACTTCCACGTCTTCGGTAGACGTGATGAGGATGGAGAGGCCATCGACTTCGAGGACACTTCGAGGGATACAGCTGAGCCGATTCGCCTATACCTCTAGGACTTAGAGGTTCTCATTAGGCACGTGGACACTGATATGACCAATGTCATGCTCAACAATGACGAACTCCGGGTGCAGCTTCGTGAGAAGGACAAGCTCTTCGCGGAGCAAGATGAGATAGTCAAGGAGATGGAGGCAAAGTTCAAGAGCCAAGGCAGAAAGTTCAAGAGTCATGAGAAGCGAGTCCAGGATAGGAACAAGAGGATTCGGGACATGACTGATGAACTGCAGGCCAAGGACTTCGAGCTCGAGCATCAGCAGACGGTGATTGAGAGGCTTCGTTCTCAGAAGAGGGCTCTCAAAGCTAAAGTAGAGACCTTGACCGCCAATGTCGAGGAACACAAGACCGCTATGGAGAATGCAAGTCTTACCTTTGTTGAGGAGGAGGTTGATGCCGAGGATTAGTGACGACTACTCATTTATCATACTTTATTTGAGTCACAATGACCATCCAACATGTGGATGGCTTGTTATTGGTGTGTTTACTTTGCAAACTTGTCATTTTTGTTGTCGAACTATTTTTATTATGATGCATGCTTGATGATTGTTTATATGATGTATTGTGCATGATAGCATTTATGGGTATCTCATTCTCATCTCTATTGAACAAACCACAGATTCCTCCCCGTCGTGAAAATCCCAACCATAACAACAACATCACCCCTGAGATGCAGCAAATGATGACAGCTCAGACTCAGCTGATGCAAATGATGACCACGTTCATCCAGAACCAAAACAACAACAACAACAATAACAACAACAACCCACCGGGTTTTGACATGCTTACCAGGTTCTTGAGATTGAGGCCAGCAAAGTTCTCAGGAACAACCGATCCAATGGAGGCCAATGATTGGCTACGCTCTGTGAACAAGGACTTGGTAACTATGGGTTGTACTGATGCAGAAAAAGTCAGATTTGCAGCACATTTGTTTGAAGGACCAGCCGCCACTTGGTGGGATAACTTCTAGATCACCACTCCCATCGATGATGTGACATGGGCTATCTTTGAAGATGGTTTTCGTATTGCTCACATCTCATCCGGAGTGATGAGTTTGAAGAAGAAAGAGTTCCATAATCTGAAGCAGCGCCACCGCAGCGTGGCTGAATATATTGAAGAGTTCAACAATCTGGCGCGTTATGCATCGGATGAAGTTGACACTGATGCTAAGAGGAAGGAAAAGTTCCTTGAAGGGCTGAATGATGAACTAAATCTGCAGCTATGAGTGGCTTATGTTCCCACATACCAGTCTCTCTGTGATAAGGCTGCTATTTTGGAGAACAAAATGAAGCAAGTTGAGAGCAGGAAGAGAAAGCACTCGGACAAGCACAACTCGGGATTGTGTCACAAATGTTCCCATTATGATGATAGTGGAAGCTCAGGATCCCACAAGCATGGGAAATTAAACAAGCACCACAACCACAACCGTCATCATGACAACAAGCATCACCGTATTCATGACAATGACAAGTACAAGAACCACAAGGGTGGATATAAGATCCACCACAGTGGAAGTGGAAGTGGTAGTGGAAGCCAGCCTGTCAAGAAGGATATTAGTCAGGTTGAGTGTTTCAAGTGCAAGAAGATGGGGCATTATGCTAATGAATGCCCAGAAAAGAAAGTTGAAGGACCCAACAAGCCTAACCCTTTTCAGAAGGGACAAGTGAACCACATCAATGTGGAGGAAATTTATGAGGAGCCTCATGCTGTTGCTGGTAAGTTCAAACTCAATTCTGTTCCAGCATTTGTTCTCTTTGATACTGGTGCATCTCATTCATTCATATCAAGAGCATTTGTTGAAACAAATGAACTACAGGTAGAAACTATTGGGTTTCCCATAAAAGTAAGTTCTCCTGGTGGAGAAATGATAGTGAATTCAGGATGTCATGATCTAGTCATAGAGTTTGGAAAGTATAAGTTTCCCGTTAACTTGATAATCCTAAATTCCCAAGGATTGGATGTTATTTTGGGAATGGACTGGATGACTAAGCACAAGGGAATGATAGATTGTGCCAACCATACTGTCTCACTCACAACTCTAGAAAATAAAAGGATCAGATTCAAGACCAACTTTGAAGCAAAAAGGAGTAAGCTAAATTCTCTTAAGGGGGTTAGCATAGACAGTGTGCCAATTGTGAGTGAATATCCAGATGTGTTTCCGGAAGAATTGCCGGGAATGCCACCAGATAGAGATGTGGAGTTCCTTATTGATTTGCTACCAGGATCTAGACCAATAGCAAAGAGACCGTACAAGATGTCAGTGGATGAACTGAAAGAACTCAAGAAACAACTTGGAGAGCAGTTGCAGAAAGGATTTATTCAACCAAGTTCTTCATCTTGGGGAGCCCCAGTTTTGTTTGTGGAGAAGAAAGATAGAAGTCAAAGGTTATGCATAGATTACCGTTCACTCAATGAGGTGACTATCAAGAACAAATACCCTTTGCCAAGAATAAATGACTTGTTTGATCAGCTGGAAGGAGCTTCTGTATTCTCGAAGATTGACCTTCGGTCAGGTTATTTCCAACTCAAGATAAGATAACAAGACATACCTAAAACTGCTTTCACCACAAGGTATGGATTGTATGAGTATACCGTGATGCCATTTGGTTTGACCAATGCACCAGCATACTTCATGAATATGATGAACAAGGTGTTCATGGAATTCTTTGATAAGTTTTTTGTCGTTTTCATTGATGACATTTTAATCTACTCCAAGAGCAAATAAGAGCATGAAGGACATTTGCGTTTGATACTTGAGAAGCTTAGAGAGCATAAACTATATGCCAAATTCAGCAAGTGTGAATTTTGGCTAAATGAAGTGGGATTTCTTGGACACGTTGTGTCGAGACTGTGTGATTGATCCTACTAAAGTTTCAAATTTATGGCGAATGGGAATCTCCCAAGTTAGTGAAAGAAGTTCGTAGTTTCCTTGTCTTAGCAGGTTACTATAGAAGGTTCACTAAGAATTTCTCCAAGGTAGCTAAGCCTATGATAGAATTGCTAAAGAAAGACAAGAAATTTGCTTGGTCTGAAGGTTGTGAACTCAGCTTTGAGGAATTGAAGAAGACACTTGTGACAGCACCAGTCTTGTGTTTGCCAGACCTGGAAAAAGATTTCCAAGTATATTGTGATGCATCTCATCATGGTTTGGGTGCAGTACTTATGCAAGACAACTCAAAACTCATGAAGTGAACTACCCTACTCATGATTTAGAGTTAGCCTCTTTTGTCCATGCACTCAAAACATGGAGACATTATCTTTTGGGAAAGCGTTGTGAAGTGTTCACAGATCACAAGAGTTTGAAGTATATCTTCACCCAGAAAGAAATTAACATGAGACAAAGGAGATGGCTAGAACTCATCAAGGACTATGACTTGAGTTTGCAACACCACCCCGGTAAAGCAAATGTTGTAGCAGATGCTCTAAGCCATAAGGTTTTTATGAATGGCCTTACTAAGGGAGAACTGCCAGATGATCTGTGTGCCCAATTTAGAGACCTCAGATTGGAGATTGTGCCTGAAGGACATCTCATGTCTTTGGATGTTCAACCTACTTTGTTGGACAAGATCAAAGAATCCCAGAAGACTGATAAGGAAATTGAAGAAATTAAGGAAAAGATTGGCAAAGGAAAAGCCAAAGGATTCCATGAAGACGAGCAGGGTACTTTATGGCATGGGAAACGTATCTGTGTTCCACAAGATCCGAGCTTGAACTGATTTTGCAAGAAGCACACAACTCACCGTATTCCATTCATCCGGGTAACACCAAAATGTACATGGACATGAAGGAAAGATTTTGGTGGAATAATCTCAAGAAAGACATCGCTGAACATATTGCTTTGTGTGATGTATGTAGCAGAGTGAAGGCAGAACACCAAAAACCAGCAGGTTTGCTTCAACCACTACCTATTCCTGATTGGAAGTGGGACAAGATTGGTATGGATTTCATTACCGGATTACCAAGGACCCGGTCAGGATACGATTCTATTTGGGTAGTAGTGGATCGCCTAACTAACGTGGCTAATTTCATACCCGTGAAGACAACCTATACAAGTGCTAAGTTGGCCAAAATATATATATGAGTAGAATTGTATGTCTGCATGGAGTGCCCAAGAGTATTGTGTCTGATAGAGGAACCCAATTCACTTCTCATTTTTGGAGACAGCTACATGAGTCATTGGGAACGAGGTTGGAATTCAGCACTAGAGGGAAATTGAAGTTCACAAGCAATAAAAGGATCAAGATAAGAACAACCTTGTGACTTCCCATGCAACACCCGTGCCTAAAGTGCAACTTCTCCCCCTTTGGCATCAAGACGCCAAAAAGGGACAAGTGCAAAACTACCGTCCCAACGGTCAATCATCCTCCTCCTCCTCCTCATCCTCAAGGTCCTCCTCATCCTCGTAAGGGGGTGGGGCGCGGTGCGAGGAAGAGACATCATCGTCCCAACGGCTGTGCTGAGAGATCCACTGATCTTCTGGAGTGATGTTGTTCTCGGACCCCTCGGAGACGGTCAAACCCTGAGCAGACATCATTTCCTTCTGCCGAGCACTAGCTTTCTTGGCATACACATGCGCCTCATACATGCGCTTCTGGTTGTCAACCTGGAAGCAGAAGATCTTCTTGAGCTTGACCTCCATCCTTTTGGACCAAGAGGGCTTAGCATTCTTGCGACGAGAGACAACATAATCGGTGTCATGACCACTGTCAGCATCCTCAGAGTCATCCTCATCCTCCTCACCCGCCGCAACGCGAGGTTTAGCATGTGTCTTGATCTTGAGTGCCTTTGTCCTGTGCATAATGAGAGAGAGAGTGGAGAGTTTCCTAGCAATGACGGGGCACTTTGACACAATGAGGGCCATAATATAAGGAGCAAATGGCGGAACCCTCCGAGAGTGTGCAGCAGCAACCATCTCATTCCATATGAAGTCTGACACATTAAGAGGAGTGCCTGAGTCTCGGTTGAGGAAGGTGTTGAACAACAAGTCAACAGAGACCCCATGTATCTCATCCTTGTTGCCCGCACAAGGTGCAACAGTCTCACGGAAAATGCAATGGAGAATGTCATATGTGGGGAGAAGATCCTTGATCTTGCCAGCGACCCCACGGCCCCAATATACAAAGGTGTAATAACATCCTTTTTGGAGGGATGATCCCGCATGTGATAGCGAAAACCACAAGGAACATCCCGGCCGTGATCTTCATACCACAAGATTGCAGCAAACTCTGCTAGTGTAGCTTCCTTGACAGCACCTTGAGTCTCCAGGTAATCTTCCGAGCGTGGCCAGTGTGGAAATGTGAAGTGGCATAAAACTGGCAAATAAGAAGGGGATCATAGTCATACTGAAACTCCATAATGGGGAACAAGCCAAGGTGAGAGCAGATTTCCTTAGATTCAACAAAGTAGTCAAGATTCTTGTCAATGTGCCCCATGTAAATCCACTGCTGAGGCACCACCATCTGGATATTGGTCAAAAGAACCTCATGATAAACACGCTCTTGGAAATCATCATAGAAAAGACTGTCTTCCCTTGCCTCGCTCCGGTTGCGGGAGTATGCATTTTCAATCCGGAGAGCCCTAAATTCTGACTCAGAGACGTCTGACAGTTTCCTTGGACTAGATGGCCCAGAGCTGAGACTTTTGGTACGCCCAGTGGAAGTGGGGCGAGAGGGAGGGGAGTTTCCATGCCCAGCAGAGCGCTTGGTAACCCCTTCATGACCCCCACGACCACCTCAAGTGGCAGGCAACTTGGAACGGTGTCTTGGCTGTGGCATAACCTCTTCCTCAGACTCTGTCTCTTCCTCAACAATCTCACGGCTAGTCTTGGAGCGCTTGCGTGCACCCTGAGAACCACCTGCATCTGTGAAAGCACGAGGGAGGATAGCAAGGGGGTAAGGGCACAAGAATAAAAAAGGAGCAAACGAGAGAATCGAGTATTTAAGCAGAAAAATGTGGTTAGTTTGGGCCGGTACTACCGGACCTGACAACTGGTAGTACCGCCTGCAAGCGGTAGTACCGGAAAAAGTTCCGGTACTAACGGTTAAGAGGCACACGATCGTCAGATCTGATGGAAACGGACCAAATTGACGGCATTGAATTGCAAATAGATGATTCTACTCGGTAACAAGGAAGCATATGGCAGTACAACCTTTCAAATAGTCAATTTCTCCACAAATCTAAGCCAAAACCTAGATATAATGGGGAAATCAAACGGGGAGAGAAAAGGGTTGTCAGGATCCATGGCGGTGGAAAGAGGTGGAGCCCGCCAAGAGGCCGAATCAAGGGGATGAATGGGGCACCGAGGGTGCCTCCCACGCGTCAATATATACCGGAAGCAGCCGGTAGTACCGGTTGCGGAAGCGGTAGTACCGCTCGTAAGCGGTAGTACCGGTTCCCCAACCGGTAGTACCGGTGACCGGTAGTACCGGATATGTGGGCGGTAGTACCGTTCCTGGAGCATTTCTTCGAGAGACGACACAGGAACTACCAGTCCGTAGTACCGCTCCCACATCCGATAGTACCGGTCCCATCTGATTCCAAATGCCAGGAAACAAGGATGATTCTTGTGCAGATAGAGAGAGGGTTTTCGTGAAGGAGTAATGTAACATCCCTAAAAACATGGTTCAAACTCATGCATATCATCCATGCATCCATGATCATATGAAATTCATTTCAAAACAGAAGCATATATGCTTATTATTTTATGTAAGTTTGCTCTAGCCTTAGTGCTATCTTCCAATGAGAAGAGTACTTGTTTTGGTTCAGTAAGGTTTGAAATTCAAACTTAGGCACCTTCAAAAGCTTGAACAAAGTTTCAAAACAAAATTAGTAAAAAAACCAATATTATGCCTATTGTATATATATATCATAAAGGCTTGGTTTTATTTTTATTTTCATTTGATCAAAGTGTTTTGAGTAAACAGTAGTGTTTGACACACACATTTGAGTGCAAGGTTTGCAGTATAAAAACCTAGAGAATTTTTGAATTCTAACCCATTTGATTTGGAGTTGAAAATCACTTCAGAAAAATCAAACAGAAAAAGAAAAAGGTTAAAAGGAAAAAAATAAGCTAACAGGCGAATCTGGCACAACTAAGCCCAACAACCTTGTGAAACATTTTCTTCACTTATCACGCACTTTTGAAGTGGTATGTGACAGACCCACTCCCTCTGTTTCTCTCGCTGACAGCCGTGGCCCCCACAACGTCGTCGTTTCTCCCCCCCCCCCCCCCCCCCGCAACGTGTTCTTCCCCAAATCACGCCATGCGTTTCCTGGTAAATCACGCCCCCGTCTGGCCTACTTAAACCCCCTTTGCCCCCTCTCCATTTCCCCGGACTCCAAGCAGGCGCCCCAGGCTGCCATAATCATCCTCGCACCGCCATAGACAGAACTCACTCCGGCGACCAATCCCTGTGAGCCCCATGCGCCCCTTCTTCTCTAGTTCTCGGAGACAGCTTCGTCACTTCCTTGCGCACCTACTGAAACCGTTGGTTCCTTCTATAACGCCCAGGTCGTCGTCTTCGACAAGCACAGCAAGGTTCCGACGACGTCCTCAACTCCGGCGATTAAATTCGGTGAGGCCCTTGTTCCCCTTCGCATCTGATTCACACGATTGTGTTCACCGTAGTCTTGCGCATCTCCTGATGCCGTTTGTTCATGCTAGGGTGACCAGGAGCGTCACCAACGTCGTCGTCCACCCGAGCCCGACGCTGACAGCAACTCCGACGAGCCCGTGCAGCCGTGTCCGTGTGCCCCTTGCCAAGCCGTCGCCAGGTTGAGCATCAGTGCATCGCCACGATTCTGGTAAGCATCTCCGACGACCCCAGAGCCACATGTAGCGCCGCGCAACCATAGGCCGAGCTCGCCGCCTCCAGTAGCCACCGCCAGCGCCGCCCATCTGTGGTCGCTTGATCCATGACCGTAGGATCTAGATCCAACGCTTATAAACAGATCACTTATCGAAGCGTTATGAGTAGATCTGGGCCGTGTAGATTAAGTAGATCTAACGGCTGACAGGCCCGATCCTGAGCGAACCGGTACGCACCAATCAGGTTAGGACGCGTGGCTAGAGATTAGATTTAAAAACAGGATTTGAATCTATTAGTGGTTTGAATTTGTTTTGGCTATAACTTTTGATCCCCACGTTCAAAATTGACAAATTTTATATAAATGGAATCAGGAGAACAAATCCTTTCTAATTATGCAATGTGTTTAATGTTTTTCTTCTGCTAAAATGGTTTTATTTACAAAATCATGTGTAGGGCTATTTTGAGTATATGAATTGTTTAATAAATGTTTTAAGGTTTAAATAAATGTTGTTTGGCAAGTTTTGAACTTGTTTATGAACCAGTACAGTACACTTGCTTTGTAGAATTTTAAAAATCATCACATATCATAGTGCATGCATTCATATATTTTTGTTTGTATATATTTGTATGTGATTTGTTGCTATGATTTTATGTGTAGATTTTGGTGCCAATAGTGATTGTGATTGTGATTGTGAGGAGTGTAGCTACTCTCCAAACTACCAAGGCAAGTGGTGCTTCATGATATTTTTATCCCTATGTTTTCTACTAAGAATTAGAAATATTTTGCTAGTCTTGCATGTTATATTTTGCTTATATGCCATGTTGGGAAATCCTAGTAGTTATAGAATTGCTAGGAATTTCTAAGTTAAGATGCTTATCTATGGCATGCTTAGCCTAGCTAGTAGCAACCAAGGGTGGTGAAATATACATGCTACGATGAAAATATTTCTAAGTCTTTGGACGACTTGTGTTTTGTTTAATAAAACAACTAAGTGAATGAAACACCTGGGTGGAATGGAAGGAATGGTTTATGTTGAGTAGTTACACAAGGCCCATTTCTATGGTTTACCTTGTGTATCTCACTTGTGGGAAGCCACCCAGGAACAAAGAGATTTTAGAGGCCAAGTGTTAAGAAGCTTCTAGTGCAGCCACTTGGCAATATGGGCTCTTCCTGGATCACATAGGTTGCTAGAACTTAGCCATTTGGACAGTTGGTGGTAGTGGGATGATATGTTGGAACGCGTCCATTTGGTCTAAGGGAAGGCTTCTGAAAGGTCCTGTCTTGGTGAAAATCAAGTCTGGTGGGGAAAGTGCACAACCTCTGCAGATGGAAAAATCTAAGTACTTAGCCATGGCCCTGGAAAAGGACAACTTGAGCATCAAGGCATGGAAGCTAACAAGAATCTCCTCATCCCAATTTCTAAGTAAAACATGTGGGTGAAAAAGGGTGAAGGACTCCAATTTCTATTGGTGGTTCCTTGGGAAAAATTTTTGACAAAGAAAAACTTAGTGATTTCAACTAATATGCAAAACCTATTTTGAGCAAAGCAAGCCTAAGCTACACTTAGCCAAATTGCATATAGTATTTAGTCCACCAAAAATTATACTAAGGTATCACTTGCCAATACTATTCCAATGTATTGACCCACTATGGCTGTAACTTGTGATGTTGCAGGTTACTCTGATGAGGATTAGGAGTCATGAGTCTACACTCAACATGTTTGCCTGTGGCACATGAAGATGAAGACTTTTATCTATTTACTTATTTAAACTCTTGTACTAGGCCTGTGGCCTTGGAGTTGTAAAGACTATGTTGTCTCTGGAATGACTGTAATAATGACCTTTGTTTCTATGTACTTCATCTTAAACTGTGGATGCTAGCATTGATCCAGGGACTAGCATTGCAATCACAGGGATCCTTTTCCTTTATAAAGGAGGGATCTTACAAGTAAGGAGGCTTGGGTTTAGACAAGTGAGATGGGAGGCACATGCACTCTAAAAATCGAGAGAAAAGGAGTTCAAAACCAAACTAGAGTGCATGAGACTAAGAACGATGAAGGCAATTCACAAGATGACAATCATGAGTACAAATCACCAAAAAAAGACCAACATGAGTACGCACATCAACCTCTCGATTGAGAGGGGGCGGTGGCCTAGGCCACCATATTTGAGTATACTCGGCTTGGCACCACGAAGATATATCTTAGGTCCATTACCGAAACTCATCATTGAGCTCACATATCACAAAATGATATTAAGAGGAATGATTTTGTTTACTTTGCGCATAATGGGGGGAGGGATAGTCCAATCAATTAGGACCGCACTCCCCCTATGTCCATGCCTACACCTAAACTAAATATGGGTCGAGTATTAGGTGAGAGTGCAAGATAATCAAGTCAAGCTCCTTGAATCTATGATATTTAGTTCATTCCTCAAGTGGCTTCGTGAAGATATCGGCAAGTTGATATTTGGTTGAAACATAGGATAGATCAATATCACCTCGAGCAACATGATCTCTAATGAAGTGATGACGAATCTCAATATGCTTTTTCCTTGTGTGATCCACCGGGTTGTATGCAATTTTGATGGCACTTTCATTGTCACATAGAAGAGGCACTTTGTCACAATGGACACCGTATTCCTTTAAAGTTTGCCTCATCCATAGCAATTGAGTGCAAGCACTAGCGGCAGCAACATACTCAGCTTCGGCGGTGGAGAGAGATATACAATTTTGCTTCTTAAAAGACCAACATACCAAGGACCTACCAAGGAATTGGCACGCCCCGGATGTTGATTTTCTATCATCCTTGTCCCCCGCCCAATCCGAATCTGTGTACCCACAGAGAGCAAATGTTGAACCTCGAGGATACCAAAGACCATAAAATGGGGTATGAACTAAATATCGAAAGATTCTCTTGACCGCCATTAAATGGCTTTCCTTAGGATCCGCTTGATATCTTGCACACACACCTACACTCAGCACAATATCGGGTCGAGATGCACAAAGGTAAAGCAAAGAACCAATCATAGACCGGTATACCTTTTGATCCACATCTTTACCATTTGGATTTTGTTCTAGATGAGTCTTTGTAGCCATGGGAGTAGGACCTCCATTCAAATCTTGCATTTTGAATCTCTTGAGCATATCTTGAGTATACTTGGCTTGGTTGAAGAATGTTCCTCCTCTAACTTGCTTGATCTCAAAGCCAAGAAATACTTCCAACTCCCCCATGAAAGACATCTGGAACCTACTAGTCATAAGCTTTGAGAATTCATCATTAAAAGCTTTGTTAGATGAGCCAAAGATAATATCATCAACATATATTTGGCATACAAAAAGCTCCCCATTGACCCTCTTAGTAAAAAGAGTGGGATCGATTTTCCCAACCTCAAAGCCACGGTCAAACAATAACTCTCTAAGGTGCTCATACCACGTGCGTGGGGCTTTCTTGAGCCCATAGAGCGCCTTATCAAGTTTGTAGACATGGTTTGGGAAGTTGGGGTCCTCAAATCCCGGGGGTTGCTTAACATATACCAATTCATTTAAAGGACCATAAAGGAATGCACTTTCTACATCCATTTGTTGCAACTTAAAGTTATGATGTGCCGCATAAGCAAGAAGGATACAGATGGAATCAAGGCGAGCCACGGGTGCATAAGTCTCTCCATAATCAATGCCTTCAATTTGAGAATACCCTTGTGCAACCAATCTAGCCTTGTTCCTTACTATAATTCCATGCTCATCTTGCTTGTTCTTGAATATCCACTTTGTTCCAATAACATTGCGATAATCCTTTGGCTTCTCAACTAACTTCCACACTTTGTTTCTCTCAAATTTGTTGAGCTCTTTGTGCATAGCTTCTAACCAATCCGAATCTTCAAGAGCTTCCCACACTTTCTTTGGTTCAATCATGGAGATGGGTGCTTGGTGTTCACTGAACCTCTTCAATTGTGCTCTTGTGGAAATTCCTTTCCTTAGATCTCCAACAACATTCTGGAGGGTGTGGTCTCTTATTTCCAACATTCTTTCCTTTCTAGCTTCGCGACGAGCGTGGATCTCCTCATTGTTTCTTGGAGGACCCTCTTCATCATTTTTATCCTCGTCTTGACCATCAACTTGACCTTGATAATCATTGGAGTCATCCTCTACATTGGGAGGCAAGGATTGACCTTGGTCTTGATCAAGTGCTGTTCTAGCATCAATTTGAGCTTATCTCAAAACAGTTTGGATGGATCTTCCTTGACAAATTGACTTGGCACCACTTAACAACCCATCGAATGGACCAAGCTCCCTTGGACTAGAGTTCACACATTGATCACTATGTTGAGGGTCCACATCTTGTCTTTGGCTTGAGTCAATGTCCTCTTCAATAGATGGAGCATGTTGAGGTTGTGAAGATGAGGGCTCCACTCGAGTGGAGCATAGTTCTTCTTGACCCGCCATAAGGGGTTCCTCAACGGGGCGGATATAACCCACACCCATTCTTCCTATGGCATCCTGAGGCATTTCATCATCTGCATCACAAGCATCAACACGCCCCCCTTGGGGACCATCATATTCTTCGAAGGTCACACTACAAGATTCTATGACAGCTCCGGAGAGCTTGTCATAGATTCTATAAGTGTGAGATTCGAGACCATAGCCAAAAAAAATACCCTCTAATTCTTTAGACTCGAATTTAGACAAATGAACACCTTTGATGAGATAGAAACACTTAAAACCGAACACCCGGAAATAAGATATGTTGGGCTTGCTACCGGTAAGTATCTCATATGGAGTCTTGTTGATTTTCTTGCGGAGGTAGAGTCGGTTTGAAGCATGGCAAGCGGTGGAGATGGCTTCGGCCCAGAAGTTGTATGGAGATTTAAACTCCGCCAACATGGTCCTAGCCATCTCAATAAGAGTCCGGTTCTTCCTTTAGGCCACACCATTCTGTTAAGGGGTGTATGAAGTGGAATATTGATGTTTAATCCCCTCATCACTAAGGAAATCATTCAAGGTGTAGTTCTTGAACTCGGTGCCGTTGTCACTTCTTATAATCAACACGGGAACATTGTGTTGCCGTTTAACCAAGTTGATGAAGTCGATAAAATTCCTTTGAGTTTCACTCTTCAACTTGAAGAAATAAACTCAAGAGTATCTTGAAAAGTCGTCAACAATCACCAAACAATATTTCTTACCTCCAAGACTTGCATGAGATGGAGGACCAAATAGGTCCACATGGAGGAGTTCCAAGATCTTGTTAGACTTGATTTGGTTCGTGGGCTTGTGAGGAGAGTCATGCATCTTCCCTAGAACACATGCCCTGCAAACACGATCTTTGGCAAAGGAAACATTTTCTTTTAGTCCAACTATATGGCCCTCTTTATGGAGACTTTGCAAAGTTCTCAGATTGACATGGTCTAGTCGGCGATGCCATAACCAACCCACATCAGCCTTTCCAAATAAGCACATCGGACCTGTAGTGGTTTGCTCCGAGAAGTCCACCACATACAAGTCATGTTCTACGTGCCCAACAAAAGCGACCTTGAGAGACTTGCTCCACAAGAGGACCACAATATCTAAATCAATGAAGACGGCAAAGCCCATCTTACCAAGATCAAGGACAGAAAGTAAATTGTATCCAAGGGTCTCAACAAGCATGACGTTCACGAGTGTAATGTCGTGAGCAACCACAACCTTGCCGAAACCCATTACCTTAGACTTTGATTTGTCGGCATATGTCACGGTAATTTGATCATCATTAGGCTTTAACTCCTTGACAATAGACGAGCTTCCGGTCATATGACTTGTGCAACCACTATCAAGCACCCACTTTGACCCTCCGGAAGCCCATAAGTCTACAAAAGATCAAGCTAATTTTTAGGTACCCATTTTTCAATCGGTCCTCTTTTGTTAGCAACAAGGGTCTTGGGAACCCAAATAGACCAAGCAATAAAACCATCATAAGGACAAACATATTGTGCATACACATCACCATAGTAATCACGCATTAGAACATAGTGAGGGTTAGCACTTCCCGCAAAGTCATCATGTGACATAGTTTTACCATTTGTGGTCTTACTCTCCACAATGGTCTTGTTGGTCTCTTGTGCGGGCTTGTCCTTCTTCTTCTTATTGTTCTTCTTCTTGGTTTTGGAAATAAAACCAATGCCCCCTTTATCACCACTACGCCTTTGCTTGCTCAAAAGATCATGAATAGACTTGTTGCCTTGTGGAAATATGGCCTTAGCAAGCTCCCCCTTCAACCTAGCATTCTCTTCAAGAATAGTTGTGCTACTAGATGGAATGAAGTTACTAGGTGAAGGAATATTGGCCAATTGAGTTTGAAGCGTTTCATGGGACTTTGTGAGTGAAAAGAGTTCACTCTCCAAGGCCTTGTGGGCCTTGTTAAGCAAGCTAAAGTCCTCGGTAAGTTTTTCATGAACCACACCAAACTCAACCTTGTCCTTTTTAGTTCTTTTATATTTAGCAATAGCATGATCTCGCTCTTTGATGAGTTTGTTAACAATAATGTCATTGGCCTCATCAAGCCCTTCAAGTTTTAATTCAAGTGACAACCTAGTTTCTTGTTCTTCTAGATCATTGTTTAGGGCCTCTAGCTCAATCATATGTTCATCCCAAGTTTACATCTTACATCTAGAAGTTCTTGAGTATGTGATAGTTGATCTAAGATGTTTCCAAAATGTAGCTTAGCATCACCTTCTAGGTTAGTCATAAACTCATCAAAGGCAATTAATTCCTTTTTAACATCAAGAGACATCTCATCATCAATTTCATCATTATCTAAGTGAGTAGGCGGGATGATGAAGATACCTCCGTTCCTCTTGCCATAAGGCAAGTGGCGTTCTTGGTGGAAGAGTTCTCATTTGGAGAATCGAAGATTGAGAATTTAGGAGTAGAGGTGGTAGCAAGAGCAGCCACACCATGAGAAGTTTCCTCTTCGTCATCTTCATCATCTTCATTGTCGGAGGAGTACTCTTCATGAGTGATCAAGACAATTTCTCCCGGCTTCTTGTTGATGGGATTATTTTTGATGAAAGGTTTCTTGTACGGTCCCTTGAGAGTCTTCTTCAACACAAGCTTTCCACCATGATCTTCTCTCTTCTCATAGGGGCAACTAGCCACAAAGTGGTAGCGGTCATCACAATTGAAGAAAGTTCTCAACCTTGTGGTATTCTCTCTTTTCCCATTTGGATTGCTTCTCCGTTCCATTTCCATCTTGGCCTTGGCGGGGTTCTTCCAAAAGTTCTTTGCATAGAAAGCCATATATTGACCATGAGCAATCTTGACTTCATCGGGATGGTCCATGGAAAGCCCTTCATCACTATCATCTTCATCCCCATGGTCCACAACTTTGGCCTTCAAAGCAACATTGACAACATTGCTCATACCAAGGGCACGAGCATGGGCATCTTTAGCATTCTTGGCGGCAACCTTGAAAGCAGCCATCTCTTGCATAACTTCATTTGAGGTCATGAGATGGTAGTTGTGTCTTCCTTGTAGGCTCTTCAAGTCGGTGGGCTCAAAATGCATGAGTGCACTCACATATTTCCTTTTTATCCATGCATCATCTACATGTGAGGCACCCACATTCCTAAAAGCAGTGGCGGTGGTCTTGAGCCTTCGGTACATGTCTTCGTGATCTTCACCTTCTTTCATGTAGAAGCCTTCGGCTTCATTTCTTAGAGCATCATATCGGTTCCTCCTCATACTCTCATTTCCAATAAACAACACAATGAGAGCATCCCAAGCTTCCTTGGCAATGCTAAAGTGCTCAATGTGTGGATAATCCTTGTCCCCAAACCTTGTTGAATCATATGCAAATAAGTGGCATTGAGTTGACTATTAACAACCTCTCTTCTTGTCAAGTTGTTTGGATCTCCAATAAAGAGTCCATGCTCGATGATGTTCCATAGTTCAATGCAAGATCTACACATATGAGTCCTCATTAGTGATTGCCATTGAGCAAAAGTAGCAGATTCTTCAAGCTTAGGTGGGTCACATCTATTGTATACATGAGGGTGAGGGATTGGAGGATCGGGAGAGTACCATGAGTCACGGTGCTCACCCTTCCAACCATCATTGTGTGTGTGGAGGAATTAACGTTGTCAAGTTTACCCCCCACCACCATACCCTCGGGGGATACCAATGTATTCCCTTTAGGTAAAATGGATGGTTGATCCTCTTGAGGAGATGGAGGTGATGAGCTTTCTTTGTCTTTAAGAAGTTGCTCGAGCATCTTCTTGACTTCGTTGACCAAGGAAGAGCTCAATCTTGTTTCCAAGTTTTTGAGATTTTCCATGGTCACCGGTGTCGACTCACTACCACCATCCCCATCGCTGCTACCCATATTCTCTTAGGCGGTAAAGCCCGAATAAAGAGCCGAGGCTCTGATACCAATTGAAAGGATCGTATGGGCACCTAGAAGGGGGGGTGAATAGGTGCTACTTCAAATTTTCTTCTTTTTCAAATTAAGGTTAGACAAAAAGGTAAATTCTCTAGATAATGCAACTATGGTGAATTTACCTATATGACAATTATGCAAGGACTATCACAACACAAAGTAGTAGCAAGTAAGTATGGTGCGGTAAAGGATAGAAGTAACCGAAAAGTGGACTCGGACACACAAGGATTTTTTTCCCGTAGATCCTTCCTTTTGAGGGGAAGTACGTCTACGTTTGGATAGGGGGTAGTTTCATACCACCAACACCACGAGAGGCCTCCCTTGTTCTCCGATGAATCTCACCCCAACGGGATGGATTCACCTTCCACTATATCGGCAACCTTCAAGGTGGAAGCCGGCACCGTTACAAGTTTGGGGCACACATCCACAACTTAATCGGAGGCTCCCAAATACAAGCAAGTTGTCAAAGCATTCAAAGACAAGCTTGTAAGAATCAAAACAAGAACTAGGGTTTCCAAGAAAACACTAGAGCAAAGGGGCCCTCAATGAAATGAGGGGGAAATGAAGATCTCTTTTGGTGAAGTAGTAGATCGGGGCCTCCTCCTTCGACTCCCCAAAGATCAAGGACTTTGGGTGGTGGGATGAGGAGATCTTGAAGATTTGGGTGGCTCCAATGGACTCCAATGTTGGTCTTTGACTTTAATGAGCTGAGCACTTTGTCCCAAGGTAGGTCGAGGGTTATTTATACCCCTCCACGAAATATGGCCATTGGAGTCATTAATGCACCGGTAGTACCGGTACTCAATGCGAATACCGCTTGCAAGCCCGTCTCTGGGTCAAATCTGGACCAGGTCTGGAGGTGCTTGATTCATCATTTCTTGATTTTGGGCGATATCGCCTGCGGTACTACCCCAAGCGGTAGTACCCGTCGTGAGGGAGCAGTACTACGGTGCTGGTAGTATCGGTCCCAAGTACCGCTTGGCAATCTTGGAAAGCGGAGAGTGAGTGTTAGTCGATGCCGATGCGGCCGGTGATGCAGTGTGTCAGCGGTAGTACCGCTTGTATCAGCAGTACTACGGTTGGACTGGTAGTCGCTCGTGGTACCAAGTGGTACCGACTAGCACACACCTTATCGATTTTGGACAGCGCAACCGATCTGACGGTAGTACGGTGTCAAGCGGTAGTACCGATAGTTCCGGTCTTGCCGGTTGCAGATGGTTTCGCAAAGTGAATTGATGTGCAATATTTGTGCCACCTCTTATCAAACCTGTGATACACTTAGCACACAGTTAAACCGATAAGTGTGTTGTTATCAAACATCAAAATCAGAGGGATAGTAAAATGCTCTTTCAATGTGTATATAATCCACCCTTGGTTGCTACTAGCTAGGCTAAGCATGGCAATAGTAAGTATCTTAACTTAGAGAAAATTCTAACAATTCTACAACTACTAGGATTTCCCAAGCATAGCATATAGATACTTAGCAAAAATTATCATGCAAGCCCTATACAAAATATTACTAATGCATAGTCAAAATGTTGGGACAAAAGTATGAAGCACCACTTGCCTTGGTAGTTGGGATGTGTAGCATTTTTAGCCTTGTAGAGTAGGGATTACAAGTCTACAACCAGCATGATTGCATGTGGCACATGAAGATGAAGGACTCCATTCTTATAGATTTATCTACTGCTTTGTAATAAGATAGCCATATGGGCTATGTAAGTTATAATGAATTATTTTATTCCTGGTTATAAGTTGTAATATGACCTTTATTTCTTGGTATTACATCTTAAACTGTGGGTGCTAGCTATTCGATCCAGGGACTAGCACTGTAAACACAAAGATATCTACCTTATCAGGTCGGGACCTCTACATCCATCCCTTTGACCCCTGTTGATAATGTTTACACATTACCTCAGGATGGCTGGTATTACAATTCTAGCCTTCAAGCTTGTGGTCTTTGTCGCGATTTAATTATGACAACTAAGGAATTCCCCTACCACATGCTACGGCAGATGTTCTTTAATGGAACCAAACAGATCACGACAAGAGTACTCCTCGAGAGTCTCACATCTATGTCCGTGACTCTGCCACACTTTACCCCTTCTCTGCATTGGTTTTCGGAAGGTTGTTGACTTATGCATCCACATATTGGGATTTATCCTGAGTATGTTCTTTCTCCATTTTTGTTTACCAACCTTTGTCTACCAGTCGGTAGCCAAGTAGTACATGTGCATTGGTGTCTTTCTATGCAAGATACTCTTGTGGTACATCATGACATACCATTTTGGAATGTCCAGGAGAAACAAACTCCAGTACCTTATGTAAGAGTCCCAACCTTTAATAAGGTAGAGATCCCTGTGTTTACAATGGTAATCCCTGGATCAATTGCTAGCATCCACAGTTAAGATGTAATATCAAGAAACAAAGGTCATAATCCAACTTATAACCAGGAATAAAATAATTCATTACATCTTACATAGCTCATTTGGCTATCACATTACAATGCAGCAAAATATCTATATAGCATGGAGTCCTTCATCTTCAAAGTGCCACAGGAAATCATGTTGGTTGTAGACTTGTAATCCTATTCAACACACTTCACTGACATCAAACAAACCTGCAACATAATAAGTTGCAGCCACAAGGGTCAATACATTTGAATTGTATTGGGAAGTTTCAATATTATTTAGAAGTAAGTGGATCCTATCATTACATGCATATTTGGCTAAGTTGGGTTTAGGCTCTTTTGCAGAAAGCAATATAGTTTTATCCTATCTTTTCAAAATAGTTTTGATCTTTTGTCAAATCTTTCTGAACTCCTTGTAAAACTCCAAGTGCTTCTAATCCCTTGTTAACACCATCAAGTTTTACTTTGAGAAATTGGAATGTCGAGATCTTCCATAGCTTCAGGCCTTAGTTGCTCAGAGTTGTCCATAACCGGGGACACGGCTAAGTACTTAGAATTTGATCTTCTGCAGAAGTTGTACACTTCACCCACATGACACAATCTCGTCTTGACGCCACCAGTGGCCGCTGGATAAGTACTCACCTAATGGAGTACCGGCATATCGAGAATGTGACAAAGACTTTCCATAGAAGTCCTCCCAATACACAATTCTAGCTTGTCTACCAGGCACCAATGTAAGGATATATTTCCAATACACAATTCTAGGTAACCTAAAGATGCCAATTCATGGGTCTTCCACTATGTAGTTGACTAAGCCAGAGCCCATTTAGCATGTGGCTATACACGGAATCCACTATACGAGAAACATGTTCAATCTCTAAGTCCCTGGGTGGTTTTCTTCTAGTGCACATCCAAAAAGATAGCCATATAAACATGGTTCCCTTTGTTGTCACTTTGTCCAAAACTTGAGTATCCTCTTTCCACCCATGTGGTTCATTGAGTACTTGTTTTATTATATAAAACATATATTTTTTTCAACACTTCATATAATCATATCATGTATCCCATCCCAATATAGAGCAGGGCTAAGCATACTACAACTACAATGTTTTCACTAAGGAAGATATAAGGATATCCTAATAGGACTTAGCATAGCATAGTAATATAGTTTCCCTATCATGCATACTACAAAAATACCACTAAGTGTAATGAAAATAGTAGGACATGGATGATAGTGTCACTTGCCTTTTTAGTAGAGAAAGTTGGTTCACTTCTTGATCTTGCAAATATCACACTCTTCTAACTTCACTACAAATCAATCAAGCAAACACATATTCAACTAGCATTAAAACAATTTCACCACATAAATATCAAAACATGGCAATGCATGCAAGCATGCAAAAGATGGTTTTATTTAGAAAAGTGGTTTCTATTAGGCTCTAACTATTTTAAGGCCCATATTGGTCATTTACAAATGTGGTAAAACCATTTGCAAAAGGTTTCACTCCATAAACCAATTATTATACCAAGGTGATATTTTATGTTGTTGAAAATGCTTTTTGCAAGGTACTAATTTTATAGGGTTCTTCAAATATATTTTTAATTCTCAAAACTTGGTGTTTAGAGTCATAGAGTTTAACTCAAATCATTTTCCCAAGATTTTACTCAAAAAGTATTTTTAACCCATAAACAATATTTTTATTTGACTAGAAATGTTCTAACTCAAATATTTATTCCTTAACCTCACAAAATACATTTTTAAATCCATAAGTTGATTTTTAAGGTCAGTAGGTTCAAAGCAAAACATTTAGCAAATATTTCACCTTAAAAATATTTCTAGAACAATTTTTATATTCAAAATATGCCTACACAAGTTTCTGCAAGTTCAACCAATTTTCCTGAAGCAAAACATTAAACAAAGTGCATGGTTGCAAAGTACTTGTTCTTCTTATTCCATTGATATACAATTTGCAAAATTTGGAGGTGTAGATTAAAAGTTATGAATTTTGCAAGTTTGCATATGTAATAGAACAAAATTTTCTGTTTTTAACAAACTCTGCCCACGTGGCTTAATTCTACTGGCTGAAAACGGTTCGTGCGGATGGATCAATACTGGCCGCAGGATCTCACTTAAATCTCATGGCACAGATTGACGCGTACCCCTTTGTTAAAATTCTAATCTGATCCTTTCGATCTAGATCCGACGGACCACAACGCATCGACCATGGTTTGGCGGCGCATGCTCGGACGGAGACGTCGCTGAGGGATTAGGTCACGCGAGGGAGGGAGAGGATGCTCACCGTGCTTGCAGGAGTGCGGCGAAGCTCAAGGTGTGGTCAGCTTGTCGAGGGGCGCACCAGAGCAGCAGCTATTGCTCGCCGGAGTTTGAGACGGCATCGGGTGTCTCTGATTATCGTCAGAGGCGGGGTTCTAGAGTGCGCTAAGGCAAACAAAGCATGCGGTTAGATGCGTACAGTGCTAGTGATCATGGGAGCATCATCGGGAGGTGCTAGGGCAGTCTGTACTCACCAGGGGAGCTTGCCGGAGCAATGGAAGACACGGCGGCGCTCAGATGGTGGTCCTTGCCGACGTTTGAGCCTTGGGCAGTGGTGAGTGGTATAGGGAGAAGCGCCAGGAGAGGGGGATCAGGTTCGCATGCACTGGGAGGCGAGGGGTGGTTGGACGGTGCCGGAATCGGCCGGAGAAGTTCGTCAGGGCAGAGGGGTTCGAGCAAGCAATTGTGGCAGCCTGGTGGCTCTCGTGGGATGGAAACTGGGGAAAAGAGAGAGGAGAGAGGGGCATTTAAGAAGGCACAGACGCGAGGCGAAATTACTAGCTCATTCAAACGAATTGAAGCGAGGAATCAAAGACAGAAACGGCCGGGAAGAAAATGGGGAACGGGTCGCGGTGGAGACGATGACTGACAGAGAGGGGCAGCCTTGTCTGCGAGAGAGAGGGAGAGAGAGTGGGGTCCACAATCGGTGACTTAGCGTGTGTTCGGGTGAAAAGCAGTTCATCGCGAGTGGGTGAAAGAAATGCAGTGGGCTGACTGGCCTTAGCGATGGGTTGTGTTAGTTTCATTTTTTTATACTGAATGCTTTTCTTTTTTCTATTTCTATTTATCTGATTTGATTTTCATTCAAACAATTCAAACTCCGTTTGTATTCAAACCACCACCAAACTTTGGGTATGTTTTAATTATGTTTATTATTATATTCCAAAGTCCAAAATAGAATAATTCTTTTATTCTTTTAGGATCTATTAATAATTAAATAAATAGACATTTTATTTCAAATAGGATTTAATATATTTAAAAACTCTATTTGAATTCTAAATATTACCAGAACCTTTTCAGTGGGTTTTATTTGAAAAAAATAAAACACTTGGAATTTTTATTTTAAATACTTTAATAAGTTTTAATGTTTATTTAAAAGGGAAAAATCCTTTACTTAAATAAAATTGGATATTAATAAATCCTTATTATTTTATTTAAATAATCCTTTACTCTTTTTATCAAATAGAAATATTTTATTTCATTTGCTTGGCCAAGATTTAATTTGACTCTTTAAAATAGTCCTTATTTATTATTTCTACCTTTGCTTATAAAAACCATGTCTTTTTATTTAAAGATCCAAAAATGGTGATCCCAATTTTTATAACTTTATTTATTATTTGTTTATATTTTTAAATCCCTTTAGGATTTTATTTGATCAAAATAGGTTTTGATGTTTCCAATTGGAGTCAAAAGTTTCTTCTCACCCTAAATTTCAACAATTGTTTATTTTGTTTATTTATTTTTCACATTTCAAAATTGGAAAATTTTGGGATGTGACACCTTGTCATATCCAGGACCAGTTCAAAGTGTTGTAACCCGTAGATTAAGAGGCATTGAGTGTCTCCCATCTGTTCTATCTTAAAGTATCACACTCTTTTATACTAAGAGGTCGTGCTGAGTTTCATAACACTCTTAGTGTAGCGATACTCCTACACATATTTACCCACCCTTCCTCTAAGCTTACATGCTCAAGAATGATGTGTGTGTAATAATGTGGCTATCTGAGATTCCTAGCAATTTTCATTGCTTTGAACTCTAAGGACATTTGTGTCATTCTTACAGTGATGGTTAACCCTATCACTAAGCAAAGAATGGTTGTGCTGTCAAGTCCGCTATTCTGGTGCACTCTTTTCAGTCAAAGAGTCAGGCTCGTGCCGAAGCTCTAAGACTATGCCCTCTTTCCTTAAAAATCAAGTTCCCTCTCGAACTAAGTGATATATCGGTGGTTCGTGATATTCTAGATGTCTAATAGAAGTATCACCATGTTGCCACATGACCTTGTTATCAAGTTCTTGAGCAAGCAAGTTCTCTGAACTGCTCTTTTCTCCAAGGATCCATACTGGATACCCCTAAACTAGTTGGTTGAGCTTAAACAATAACTTGGAGAGTTTTAAGACAAAATTTCTATCTGACTCAGTTCCTTCGTAAAGGGATGTCTAGTTTTGTTCGTGCTGAAGAAAAATAATATCTCCTTTATGGATATGTTATCGTCCCTACCTTTGATTTGATTTGGTTTATCGTCAAATATAACTCAGTTCCAAGGACTATCTTGATAATGTTTCAGCTTGTGATGTTCACTTGAGTACATCCTCATATCTTTGGTCTTACCAATACTTTTTCCTTGTTCATACGACATATGAGTCCATCTTATTGGAGTGTCTCGATAAGTTTGTTATTGAGCCTATCAATGACGTCCTCATCTCATCCATCAAATTTAGATTCATATGTAATAGTTGGCATCAATGTTGGAACCTTTTGAGAGCCGTCTTCGGGTCATCTCGGAGTATGTGTTTTGGATATTAGAAGTAACGTTCTCTGATTCACGTGCAAATGTTGAAGGATGTCACCGTGGATTAGAGAAGAGTTTCTCTTTTTCCTTAAGGACATATGTGTGCTTCATTGTCAGTACTTTATGTGTTTGCAATTCTCTTTCGACAAATTGCTAAACGCAAGGTTCTAGCAAGCTAGCTCAGTCTTTTGGATCTTCACATTGTAGTCCATATCTTGAGAATCTAGTGACTTTACCTGCGTGTAAATTTTGCAAACTTTCCATTCGGACATGCTTTGTCAAGTATCATACCGCCTAACCAAAGTGAATCTCAAGCTGCAATGATGGTTGGTGTTCTTCAAGGTTTTGACATAGGTATCTTTATGAATCAAGCAACATTGATGTAATGGTTGACACTTAGGAAAGACCTTTTGCCATATTCCTCGATTCAAGAAGAATAACCACTCTTCATGAGACTTCTTCTATATTTTATTATAGGAGTTGTACTTATGGTTCCTCTGTATCCAAAGTCTGACCTATACTTGATGCTTTGTATTTCGAACATCAAGGAGAACATTTAAAGTAGAGTTGATAAATGTCTCTCGGTCGATCCTCCAAACCATTTATGTTGCCAAATTCTGTCATGCCAAGTAATTGAAGTCTGAGAATGAAGTTTTTTTTCTCGTGTCATTAGGAATCTTCTTACTTATTCATCTGGTGGTGTAAAGTGATATCCTGATCTTTGGCAAAGATCTTGATAGTCCTGGATGAATAAAGAGTTTCCTTCATTTCTTGATCATGTTTTAAGACTGGCTATGATTTTGGTAACTAGAAGATTCTCTTGATACATGTTCCTTGTGACTCTTATGAGTCCTCTCCACCAAAACACCTTTCTGTCTTGGCCTTCTATTGAATGAAAGAGTGACCCATCTGTTTCAAAGCCCTTTTAGTAGAGGTTCATTATCGAAGTTTGTGGTCATGTTCTTTCTGTTGAATCCTTCCTTCTCAAAAGCTTAAACTCTTATGTGAGTTCCATGGTCTCAATCCTTATGAATACCATATATTTAACAATTTAAAATATTCTCCTCTTGTCTCTTTTGTTACACGTCACTCTCTCTCTCTCTGTCTCTTTTCCTACCTTTGGAATCTCGGGTCGAGATTATCGTAAGGGGATAGAGCTGTAACACCCTAGTTTTATGTAAATAGTAATTAGGGTTGTTTGTGCATTCATGAGCATCATCTTAAAAATGCATGCAAAAAAGAGAAACAAATGCAAAACCCTAAACCCTAACTTTCCCCTCTATTTTAAATGCATTCAAAAAGGTTTTGTATTTTGAAAACTACCAAAATAATTGGAGCCCAAATTGTTATAAGGGCCCCTGCAATTTTTTCATATGTTTTATAAAACCCCCCTGGTATTTTTGAAATACCTAAAACAGATTACAAATTCAAAATACAAAGAGAACACACAAAACATAAATAGCAAAAACTGTTTTACTAGAAAAAATAGAGCCAGCAAGCCAACAGGGCCGTAGCCCAGGTTTTCTCCCTCTCCCTCGCTTATCTGCTCATGGCGCCCATGAACCACCCTCCCCAGCGTCCCATCTGCGTATTGCCCTTTGCTCCTTTCGTTTTCCTCGACGGCGAGGAAGCAGCTCGGTGTCCCAAGAGCCACCGTCGATCTCCACCGCTTCCTCGTCGCTGTCCGTCGAGCTCCAGGGAAGGATAAGAGTGCCTCGACCTTCCCTCTCGTCCTCATCCACTCCCCCTCTCTCCCCACACCCCTCTCACCCATTCCTTCTAGGCGGTCGAACCCTAGCTCGTGCAGACGCCGCTCGTCGTCACTGTTATAGAGCCCCTTGCCCAGCCAAGCTTGCTACTGAGGTCGACGTGCTGCACAGCGTCACCCTTCCAAAGGAATCGAGCAGGGGCACCTCAAATCCTCGCCATCGACGTCGTCTTCCCTGACCCAGACAGTGCTTGCCACCGTCGATTACCTCGCTTCTGGCCTCGCCAGGCTTCCACGACCCTACGTCGAGAACCGTGGTGAGCTTATGGTTCTCATGGCACCCTCCGTTTGCCTGCTAGCTCTTTGTAGCCATTGCGCGCCATTCGTCTGCCAGCTCTGCCGCTGCCGCTCACTATAGCCACGTCTTCAGTGACCACCCCGCAGCGTCGCCACCCCTTTTAGGTCCGCCTTGACACGCTGAATCGAACGGGCCAAGTCGTGCAACCCTGCACGCTCCCTAGCACCGTCCCGCGCCGCTGTCTGGTGCTTTCTCTGGCGAGGTGGCGTGACTCCTGCGTGGAGTTCACATGGGTCCTACGTGGCCGTGAGTCCCACCCGTCAGCCACAGTAGCTAGCCCTTGTCTTGGTGAGAAAAGGATTAGGGTTAGGTTGTGCTAACATCAGCGTGATACAGTAATGAATTTTAATTGGTTTAATAATTTCAGAAATTATTATAATCTTGTAAATTCAATAAGTAATTCATATTAAGTCATAAAAATGTGTATAATATATCAAAATGTTCAGAAAAACGAGATCTACCTTTCTAAGATATAATCATGCATTTATAATGAACTTTCATAACAATTTTATTTAGAACAACATAATAACCCCTCATAGGTGATTCCGGAGTTCTTCTGAATTAGGGTTTATACCCCTCGAAACCCTGATTAAACTGCCAAGCATAAACCTAGGGTTGCATTCCAATACTAATCAACTTGTCATATCATCATCCTTGCTTGAGCATTGCATCGATGCCCTGTGTTGATTATTTCCTTTCTTTTCGGTATTTGGTTCTTCTCCGATAGAGTATGATATCGAGATTGAGATCAAAGACTGAGGTCAAAACCATCGAAGATTGACGAAAAATACTTGATCAACTATAACCAAGTCTTACCAGGTGTCTGAATATCTGCTTTCTGGTTATCAACATGCAATGGCAAGCATAGCCCCACTATGATATAATCATATGATTTCGAAAGCATTTCAATTCCTTCCATGATGCATACGATTCTACTGTGGTCTTTTATCGATAGATAGAGTATCCTATCTATTGCATTACTCTCTTTGAGCTTATATTACCTGATCCACTATTCCTGGCATAACTAGGTTTGGCATGTGTGCACTGGTAGAGCATATATATGTGTTCTGCTTAGCCATGCATAGCTACTAGTGCTAGTTCATCCAGACAATGTATCAGATGCAAAGAATCTAGTATGACAGGAGAAGATGATGAGATGAGATCAGAGGTGATATGAGATTAAACTTGCTAAGGCTTATATGGGAGGCCACAGTGGGATGTGGTTTTTGTAGTACCATGCTCGCCACACCTAGGAATTGAGAGTTCTTGACTCTTGAACCAAGAAGAGCGTGCATCGACACGCGGGCTTGGTGAACCCCTTGACTCACTAACTTGCCTAGTCTGATCCATGAGTCCGTAGTTATTTATTTGGCATCTACATATTTGGATGGGTTGAAGATTGTGCATCATATATGGCGTGACCAAGGAGGAACGAGGCTCCGAGAGTACTCCCAATCCTTTGACATAGAGATTGGGCTGATGGAACCCTTTCATGGAGACTCATGGATTTAGGCGAAAGTAAGGTAAAGGTCTTTTCTAACCACCCTCTGTCGGCCTTCCAAGGAAGAGGGCTAATCTTAAGTGGCACTTAGAGAAGGTTAGTACATGTGGGTAAAGTTGTACACCCCAGCAGGGTATTAATCTTTTCGAAAGGCCGTGTCCATGGTTATGAACGACTTGGGAATGGACAAGAGATCATAGAGAACTATAACCTAATCGTAAAACTTGGCAGATCAACGTGTGCTTAAGGATGCTTCCTCATGGGTACGAGGGGGTGATCCTAGTTAGGGTTCAGATGATGATGACTTGGTGGATATCAAATATGATGATCAATATTTTGTAGATGTCGCTCTCTTATCCCCTTTTGACATATTCTTATTAGACGAGCTTCTCCTCTCTCCTATTTTACAAACAAAGATGGATTTATGCAAAATAACTCCACCAGCCTTAAGTTTTGCGTAGTACACCTTGTACTCACCCTTGCTTTGTTGATGTTTCATAGCAAAGTAAGCGTTCCCTGAAGACAAGTTTTGTACGACATCGACACCGACGAGTAGGTTGGGGTTCCCGGCCGGCAGCCTGGAATCTATGGGCTGGGACGTCATCGTTGTGCTTTAGGCCTCTTAGGCCATTTGCTAAGTTTTCTATACTTAATAGCATAATTTGCCTTCCGTTGCTTGATGTTTGTGGTCAGTGACCTCTTCTTGTAATAATTTGGTTCTTTGCTTAGTTATGAGCTTGCTGTAATAATTTCTGTGTCGTAGGGTCACTGTTGTGTTACCGATTCTTCACTGGATATCCTCGAGCTCAAGGTTAATCTTATGTTATACAGAGGTCTGGGATTTGTTTAGCCCTGATCCTGGGGGTGTCACAATTATCATCTGGATCCACATCCTCATCCTCAAAAATATCATGAGACGGGGGATAGCCACGAGGTACCTTGGAGGAAGGGGCTCTCTTTCTCTGAAGCTTGGCAGGAAGGTGTGGAACAAGCTCGTTGTATAGTAGGGGGGTCGCTGGAGTGTGGGAAGCAATGAGCTTCATCACATAAGGAGCATACAGAGGGCATTGCTTGTCCATAATGCACTTGTACAGGTCCTGATAGATGAAGTCCATGATATCAATAGCCCTATCTAGATGGTCTGGGCCATGAGTGTACACTGAGTGAGCATGGGTAATAAGATTGATTTATGCACCTATCATCTCATCCTTGTTGCCTGCCTTAGGAGTGAGAGTGTGGCAAAACATGCGAAGAAGAATGTTGTATATGATCTTGATGTTGGTGGTTTGCCCAACCACACCGTGATGTGAGTAAATAGGGGCCAACCTTTTCTTATCATAGGCATGTCCATGAACATGCATCCTGACACCACTGTGAGCATTGGGATTGAATGGTAATCCAAGAATCTGAGCAAACTAAACCATGTTGGAACAACACCTTGTAGTGCCAGACATCCACTCAAGGGGAATATCACCAGTGTCGCCAAAGACAACCGTGGCATAGAAATTGTGGACAGCTCAATGTTGTAGTCTTCTTTAGTTTGAAAGATGGTCTGCAGCCCCATCTTCTCAGTCACCCAAAGAGCATCCTGAAAGTAGATGTGAGCATGTAGCTTCTCAATATTCAAGCATTGCATGGGGAACACAGGAGACTTGAACCCACAAAACAACTCAGAATAGAGAAGGAATTGCTCATTCCTCCGAAAACAATCATCTGCAGAGGTGCGAGACATAGAATAGAACTGCTAGATCTCATCTCAACAAACTCTTCAGTACCCAAATATGCCAAGGTAGTCAATGCTTCAAACTTCATGCGCTTTGCTTCATCCCTGTAAGACCCCACCTTTATAAAGGTAAAGGTCCTTATGATTGCAATGCTAGTCCCTAGATCAATTGCTAGCATCCACAGTTTAATATGAAGTACAGAGAAACAAAGGTCATTATTACATCGTCATTCCAGAGATAACATAGTCTTTTACAACTCCATAGCCATAGGCTAGTACAAGAGTTTATCATAACAATATAAATAAAAGTCTTCATCTTCATGTGCCACAGGCAAGCATGTTGAGTGTAGACTCATAACCCTAATCCTCATCAGAGTAACCCTGCAACATCACAAGTTACAGCCACAGTGGGTCAATACATTGGAATAGTATTGGCAAGTGATACCTTAGTAGAATAATAGTATCTAACTTCTACATGGATTTGGCTAAGTGTAGCTTAGGCTTGCTTTGCTCAAAATAGGTTTTACCTATTAGTTGAAAAACACTAAGTTTTTGTTTGGTAAAAACTCCCAAGGAACCACCAATAGACATTGGTGAACCTTCACCCTTGTTCAACCACAAGTTTTAACTTAGAAATTGGGATGAGGAGATTCTTGATAGCTTCCATGTATTGATGCTCAAATTGTCCATTACCGGGGACACGGCTAAGTACTTAGTTTCTTCCTTTTGCAGAGGTGGTGCTCTTTCCCCAGAAGACTTGATTTTCACCAAGACAGGACCTTTCAGAAGCCTTCCCTTGGACCAAATGGACGCGTTCCAACCTATCACCCACTACCACCAACTTTTCCAAATGGCTAAGTTATTTCAACCTATATGATCCAGGCAGAGCCCATAATGCCATGTGGCTGCACTAGAAGCTTCTTAACATATGGCATCTCAAATCCCTTTGTTCCTGGGTGGCATTCCACAAGTGTGATACACAAGGTAAACCATAGAAATGGGCCTTGTGTAACCACTCAACATAAACCAATCCACCATTCCACCCAGGTGTTTCATTCACTTAGTTGTTTTATTAAGCAAAACATAAGTCAAAGACTTAGAAATATTTTCCATAGCATGTGTATATAATCCACCCTTGGTTTCTACTAGCTAGACTAAGCATGGCAATAGAAAGTATCTTAACTTAGAGAAAATTCTAACAATTCTACAACTACTAGGATTTCCCAAGCATAGCATATAGATACTTAGCAAAAATTATCATGCAAGCCCTATACAAAATATTTCTAATGCATAGTCAAAATATTGGGACAAAAGTATGAAGTACCACTTTCCTTGGTAGTTGGGGGAGTAAAAACAATCCTCACAGTCACAATCACCACTAGCACCAAAATCTACACATAAAATGATAGTACCAAATTCACATATCAAATAGAACGGCAAAGAAAATATATGAATGCATGCAACTGCTATGTGATGATTTTTCTAAATCAAACAAGACAAGTAAAACAATACTGATCAATAAACTAAACATTTATACCTCAAATAAACTTTATTTGGCCTTTAAAATATTTTCCAATTAATTTTTATACACAAAATAAGCCTACAAATGTCTCTGAAAAAACAACTAATTTTACAGCAGCAATTAATTAAAAAAATAACATGGTTGGATAGAATTATTCTTCCTGATTCCATTGATATAAAATTTGCAAATTTGGACGTGTGGATCAAAAGTTATGACTTTTGCAAGTTTGAACATCTAATAGAAATGATTCTGTTTTTAAATCGAACTACAGGCCACGCGTCATGTTCTGATTCGCTGATACCGATTCCCACGGATCGATCGATGAGGGCCGTTGGATTAAAGTGACTGCGCATGGCCCATATCTAATCGTACCGCTTCACTTAAATCATCTATCGTACGCGTTGGATCTATATCTAACGGCCCAAAGCTAACAGACCAAAAGCGAGTGGCGCTGCGACGGTGGCTGACGGCGGCGCGCTTGGGCGCTGATGTTGCCGGCGGTACAGGAAGCGAGGGATAGCGGGACGTTGCTCACCAGGTTCGCGACGACGTGCTGATGCTCGAGGTGGTCTTTGTAGGGACACGGGCGCACGAGGTTGGCATAGATTGCTCGCCGGAGTTCCTTCTGGCGACGGGTGCCTCTGTTCGTCGTCGTTGGCGAGGGTGCAGATCATGCCAAGGCAAGAGAAGCAGTGGGTCATATGCGCAAGACGATGTTGGTCACGCGAGTGTCAACGAGGGGAAAAGGGCGGTCGGAAATTACCACGGGAGGTCGTCGGAGTTAAAGCCGAATACCACGGGACTGTGTTATCTTCAATCTGTCCTTTACTAACTTGACTTTCTCTTTAGCTTCCTTGATTAGTTCTGGCCCGAACAAGTTCCTTTCTCCAACACCATTCCATAACAATGGTGTAGTACACTTTATCCCATAGAGAAATTCAAACGGTGCCATCTCAATACTAGCTTGATAGCTATTGTTGTAAGAGAATTCTGCGTAAGGCAGACTTTCATCCCAACTAGCTCCATAATCTAGGGCAAAAGCCCTCAACATATCCTCTAAAATCTGGTTGGTCCTTTCTGTCTGTCCATCATTCTGGGATGAAAAGTAGTACTGAATTCCAATCTCGTTCCCAATGACTCATGCAGTTGCCTCCAAAAATGGGAAGTGAATTGAGTTCCTCTATCAGACACAATACTCTTAGGTACACCATGCAGACACACAATCCTATTCATATAGATCTTGGCTAAATTAGCACTTGTATAGGTTGTCTTTACGGGTATGAAATGAGCCACTTTTGTTAGTCGATCCACTACGACCCAAATAGAATCATATCCCGATCTATCCCTTGGCAATCCAGTGATGAAATCCATTCCAATCTTGTCCCACTTCCAATCAGGAATAGGTAGTGGTTGTAACAATCCTACTGGCTTCAGATGTTCCGCTTTTACTCTACTACATACATCACACAAAGCAATATGTTCGGCGATGTCCTTCTTGAGATTACTCCACCAAAATATTTCCTTCACATCCATGTACATTTTGGTGTTACCTAGATGAATGGAATATGGTGAGTTGTGTGCTTCCTGTAAAATCAGTTTCCGAAGCTCCGGATCTTGCGGAATGCAGATACGTTTTCCATACCATAAAGTACCCTATTCGTCTTCATGGAATCCTTTGGCTTTTCCCTTGCCAATATTTTCCTTAATCTCTTCAATTTCCTTGTCCGTATTTTTGGCTTCCTTGATTTTGTCCAACAAGTTGGGTTGAACATCCAATGACATGATATGTCCTTCAGGTACAATCTCCAATCTGAGATCTTTGAATTGGGCACACAGATCATCTGGCAACTCACCCTTAGTAAGGCCATTCACATAAACCTTACGGCTTAATGCATCTGCTACTACATTTGCTTTACTGGGGTGGTATTACAAACTCAAGTCATAGTCCTTGATGAGTTCTAGCCATCTTCTTTGTCTCATGTTGATTTATTTTTGGGTGAAGATATACTTCAAACTTTTGTGATCTGTGAACGCTTCACATCGCTTTCCCAAAAGATAATGTCTCCATGTTTTGAGTGCATGGACAACAGAGGCCAACTCTAAATCATGAGTAGGATAATTTACTTTATGATTTTTGAGTTGTCTCGAGGCATAAGCCACAACTTTCCCTTCTTGCATCAGAACTGCACCCAATCCTTGATGAGATGCATCAGAATAAACTTGGAAGTCCTTCTACAAATCTGGCAGACATAAGACTGGTGCTGTCACTAGTCTCTTCTTCAACTCTTGGAAACTGAGTTCACATCCTTCAGTCCAATCAAATTTCTTGTCTTTCTTTAGTAACTCTGTCATTGGCTTAGCTACCTTTGAGAAATTCTCAATGAACCTTCTATAGTATCCTGCCAAGCCAAGGAAACTATGAACCTCCTTCACTGACTTAGGAGATTCCCACTCAGTTACAGCTGACACTTTTGCGCGATCGACTGCTACACCATCTCCTGACACAATGTGTCCAAGAAATCCAACCACATTTAGCCAGAATTCACACTTGCTGAATTTGGCATACAGTTTATGCTCTCTAAAATTCTCAAGTATCAAATGCAAATGTCCTTCATGCTCTTAGTTACTCTTGGAGTAGATCAAAATGTCATCGATTAAGACGACAACAAACTTGTCAAGAAACTCCATGAACACCTTGTTCATCATATTCATGAAGTAGGCTGGTGCATTGGTCAAACCAAATGGCATCACTGTGTACTCATACAATCCATACCTACTGGTGAAAGCAGTCTTAGGTATGTCTTTTTCCCTTATCTTAAGCTAAAAATATCCTGACCGGAGATCAATCTTTTAGAACACACGGGCTCCTTCTAACTGATCAAACAAGTCATTGATTCTGGGCAAAGGATAGTTGTTCTTGATAGTCACCTCATTGAGTGAACGATAATCTATGCATAACCTTTGACTTCTATCTTTCTTTTCAACAAACAAGACTGGTGCTCCCCAAGATGAAGAACTTGGTTGAATAAATCCTTTCTGCAACTACTCTCCAAGTTGTTTATTGAGTTCTTTCAACTCATCAACTGACATGTTGTAAGGTCTCTTTGCTATTGGTCCAGATCCTGGCAGCAAGTCAATCAGAAATTCTACATCTCTATCTGGTGGCATTCCCGGCAATTCCTCCGGAAACACATCTGGATATTCTCTCACAATTAGCACATTGTCTATGCTAACCCCCTTAAGAGAATTTAGCTTACTTCCTTTTGATTCAAAGTTAGTATTGAATCTAATCCTTTTATTATCCAGGGTTGTGAGTGTGACGTATGATTTGCACAATCTAGCACTCCCTTGTACTTAGTCATCCAATCCATTCCCAAAATGACATCCAATCCTTGGGAATTTAGGATTATCAAGTTAACGGGAAACTTATACTTCCCAAATTCTATCACTAGGTCATGACATCCCGAGTTCACTATCATTTCTCCACCAGGAGAACTTACTTTTATAGGACACCCAATAGTTTCAACTAGAAGTCCATTTCTATCAACAAATGCTCTTGATATGAATGAATGCGATGCGCCAGTATCAAAAAGAACAAGTGCTGGAATAGAATTGAGTTTGAACTTACCAGCCACAGCATCAGGTTCCTCATAAATTTCTTCCACATTGATGTGGTTCACTTGTCCCTTTTGGAAGGGATTGGGCTTGTTGTCACCTTCAACTTTCTTTTCTGGGCACTCATTAGCATAGTGCCCCATATTCTTACACTTGAAGCATTCAACCTGATTGAGATCTTTCTTGACAGGCTGACTTCCACTACCACTTCCACCTCCATTGTGGTGGCTCTTGTATCCACTCTTATGGTTCTTATACTTGTCGTTATCATGACTGCGGTGATGCTTGTTGTCATGATGATTTAATTGTATGGTGGTTGTTATACTTTCCATGTTTGTGGGATCCAGAATTCCCACTGTCATCATGATGGGAACGCTTGTGAGACGATCCCGAGCTGTGCTTGTCAAAGCTATGCTTCCTATTTCTGCTTTCAACCTATTTCATCTTGTTCTCCAAGATGGTAGCCTTGTCACAAAGTGATTGGTAGGTTGGGACATAGGCAACAGACAACTGCAGATTCAGTTCATCATTCAGTCCTTTGAGGAATTTCTCCTTCCTCTTGGCATCAGTATCTACTTCATCCGGTGCATAACGCACCAGATTGTTGAATTCCTCAATATATTCAGCCACGCTGCAGAGACGCTGCTTCAGATTGTGGAACTCCTTCAAATTCATCACCCCAGATGATATGTGAGCTATACGGAATCCATCCTCAAATATAGCCCATGTCACATCCTCAATGGGAGTGGTGATCTGAAAGTTCTCCCACCAGGTTGCTGCTGGCCCTTCCAACAGATGTGCTGCAAACCTGACCTTCTCTTCGTCGGTGCGGCCGACAGACACTAAATCCTTTTTCACTAAATGTAACCAATCATTGGCCACCATTGGATCAGTGGTTCCTGAGAACTTTGCAGGCCTCGGTCTTAGGAATCTGGTGAGCATGTCAAACCCTGGCAGATTATTCTGGTTGTTATTGTTATTGTTATTGTTGTTGTTATTACGATTACGTTGCATGAAAGTGGTCATCATCTCATCAGCCCAGTTCTTGTCATCAACTGCTGCATCTCGGGAGTGACATTGTTGTTGTTTGGGTTGGGGTTGGCACGTCGAGGAGGCATCTGTGGTTTTAATAAGGATAAGAATGAGATACCCATACATGCTTAACATGTACAATTCATCACATAGACAATCACAATAACCAAGCATCAAAATAACAAAGAGTTTGAACGACATAAACAACAAGTTTGGAAATGCAAAAAACACCATAGCAAGCCACCCACATGCTGGATGGTCATTACGACTCAATAATCAAAGTACGGTAGATGAAAGATAAACGAGTAGTCTACACTACTCCTCCGCATCAATCTCCGCATCAAGGAGGGTAAGACCTGCATTCTCCATAGTGGTCTTGTACTCCTCAACATTAGTAGTCAAGGCCTCAATCTTGGCCCTAGGAGCCCTCTTCTGTGAGCGAAGCCTCTCGATCACCCCCTGCTGATGCTCAAGCTCGAAGTCCTTGGCCTCTAGCTCTTCCTTCATCTCTCGGATCTTCTTGTTCCTGTCTTGGACTCTTTTCTCCTGGCTCTTGAACTTCTTGTCCTGGCTTTCAAACTTGGCCTCCATTTCCTTGACTATCTCATCTTGCTCCACGAAGAGCTTGTCCTTCTCATGAAGCTGAACCTGGAGCTCGTCATTGCTAAGCGTGATGTTGGTCCTATCAGTATCTAGGTGTCTAATAAGACCCTCTAGGTCCTGGAGGTACAGACGAATAGGCTCCATCGTCTCTCTAGCAGCATCCTCGTACTCTATAGCTTCACCCTCCTCGTTGCGTCTCCCGAAGGGGTGAAAGTAAAGACCTCTAATCTCTGTGGAGTGTCTCCCTACCAGGCGCCCAAGTAACTCCTGCATGAATACATCTAGGCCTTTCTCCTTGTCGTCATGCATCAGCTTGAAAGTGATGGTCTCCGTGGTTGGCTCTATCTGGCGTCCCGGCTGAGTGACTCTGAAGCCCCAAAGGTCCTTCCTCTCAAACTTTGTGAGTGGAAGTGTCATGATGCTAGGAAGTGGAAGGTTGAGCACACTAGTGAGCTCAATGATACGAGTACCAAAACGAGTTCCCTTGAACTCCTCGGCCGTGTTGATAATAACATTAGGCATCTATTTTTATAAGATAGAGAAAAGTTAGAATCAACATCAAATAGAGAAAAATCACAAGAAAAAATATCACAAGCACATCTTTTGCAACAAACACACAAGTCATGGCGTACACAAATCCATTACAAGCATCAAAGGTTCAACATAGCTTAGACAAATTTTTGGAAGTAAAAACGGTAAGTGTGGTGGTCCAACTAACGAAGTACGTTAGAACTCTCACTCACTAGACAAAATAGCTATCAGGGCATCCTTAGTAGCTATCTGTTTATCTTGTTCACAAGACTCCCATATTAAATCTATGATGTCTCCCCTTAGCTGTTGGTTGGTAGCCTCTAACTCTTAGGTATGCTTCTTTTCTTCTCTAAGGTCATTTTGGGTGTTGAGCATTCTGCACTTGAGTCTATCACCAAGCTCCTTGATAGCATTCCAAGATGCATTTCTTGCAGAATCAAAGAATGTTGTGTGCATTTCTGAGTTGGTGACCATGCAGAATCCAGACTCCTTGTGGCTATCTTCCTTGTTTTTGTACAAGTGAAGTTGCACCCACCAATACTCCGCTCCTTCATCCATCACAGGGAATCCTTTGTACACAGCTGCACCATGTATCCCCATGGTAACCATAAGGTTCTTGAGGGCCTTGGGAAATTTAGTCTCACACTCCAAAGTCATGGTCATGAGTGGTCCCTTCCTTACGGCTTCGTTGATGGAGTTCCTCTAGAAATAGAGATGAGAAAGAATATTAGAAAAGTTTACGAGAAAAAAAAGACAAGTGTGGAATTTTTTCAAAGTGTTGAAATTTTTTCCTTAGTGGTTTCTAATCCAATCCTAGGGTAATAATCCTACAGGCAACACAGTGCTCTCATACCATATGTAAGACCCCACCTTTATAAAGGTAAAGCTCCCTGTGATTGCAATGATAGTCTTTGGATCAATTTCTAGCATCCACAGTTTAAGATGAAGTACATAGAAACAAAGGTCATTATCACATCGTCATTCCAGAGATAACATAGTCTTTTACAACTCCATAGACATAGGCTAGTACAAGAGTTTATCATAACAATATAAATAAAAGTCTTCATCTTCATGTTCCACATGCAAGCATGTTGAGTGTAGACTCATAACCCTAATCCTCATCAAAGTAAACTTCAACATCACAAGTTACATCCACAGTGGGTCAATACTTTGGAATAGTATTGGCAAGTGATACCTTAGTAGAATAATAGTATCTAGCTTCTACATGGATTTGGCTAAGTGTAGCTTAGGCTTCCTTTGCTCAAAATAGGTTTTACCTATCAGCTGAAAAACACTAAGTTTTTGTTTGGCAAAAACTCCCAAGGAACCACCAATAGACATTGGTGAACCTTCACCCTTGTTCAACCACAAGTTTTAACTTAGAAATTGGGATGAGGAGATTCTTGATAGCTTCCATGTCTTGATGTTGAAATTGTCCATTACTTAGTTTCTTCCTTCTGCAGAGGTGGTGCACTTTCCCCACAAGACTTGATTTTCACCAAGACAGGACCTTTCAGAAGCCTTCCCTTGGACCAAATGGACGTGTTCCAACCTATCACCCACTACCACCACCTGTCCAAATGGCTAAGTTATTGCAACCTATATGATCCAGACAGAGCCCATAATGCCATGTGGCTGCACTAGAAGCTTCTTAACATATGGCATCTCAAATCCCCTTGTTCCTGGGTGTCATTCCACAAGTGTGATACACAAGGTAAACCATATAAATGGGCCTTGTGTAACCACTCAACATAAACCAATCCACCATTCCACCTAGGTGTTTCATTCACTTAGTTGTTTTATTAAGCACAACATAAGTCAAAGACTTAGAAATATTTTCCATAGCATGTTTATATAATCAACCCTTGGTTGCTACTATCTAGGATAAGAATGGCGAAAATTCTAACAATTCTACAACTACTAGGATTTCCCAAGCATAGAATATAGATACTTAGCAAAAATTATCATGCAAGCCCTATACAAAATATTTCTAATGCATAGTCAAAATATTGGGACAAAAGTATGAAGCACCACTTGTCTTGGTAGTTGGGGGAGTAACAACAATCCTCACAGTCACAATCACCACTAGCACCAAAATCTACACATAAAACGATAGCACCAAATTCACATATCAAATAGACAAGCAAAAAATATATGAATGCATGCCAATGCTATGTGATGATTTTTCTAAACCAAACAAGACAATTAAAACAATACTTATCAATAAACTAAAGATTTATACCTCAAATATACTTTATTTAGCCTTTAAAATATTTTCCAATTAATTTTTATACACAAAATAAGCCTTCAAATGTCTCTGCAAAAACAACTAATTTTACAGAAGCAATTCATTAAACAAAGTACATGGTTGGATATAATTCTTCTTCCTGATTCCATTTATATAAAATTTGCAAAATTTGGACGTGTGGATCAAAAGTTATGAATTTTGCAAGTTTGAACATCTAATAGAAATGATTCTGTTTTTAAATCGAACTCTGAGCCACGCCAATATGTTCTGATTCGCTGATACCGATTCGCACGGATCGATCGATGAGGGCCATTGGATTAAAGTGACTGCGCATGGCCCAGATCTAATCGCACCGCTTCACTTAAGTCATCTATCATACGCGTTGGATCTAGATCTAACGGCCCAAAGCTAACAGACCAAAATCGAGCGGCGCTGCGACGGTGGCTGGCGGCGGCGCGCTTGGGCGGTGATGCTGCCGGCGATACAGGAAGCGAGGGAGAGGGGGACGTTGCTCACCAGGTTCGCGATGACGTGCTGATGCTCGAGGTGGTCTTTGCAGGGATAGGGGCGCACGAGGTTGGCGTAGATTGCTCGCTGGAGTTCCTTTTGGCGACGGGTGCTCGCTGCCGCATGCAGGTGCAGATCATACCAAGGAAAGACAAGCAGTGGGTCATATGCGCAAGACGATGCTGGTCACGCGAGTGTCAACGAGGGGAAAAGAGCGGTCGGAAATTACCACGGGAGGTCGTCGGAGTTGAAGCCGAAGACGGTGGCGCTCAGTCGATTGTGTTGCCAACTCTCTAGGGCATGCCCGGGCGAGCTAGTGGTACTGGGAGGTGCGCAAGGTGGAGTGGAGTGTTCTCGTTTGAACCAGGGGCAGAGGGGTGGTCGGGGTTGGCGGAATTGGCGTTGTAGCTCGTCGGAGCAGCGGGGTCGCGGCGAGGAATTCTCGCAGCCTGGGGGCGCTCAGGGCTTGGGGTTTGGGGGAAATGGAGAGGGGTCAGAGGGGGTTTAAGTAGCGAGGCTGAGTGGGGCAATTACGCCGAGAATCAAGCATAATCGAGGGAATTCATTCCGGGAAGAAACCGCAGAGAGGCGCAGGTCTTCCGGCGCGAGATTGACGACGACGCTGATGTGGCGGTGGGTCCGGGGCATCAGTGAGTGGGTGTGCACGGGCAGAGTGAGAAACAGAGAGGAGATGGCAAACCCGGGTGGGCCGATTCTGTCACTGGGCCGAAAAGGTGGCGCCGGCCCTTTCTGATTTCTTTTATTCTTTTCCATTTCTATTATGATTTTCTGAAATCATTTTCAAATGCTTTTCATATGGGTTTGAATTCAAACTTGTTCTGAATTTTTGTAAAGTGGACCATACACATATTTGACTACAGAACAAAGTTGTTCACTTAGAAATACATTGGCCCATTGAATTTTATAAATAAACCAAGCTTTAATTATTTATTTATAATAGGCATATGAATGGTTTGAATTCATATTTTTGTTTTGAAAACTTTGACCAAGCTTTATAAATATCAAACTAACATATGTTCAATTCTTTACTAATTAAAACAAGTATTTTATTATTAGAAGGTAGCAATAAGGCCATTGCCTTGCTTACATAAAATAATAGACAACAAATGCTTCTGTTTTTGAAAAATGATCCTAAAATGATTATGAATGCATGAATGATATGCAAACTTTGAAATCATGATTTTTGGGATGTTACAATCCCATTTCAGTTTTCTAATCTTTTCTTGATTTGCTGCAGCATGATTACGAGCAGACTGCCTGACCACAGAAGGATCCACATTAATATCTCGCTCATCATCATATCAGAACTTGCAAGGACGAGGCTTTTGACCAGCTCGAGACCGGCGAGGACGAGAACCACCTATGAGATCAGAGTAGGAAGATAGCATATGGGGTAAGAACATTTTTCCTAGACATACTGAAAAACTAGCAGTGAGCAAAATAATACAGAATCTGTACTGGCTGAATATCACCGGACTGTCCGGAGGAATCACCCTGGAGACTTCGCCTTGCCTAGACATTCCGATGTGTATGCACCGTACATTCCGGCCTGACCGAGTGTCTCACACATAGGCGTGAGACTCGGCCGAGCCTGGTTATTCCTAGGGTATTGGGGGGAGAGTTCAAGCAGAGAAGATCGACATTTCTAGGACTACTACTAGGGCGAATATTTCATGCATGTATGATGTAACCATGGATTTAGGCAAGAAAGATCCCTCAAAAACTCATCTAGGGCATGCCTAGAGATGGATAAGGGGGAGGAACACTTTACCAACCTCCATGGACATATTCACCAGAGGGGAAAGGGTCCCAAGGACTAAGGGAAGGCAATGTACGGTGGAAACGGTAGGATCCGGGGTGGAGAGGCCCTCCCGGTGGTGCTCCTGGTCGAGGGAGAGTAGTTTTGATCAAGAGGGAGTCAAGGAGGAGAAGGAGGACAGAACCATCCATGTAAGATCCCACCTTTATAAAGGTAAACATCCCTATGATTGCAATGCTAGTACCTGGATCAATTGCTAGCATCCACAGTTTAAGATGAAGTACACAGAAACAAAGGTCATTATTACATCGTCATTCTAGAGATAACATAGTCTTTTACAACTCCATATCCATAGGCTAGTACAAGAGTTTATCATAACAATATAAATAAAATTCTTCATCTTCATGTGCCACGGGCAAGCATGTTGAGTGTAGACTCATAACCCCTAATCATCATCAGAGTAACCTACAACATCACAAGTTACAGCCACAGTGGGTCAATACATTAGAATAGTATTGGCAAGTGATACCTTAGTAGAATATTAGCATCTTGTTACTACATGAATTTGGCTAAGTGTAGCTTAGGCTTGATTTGCTCAAAATAGGTTTTACCTATTAGTTGAAAAACACTAAGTTTTTGTTTGGCAAAAGCTCCCAAGGAACCACCAATAGAAATTGGTGAACCTTCACCCTTGTTCAACCATAAGTTTTTAACTTAGAAATTGGAATGAGGAGATTCTTGATAGCTTCCATGTCTTGATGCTCAAATTTTCCATTACCAGGGACACGGCTAAGTACTTAGTTTCTTCCATCTGCAGAGGTGGTGCACTTTCCCCACAAGACTTGGTTTTCACCAAGACAGGACCTTTCAGAAGCCTTCCCTTAGACCAAAATGGACGCGCTCCAAACCTATCATCCCTACCACCAACAATCCATATGGCTAAGTTATTGCGACCTATATGATCCAGGCAGATCCCATAATGCCATGTGGCTGCACTAGAAGCTTCTTAACATATGGCATCTCAAATCCCTTTTTTCCTGGGTGGCATTCCACAAGTGATATACACAAGGTTCACCAGTCCCCTGGCCTTGTGTAACCACTCAACATAAACCAATCCACCATTTCACCCAGGTGTTTCATTCACTTAGTTGTTTTATTAAGCAAAACATAAGTCAAGCACTTAGAAATATTTTCCATAGCATGTGTATATAATCCACCCTTGGTTGCTACTAGCTAGGCTAAGCATGGCAATAGTAAGTATCTTAACTTAGAGAAAATTCTAACAATTCTAAAACTACTAGGATTTCCCAAGCATAGCATATAGATACTCAGCAAAAAATATCATGCAAGCCCTATACAAAATATTACTAATGCATAGTCAAAATATTGGGACAAAAGTATGAAGCACCACTTGCCTTGGTAGTTGGGGGAGTAACAACAATCCTCAGAGTCACAATCACCAGTAGCACCAAAATCTACACATAAAATGATAGCACCAAATTCACATTCCATAATAATCAAACAAAAAAAATATATGAATGCATGCAAATGCCATGTGATGATTTTTCTAAACCAAACAAGGCAAGTAAACAGTACTGATTGATAAACTAAACATTTATACATCAAATAAACTTTATTTGGCCTTTAAAACATTTTCCAACTAATTTTTATACACAAAATAAGCGTACAAAAGTCTCTTCCAAAACAACTAAGTTTACAAGATCAATTCATTAAACAAAGTGCATCATTGGAAAGTACTCTTTATTATGATTCCAATTATATAAAATTTGCAAAATTTGGACGTGTGGATCAAAAGTTATGAATTTTGCAAGTTTGAACATCTAATAGATCTAAATTCAGATTTTAAGTCTAAAACCCAGACACGTGGGCGTGTCTCATTGGCCCGTACCGGTTCGGCCGGATCGATCAACGTGGGTCGTTGGATGTAAGTGACAGCGCACGGCCAGATCTGCACGTACCGCTTCGCTTAAGTGATCTAATCCTACGCATCAGATCTAGATCTAACGGCCTAAATCAATCGAACCAAAACGAGCGGTGCTGCGACGGTTGCTGGCGGCGGCACGGTCAGGTGAGGACGGTGCCGACGATACAGGAAGCACGGGAGAGGAAGGGATAGCTCACCGAGTTCGCCGTGCGTTGATGATGCTCAAAGTGTGCTTGGTTGGCGAAGGGGCGCTCGAGGTTGACGGGGATTGCTCGTCGTAGTTTCTTCTGGCGACGAACGCTTCTGTTCGTCGTCACTGGAGAGGGTACAGGTCATGTCGAGGCAAGAGAAGAAGTGCGTTAGATGCGCGAGACGATGCTGGTCATGCGAGTATCAATGAGAGGGAAAGGCGCGGTCTGTACTAACCAGGGGAGCTCGTCGAAGTTGCTGGTTTCATCGGGCACGTGTAGTCGTCGACGTTGGCGAGGCTCTGGATGGTCCTAGCACACACCCGGGGTGTTAGAAGATGTGCAAGGTTGCAGTGATCATACTGGCAAGATTAGAAGGCAAGGGGCGGGGAGTGCTCACCGGAATTCACCGCCGGAGATCGTCGGTATCTTGCGGAGTTCTGAATACGGGCAGGGGTGGCTGAGTGAGGGGAAATGGTCGCAGAGGGGTGGGGATTAAGTAGCCGGAGCAGGGGCGGAATTCACGCGGCGAATCAATGGAATTTAAGCAGAGAGTTATCGCGCGGCCATCAAGGCGAGGTAAGCAGAGCGGCTGTGGTGATTGAGGACGATGATGACGGGGCAGGTGGGTCCTAGTGGTCAGCGAGGGGGTGTGCGCGGGTGTAGTGAGAAACATAGGGAGAGGGGAAACCCGGGTGGGCTGCATCTGTTACTGGGCCGAATAAGTGGCGCCGGCCCTTTTCCATTTCTTTTGCCTTTTTCTTTTTCTGATTGATTTTCCAGGAATCTTTTTCAAATGATTTTAAAAGAGTTTGAATCCAAACATTTTTTGGATTTTTGTAAAGTGAAACATGTTCATATTTGTGTATACAGTATAGTTGTTCACTTAAATTTGTAATGTCCCAATGATATTTAAAAATAAACCTTGCTTTTATTATTTATTTAAATAGAACATGAGAATAGTTTTGAATTCATAATTTGTTTTGAAAACTTTGATCAAGCCTTAGAAACATCACTCAAACTTATGTTCAAATATTTACTGATTAAAACCAGTATTTTCTTATTAGAAGGTAGCAATAAGGCCATTGCCTTGCTTACATAAAATAATGGACATCAAATGCTTCTGTTTTTGGAAAATGATCCTAAAATGATTATGAATGCATGAATTATATGCAAACTTTGAAATCATGGTTTTTGGGATGTTACAGTCCACTTCTCCACGATCCCTTTTATGAGTTAGAGACTGCTCGGGACAGAGTGTCCGGGTGGAACGCCCTGGAGTGTCCAGCCCGGCTGGAATGTCCGGGCTGAACCAAGCGGAGAGTCCGGGCTAGACGGAGAGTCCGGGCTAGACGGAGACTCCCGTTTGTTCAGGGCAGACAGTCCGGCCCCTTCGACCAGGAAACCCGGAAAAAAATATTTGGACAAATGTGTGGCAATATGAGAATGTTTTTAGGTGAGAATAGTCCTGGGATTTAGAGGATTTACTTTGAAGAACCAAGAAAAAATAACTATCAATAAAATGTCAAATAAAGCTCTAGATGAAACAGACCAAGACCCAATATCTTCCACAAGAAGAGAGCCGTGGTTGAGGCCACCATGTAAGAGTTTGTGGCATCACATCGTGAAGAATTATCCTTAGGTTCATAGCCACTACTCATCAATGAAGCTCACATATCACAAAATGATATTAAGAGAATTGATTTCCTTAACGTTGGCATTATGGGGGAGGGATAGCCCAATGTATTAGGACCGCACTCCCCATATCTCCATGCCTGCATCTAAACACAACAAGGGTCAAGACATAGGTGAGTATGCAAGGTAATCAAGTCAAGCTCCTTAAATCAATGATATTTAGTTCATTCCTCAAATAACAAAATCTTGCTTCATCAAGTGGCTTCGTGAATATGTCGGCAAGTTGGTCTTTGGTTGAAACATAGTCTAGATCAATATCTCCTCGAGCAACATGATCTCTAATAAAGTGATGACAGATATCAATATGTTTTGTCCTTCTGTGATCCACCGAGTTGTAGGCAATCTTGATATCAATTTCATTGTCACATAGAAGAGGAACTTTGTCACAATGGACACCATATTCCTTTAAAGTTTTCCTCATCCATAGCAATTTAGTGCAAGCACTAGCAGCAGCCACATATTCAACTTCGGCGGTGGAGAGAGATATGTAATTTTTCTTCTTAGAGGACCATCACACCAAGGACCTACCAAGAAATTGTCAAGCCCCGGAGGTTGACTTTCTATTATCCTTATCACCAACCCAATCTAAATCCGTGTACCCACAAATAGAGAATGTTGAACCTCTAGGATACCAAATACCATAGTTTGGGGTATGAACCAAATATCGAAAGATTCTCTTGATTGTAATCAAGTGGCTTTCTTTAGGAGCCGCTTGATATCTTGCACACACTTAACACAATATCGGTTCTAGATGCACAAAGGTAAAGCAAAGATCCAATCATAGATCAGTACACCTTTTGATCCACATCTTTACCATTTAGATTTAGTTCAAGATGAGTCTTTATTTCCATGGGAGTAGGAGCTCCATTTAGATCTTTCATGTTGAACCTCTTGATCATGTCTTGAGTGTACTTGGCTTGATTGAAGAAGGTTCCTCTTCTCACTTTCTTGATCTCAAAACCAAGAAATACCCTCAGTTGTCCCATCATAGACATCCTGAACCTATTAGTCATAAGCTTTGAGAATTCATCATTAAAAGCCTTGTTAGATGATCTAAAGATAATATCATCAACATATATTTGGCATACAAAACGCTCCCCATTAACCTTCTTATTAAGAGGAATGGGGTCAATTTTCCCAACCTCAAACCCATGGTCTACCAACAACTCTCTAAGGTGCTCATACCATGTGCGTGGGGCTTGTTTAATCCCATAGAGCGCCTTATCAAGCTTGTAGACATGGTTTGGGAAGTTGGGATCCTCGAACCACAGGGGTTGCTTTACATATACCAACTCATGCAATGTACCATTTAGAAATGCACTTTATACATCCATTTGTTGCAATTTAAAGTTAAGATGTGCCGCATAAGCAAGAAGGATACGTATGGACTCAAGGCGAGCCACGGGAGCATATGTCTCTCCATAATCAATGCCTTCAATTTGAGAGAACACTTGATCTACCAATCTTGTCGTGTTCCTTACAACAATACCATGTTCATCTTGCTTGTTCTTGAATACCACTTAGTGCCAATAACATTGTGGCAATCTTTTGGCTTTTCAACTAACTTCCACACTTTGTTTCTCTCAAAGTTTTTGAGCTCTTTATGCATTGCTTATAGCTAATCTAAATATTCAAGAGCTTCCTAAGCATTCTTTGGCTCTACCATGGAAATATGTGCTTGATGCTCACCACAATGCTTCAATTGAGCTCGAGTGGACATTCCTCTCCTTAGATCACCAAGCACATTCCCAAGAGAGTGGTCTCTTATTTCCAACATCCTATCCATTCTAGCTTTATGACGAGTTTCGATCTCCTTGTTGTCTCTTGTGGGGATCACTTCATCATTTTGGTCCTTGTCTTGACCATCATCTTGAACTAGATCTTCACTGGGATCATTCTCATCATCATGAGGCATAGATTGACCTTGGTCTTGATCAGGCAAACTCCTAGACAGGCGTTGAGATGATCTTGTGGCTGATTGTATAAATCTGCCTTAAGCAATGGACTAAGAAGCACTGGACAATCCGGTAAGTGGAGAATCCTGTTCATCCTGGCTAGATGTTTCAGCCTGATCAACTTGTTGGGGGTTCTCAGCTTGTCTTTGGCTTGGGTCATCATTTTCCTCAATAGCAGCTGCTTATTGATGTTTTGAAGATGAGGGCTCCACTTGAGTAGAGCATTGTTCTTCTCAATCCGCCACAAGGGGTTCCTCAAAGGGGTGGATGAATCCCGCACCCGTTCTTCTTATGGAATCTTCAATCATTTCATCATCTACATCATAGACATCAACATGCCCCCTTGGGGACCATCATATGCTTCGAAAACCACACTACAAGATTCTATGATAACTCCAGAGAGTTTATCATAGATTCTATAAGTGTGAGATTCGAGACCATAGCCAACAAAAATACCCTCTAATGCTTTGGAATCAAACTTGGATAAACAAACACCCTTTATGCGATAGAAACACTTACAACCGAACACTCGAAAGTATGAAACATTGGTCTTGTTACCGTTAAGAATCTCATATGGAGTCTTGATCAATTCTTTGTGGAGGTAGAGCCGGTTTGATGCATGGCATGCGGTGGAGATTTATTCAGCCAAAAATTGTAAGGATATTTAAACTCCACCAACATGTACCTAGCCATATCAATCAGAGTTCAATTCTTCCTCTTAGCTACACCATTTTGTTGAGGGGTATATGCAGCACAATATTGGTGTTTTATCCCCTCATCACTAACAAATCCATTCAAGGTGTATGTAGAGGTCCCAACCTTTAATAAGGTAGAGATCCCTGTGTTTACAATGCTAGTCCCTGGATCAATATCTAGCATCCACAGTTAAGATGTAATATCAAGAAACAAAGGTCATATTACAACTTTATAACCAGGAATAAAATAATTCATTACATCTTACATAGCTCATTTGGCTATCTATTTACAATGCATCACAAAATAACTATAGCATGGAGTCCTTCATCTTCAAAGTGCCACAGGAAAACATGTTGGTTGTAGACTTGTAATCCTAATCAACACACTTCAATAACATCAAACAAACCTGCAACATAATAAGTTACAGCCACAAGGGTCAATACATTTGAATTGTATTGGCAAGTGATACTATGGTAGTATAGAAATATCTATCATCTATATGCCTTTGGCTAAGTGGAGCTTAGGCTTGCTTTGCTCAAAATAGATTTTCCTTATCATTTGAAAACACTAAGTCTTTGTTTGTCAAAAATCACCCAAGGAACCACCAATGGAAATTGCTGAACCTTCACCCTTGTTCAACCACAAGTTTTAACTTAGAAAATTGGGACGAGGAGATTCTTGATAGCTTCCATGTATTGATGCTCAAATTGTCCAATACCAGGGACATGGCTAAGTACTTAGTTTCTTCCATCTGTAGAGGTTGTGCACTTTCCCCACAAGACTTGATTTTCACCAAGACAGGACCTTTCAGAAGCCTTCCCTTAGACCAAAATGGACGCGCTCCAAACCTATCAATCCCCTACCACCAACTGTCCATTTGGCTAAGTTATTGCAACCTATATGATCCAGGCAGAGCCCATAATGCCATGTGGCTGCACTAGAAGCTTATTAACATTTGGCATCTCAAATCCCTTTGTTCCTGGGTGGCATTCCACAAGTGAGATACCAAGTCTTCCCCAGTATACTGGACTTGGTGATGCCCAAGTTTTCCCCAGTACACTGGACTTGAGTAACCACTGAACACAAACCTTTCTTTCCATTCCACCCAGGTGATTCATTCACTTAGTTGTTTTATTAAACAAAACACAAGTCCTTGACTTAGAATATTCCATAACATGAATATAATCCACCCTTGTTTTCTACTAGCTAAGCTAAGCATGATGGTTGCAGGAATCTTAACTTAGAAAAATTCTACTAAGGTTTCATCTACTAGGATTTCCCATGGCATAGTTTACACTTAGCAGAAATTCCATGCAAGTGCTAGTTAGAAATATCACTAATGCATAGTGAAAATAATAGGACAAAAGTATGAAGCATCACTTGCCTTTTTGGTAGAGAATTATAAGTTCACTCCTTGATCTTGCAATAGTCACACTCTTCAAATTCCACTACAATTCAATCAAGCAAGCAATAGTCAATCTTCCATTCAAGCAAACATCACCTAAAATAATAAAAACAAGGCAATACATGCAAACATGACAAAGATTGTTTTATTTGGAAAAGTGGTTTCTAATAGGTTATAAACATTTGAAAACACCTATTGGTCATTTACAAAAGTGGTAAAACCATTTGATATTAAGTTAGTGAAAAGGCCATTTAAATCATTTTTGTTTTGTTAGAAATGATTTAAATCAAAGTAATATTTCTAGTGTTTACCAAATATGTTTTTAACACAAATGTTAGTGTTTTAAGGTCAAGTGTTTAATATTAAAACTATTTTTAAAAGTTTTTACCTATAAACCATTTTTATACCAAAACAATATTTTATGTTGTTTGGAAATTCCTTTATTAAAGTAATAATTTTTATAGGGTTCAACCAATATATTTTTATATCATAAAACTTGGTGTTTAGGGTTAGAGATATTAAATCAAATCATTTTCCAAAGGTTTTACTCAAAAAGCATTTCTAATACATAAACCATAATTTTATTTGACTAGAAATGTTCTAATTCAAAGATTTTCTCTTTGTCTTCACAAAATACACTTTTAATTCCAAAAGTTGGTTTATATGGTCAGTATGTTCAAAACAATCCATTTGCCAAAGATTTTACCATAAAAATTTTGTTAGAATAATTTTTATATTCAAAATATTCCTACACAAGTTTCTGTAAAATCAACCAATTTTCCCGAAGCAATTCATTAAACAAAGTGAATGGTTGGATAGGTTTTGTTTTGCTGATTCCATTGATATAAAATTTGCAAAATTTGGACGTGTAGATTTAAAGTTATGCAATTTACAAGATTGAACATCCACTGGTAGAAAAGGGCCCATGCGTCCCGGTTGGTAAGGGCCATTAGTCCCGGTTGCCCAACCGGGACGGGGCAATCGGGACTAAAGCTCTAACCATTAGTCCCGGTTGCCCCACCAACCGGGACAAATGGGGCACACGTGGCGACATCAGAGCGCGGGTGGAGCGTAGTCCGGTTCGTAACTAACCGACTAATAACTCACTTGACGCGTAGATTTGGCCATTTCTCGCCGCGAGAATTCATTTTGGCACATTTTGTTTCAGCAAGATTTTCGCCACTTTTTGTGCCGCGCAGAGAATTCATTTAGGTTGTTTTATTGTTTATTTAGTGTTTTGCACTTATCAACGAAGGAACCTTATATTACACAAGATCATCATGACAACATTACATTCAATACAGATCGAGTTCATGCACTACATACAAAAGTTGCTATTCGATGCTACCGCCAATTTCTTGAAAGTTGCTATTTTTACAATTCCTATTGTCTATACACAGTAGTAGTATTCCCTTGTGTGTTTAGGACTTCGCATCCAAGAATCCCGCCAATTCTCCTCTGAATTGCTCGTATGCGATACTTTGGCGTAAGACCGTCCCAGACGTTCGTCTGATTTAAAAAGGAGTCACCTATATGAATATGAAACTAAACACAATTTGATTGTAATTAAAAACTATAGAAATTGTTTACGACGTGAGTTGCTCTAAATTTCTGCCCTTCTCATCGCACGTCTGCCGGATGAACTCGCATACATAGTATCCACATAGATTGTTACCGGTCCTCACTGCACTTTACGAGAATGAGTTCAATCAAAATAAAAATCAAGCATGATAATAATCGTATCAAAACTAGAATCAAAGAGATGCGCGGATATAGCTAGTGGTGCTTACATCTAGTGGTTGAAATGTAAGCTCCTCTTCCAAACACCCTAGCCTTCTTGGTGAACCGCTTTCCAAGCCGCCAAAAAAACGAATAAAATAAGTTATTAAGTACTTGATATCATAAAATTCACGAAGCGTTGCCGATATAGTGTCGTAATGATTAGAATTACCGGAGAAGTATCGCATGTCCTTCCACGTCTCAAGGGTTTATGTTTTGAGTCCATGACTAGTACACGCCTTTGTCAAGTTGAATGATTAATGAATATAGTGGTACTGCGAATGCAGAACTAATCAATTATATACTTAACATCGAGTAAGCGAAATAGAAAGTGTATACAAGACAATAACACTCACGGAAGTTGTAAGGAAATAGTATATCCCTTTTGGTTTCTTGAAACCTTAACGCGTGTACTATATTATCCTCCGTATCCCGGGGCTTATTTTGAGATTAGCTTCATGAACCCAATATGGGTCAATGAAGCCAATGTCATAGATTTGTCCTCTCCGCATTCGAGAATCTTCATTCTGCATATTACAATATGATTATATACATGCAATAAACAAAATAATATAGCCGGAGACTAAATTAATTACAGAATTAGTACTTCATGCATAATAATCGATGATCGATTTTTTCCAAGGCATCTTGATTGAATAATTGAAATAGTTCATCAAATTCAATGGATATCATGTCATCCTTATCTTTCCCATGATGCTTTTTGTAACCCTCAGACTATCCGCTAGCGGGCCCTTGTGGCATGCATGTACCATTATGCAATCTTCGATTTTTGTTGGAAGATTGTTTACCTCCTCGGGTTTGACGAGGTTTTCCAGATCGGTATTTGTATGCTACTTCACTCACGGGAAGAACTCTAATCGATAAGTCTTGGGCAATACTCATACCTTGAGCAATGCAGCTTCTCCGTACAGTAACTACCTGGATCATACCGCTCTTCGCCCCATATTTGCTCGACGACATTGGTTTGAGAAATCACCTTGAGAGGGTGCAAGTCTGTTTTGCTTGTTCTCCGAGTGGCAATGATTTCCGCTTGCATCAAGATCTTGCTCTTCGAGGCTTTTTGCCGCATGTGACTTGAGAATAGAACGCTCATAGTCCGATGACTTTGGCTCAGTTGATGAAGATTATTTAGCATTTTCAACACTTTGGCCTTTTCTTCTTTGGTCTGGGAACTCTGTCTCTTTCGCGCCTCATCTTAGCGAAAAAGCTGTCGTTTCGCATCAACGATCGCCGCATCTCCTCTCAAGATACCATAAGCTCTCTTGGGAGGAACCGTTGGTACTTTTGGAAGAGGCTCTTGTTTACGCTTCGGCGATCGCTTACGACACCGAGAGGTACCACGCTTTTTATCCCGAGGCGCCGCGATGGCTCCCGGCGATGGCTCCATGGATGGCTGCACCGAGATTGGTGAGGTGATGAGCGGTGAGGCGACGAAGACGGCTGCCACGGCGGCGACCTCCTGAGACGGGTGAGGCGGCGAAGATGGCCTTGGCGTGTGATTTCACACGATACAATCCTTCGGCCATAGAATGGTGACGCTTTTGCGTCACCCAAAGATCACATCCCTTCACCAGCAGTGGTAGTGAAGATCCAAAACCTCAAAGGTGGGCATGATTTCATCCACGCCCGACAACAGTAGCCCTCCGAACCGGACGGCGTGGTAAGTTGGTGTGGGTCCAATTGGTAAGGCATAGCCAACCGCCACCTTCATTGATATGTTCACAACTTTGACATGTAGCTCGCAGTGTCATCTCCGTGATATCATCCATCGGTAGCCAATGAGCCATCGCTTGCATCATCGGCATCGCCATTGTCATCACCGGGACCTCGGTGGAAGCCACATCGCTTTTTCGATTATTCGATAGGCCGGTAGCATCGAATGCGCAGTCGATGAGATGGGCCAGTACTTTTGCTCTTAAGTGTGTTAATTTCATCTTGTTGTTGCTTTAATCGTTCTTCAATTAAACACATTCGCTCTTCCGACTTTCTCGCTTCAACCTGCCGCCTGTCCTTACTCCTCGACGGCTTCTATCAGATATTTCTTCCTCTCTTGAAACCCATTCCTCCATGATTGGGAGCCTATTGTGCCTCGTGTTCGTCCATCATGTTCCTTATTTCCAAGGGCGAGTGAGCTCATCATTCTCTATCGGAATGAAGTCCCCATCTTTAACCTTCTTTACCGCTTTCCGATCCTCTCGATTGGCAAGGGTCTTCTTTATGTCGATGTTATATATACACCTCCTTCCGAGTCCAACGTGCCCCCATGCCCGTAAAACCAATTCCTTGCACGTTCTACCCAATCGTCTTCTCTGGGTGATCTTTTATCACGCAGTTCTGCTCAAGTTTCTCCCACTTAGGAATGCCAACCTCAGAGCCACCTTGCCCCATAGTATGGTGATACTTCTTAGCAAGATTCAGCTTATTCGTTTTACATTTTCTTAGCTTTTTCGATTTCTTGTATTCCACAAACTTATCCCGAATGGTTTTATCTTCTCAAACTGAATATTCTTGAAATCGAGTCTTCTTTTCACGACATAGTCAAGGTGCAATCTTTTCTTCCAGTTGGTGAAACATGGGCCATCTTCTTCAATGCCCACTCCCTGACCTTAGCCTCCATGGCTCTCCCATGTTGTAGGCGTCCTCAATGGATCCTCCGCATTTGGATCCAGCTCTATCTTCGTAGTTTGAAATTAACCATGAGCCTCTTCCACAAGAAATCTTTGGCGTGGTTAGGGACAAATAAACATGTTCCTCTTCATCCGCATTAGCAGGCCTATTCCAATTTCTAATGGTGATCGGGATTAAGTCCCTAACGACATTACTCGCATTGTGCCACAAATTTGGTTGCGACAACTTCGGAAGTCTTGGTCATTGCCTTCACGACATCTTCGATCCTGAACCTCTCATGGTCTTGCAACTATTTGGTTGGGCCTCGCTCTTTTTTTCGAGATTCCTTCGATCCGAGGGCTAAAAGAAGAAAGATCGTCACTATTTCTATATAGATAGCAGATGATTAATTAATGAATTGATTTATATTACATGCACCTCATTTGCCGAGCGTCTTCTCGATTACACAAGGAATCGCTTTCCCTCGAAGGCAACACCTTCAACCTCAAACAAGTTGTCTACTCCGGTAAAAGAGGATCACCCTCACCGAGTTGTTCAGAAATGTTGATACGTCTAAATTATCTTCCCCACGGATCACACCTTGGATCAACTCTTCCTTTTCTTCGTCTCTGACGTGTGGGTCCATATTTTCTGCATAGGTGGAACAACGAATAAGTCAAAGCTAAAGGAGAAAGTTAAGTACAGTGTTGAGAGATATAAACCCTAATTCAGAGAAACCCTAATATATACATACACAATAATAAAATGAAGAGAAAGGAAACCGTAGTAGATAGGCACATCGTCAACCCACATGCACCTAAGTTGCTTGAAAATGTGAATCGGTCGGGCTACCCACGTTGACCACCGTGAATAAGACCAATAATACCAAACTAATTAATAAACCTAATACCTAATTAATAATAAACCTAATAATCCAAACAACAAAAGAAAGGGAAACAATCAACACATGGCTTCGATGCAATGCTCAAGCAAGTATGATGATATGACAAGTTAATTTGCATTGGAATGTAACCTAAGAAATGCTCGATTTATTTAATCGGGTTCAGGGTGAAACCCTAACTCGAGAAACTCAAAACACATGAGGGGTGGATTTGTTCATCTAATTAAACTTGTAATTTAAGTTGAACAATGCATTATTATAGCTTAGATAGCTAGGTTTCATTTTTCGAACATTTTGATATATTATTCATATTTTTATGACTTATAGATTAAAAGTTATTGAATTTATTAGATTATAATTATTTCAAATTATTAAAAGCTGGTTAAACTTTTTACACCGGCATATCTAGCCACAATGATCGAGAGGGACCCGAGCCACCCCTCAGCCACACAAGCAAAAGTGGTTCAGTGGGCATTTTCACTGGTCGGGCTAGCCAGAGGTGACACATGTGAGGCCACATAGGAAAGCCATGCAGCAAAGTGGCTCTGGTGGTGTCACTGATGCACGGTGACGCCACGCCAGGTGGCTTGCAGACGGTGATGGGGAACGGCGTTAGGGGGCGATCTAGGGCGCGTGCGTGCGCGCGGTAGAGAGAGGAGGTTGAGGCGAGCCAAAGAGTAGCGGCGCCGCCTCCAAAAGGTCACCAAAGAGAGAGCACGATGACGGTGAGCGGCGGTGGTGGCAGGTGGTCGACGGGGAGGCTGGACCAGAGCGGGAGGGGGCGAGAGAGAGGTTCCACGAGGACCAGCAGCTCACAGTGTGCGTGGTGGTGTCGGGAGGCGAGGCGAGGTCGGGAGCCGAATCGACCGGCGATCGAGCTCGAGGGTCGTGGCGACGATTGGGAGCGAAAGGGCCGATTCTTCAGTGAGAAGCCTCGGGCGACGAGGCGGCTTCTGCGCTGGGCGAGGGTGGCTTGAGGGCGTGCACGGCAAGGGCACTGACAAAGATCGTCTGCGAGAAGAGAAGAGGAGGGGAGATGGGGAAGAAGAAGAGGAGCGACACCCTGTTATAACTAAAGGGCCTTTAGTCCCGATTCGTGGCTCCAACCAGGACTAAAGGTGCATACGTCCCGGTTGGAGCCACCAACCGGGACCTATAGTCCAAATTTTCAGCATAAGGGCGCCAAGAAGGTCTTCTTCCGGTTGGTGGCTCCAACCAGACGTATTCTGCTTTCAAATTTTGCGATTATTTTCTCTGTTCCTTTTATTTTTTATTTTGGGGTTTAAATTTGTAATGTTTTTAAATGATAATTACTTTGGAATTTAGAAAACTTTAAACATAAAAGTGTTTGGATTTGAATAAATAATTCAAAACCATTTTCTGCTTTTAAAAACAATTAATGTAACCATTTAAAATATGAACCATTTACAACTAAAAATAAATTAACTTATATTTTTTAATATCAATTTGGAATTTAGAAAACTTTAAACATAAGAAGTGTATGGATTTGAATAAATAATCCGTAACCATTTTCTATTTCTAAAAATAATTAATGTAACCTTTTAAAATGAATTAACTTATATTTTGAATATTAATTTGGAATTTAGAAAACTTTAAACATAAGAAGTGTATGGATTTGAATAAATAATCCAAAACCATTTTCTGCTTTTAAAAACAATTAATGTAACCATTTAAAATATGAACCATTTACAACTAAAAATGAATTAACTTATATTTTTTAATATCAATTTGGAATTTAGAAAACTTTAAACATAAGAAGTGTATGGATTTGAATAAATAATCCAAAACCATTTTCTATTTAAAAAATAATTAATGTAACCTTTTAAAATGAATTAACTTATATTTTTGAATATTAATTTGGAATTTAGAAAACTTTAAACATAAGAAGTGTATGGATTTGAATAAATAATCCAAAACCATTTTCTGCTTTTAAAAACAATTAATGTAACCATTTAAAATATGAACCATTTACAACTAAAATGAATTAACTTATATTTTTTAATATCAATTTGGAATTTAGAAAAACTTTAAACATAAGAAGTGTATGGATTTGAATAAATAATCCAAAACCATTTTCTATTTCTAAAAATAATTAATGTAACCTTTTAAAATGAATTAACTTATATTTTTGAATATTAATTTGGAATTTAGAAAACTTTAAACATAAGAAGTGTATGGATTTGAATAAATAATCCAAAACCATTTTCTGCTTTAAAAACAATTAATGTAACCATTTAAAATATGAACCATTTACAACTAAAATGAATTAACTTATATTTTTTAATATCAATTTGGAATTTAGAAAACTTTAAACATAAGAAGTCTATGGATTTGAATAAATAATCCAAAACCATTTTCTATTTCTAAAAATAATTAATGTAACCTTTTAAAATGAATTAACTTATATTTTTGAATATTAATTTGGAATTTAGAAAAACTTTAAACATAAGAAGTGTATGGATTTGAATAAATAATCCAAAACCATTTTCTGCTTTAAAAACAATTAATGTAACCATTTAAAATATGAACCATTTACAACTAAAATGAATTAACTTATATTTTTTAATATCAATTTGGAATTTAGAAAAACTTTAAACATAAGAAGTGTATGGATTTGAATAAATAATCCAAAACCATTTTCTATTTCTAAAAATAATTAATGTAACCTTTAAAATGAATTAACTTATATTTCTGAATATTAATTTGGAATTTAGAAAAACTTTAAACATAAGAAGTGTATGGATTTGAATAAATAATCCAAAACCATTTTCTGCTTTAAAAAACAATTAATGTAACCATTTAAAATATGAACCATTTACAACTAAAATGAATTAACTTATATTTTTTAATATCAATTTGGAATTTAGAAAACTTTAAACATAAGAAGTGTATGGATTTGAATAAATAATCCAAAACCATTTTCTATTTCTAAAAAATAATTAATGTAACCTTTTAAAATGAATTAACTTATATTTTTGAATATTAATTTGGAATTTAGAAAATTTTAAACATAAGAAGTGTATGGATTTGAATAAATAATTCAAAACCATTTTCTGTTTTAAAAAACAATTAATGTAAACATTTAAAATATGAACCATTTACAACTAAAAATGAATTAACTTATATTTTTTAATATCAATTTGGAATTTAGAAAAACTTTAAACATAAGAAGTCTATGGATTTGAATAAATAATTCAAAACCATTTTCTATTTCTAAAAAATAATTAATGTAACCTTTAAAATGAATTAACTTATATTTTTGAATATTAATTTGGAATTTAGAAAAACTTTAAACATAAGAAGTGTATGGATTTGAATAAATAATCCAAAACCATTTTCTGTTTTAAAAAACAATTAATGTAACCATTTAAAATATGAACCATTTACAACTAAAAATGAATTAACTTATATTTTTTTAATATCAATTTGGAATTTAGAAAAACTTTAAACATAAGAAGTCTATGGATTTGAATAAATAATCCAAAACCATTTTCTATTTCTAAAAAATAATTAATGTAACCTTTTAAAATGAATTAACTTATATTTTTGAATATTAATTTGGAATTTAGAAAAACTTTAAACATAAGAAGTGTATGGATTTGAATACATAATCCAAAACTATTTTATGTTTTAAAAAACAATTAATGTAACCATTTAAAATATGAACCATTTGCAACTAAAAATGAATTAACTTATATTTTTTTAATATCAATTTGGAATTTAGAAAAACTTTAAACATAAGAAGTCTATGGATTTGAATAAATAATCCAAAACCATTTTCTATTTCTAAAAAATAATTAATGTAACCTTTTAAAATGAATTAACTTATATTTTTGAATATTAATTTGGAATTTAGAAAAACTTTAAACATAAGAAGTGTATGGATTTGAATAAATAATCCAAAACCATTTTCTATTTCTAAAAAATAATTAATGTAACCTTTTAAAATGAATTAACTTATATTTTTGAATATTAATTTGGAATTTAGAAAAACTTTAAACATAAGAAGTGTATGGATTTGAATAAATAATCCAAAACCATTTTCTATTTAAAAAAAAATAATTAATGTAACCTTTTAAAATGAATTAACTTATATTTTTGAATATTAATTTCGAATTTAGAAAAACTTTAAACATAAGAAGTGTATGGATTTGAATAAATAATCCAAAACCATTTTCTATTTTTAAAAAATAATTAATGTAACCTTTTAAAATGAAGATAGGGGACGAGCATCGCTAGAACTTGCATTGGATATCTGAAGAAACCACATATTGTGAGTCTAAAAATGATTTTTTCAAAAATCACACGATAGATCATGTACCAGTACAAACCGGACCCACTTCCCTCCGATTCTACAGACATTTGTCCTTTTACCGGGATGGACGAAAAGGTTTGAGATGTACCGGTTGGGAGATAGTCCATGTAAGGTGGTCTAGTATTTTAGGAAAATGGGACGGTAGCATTGTGAAACGGCATTTTGGTGGTTACTTCACAAAAGCGACCGTTCGCTTTTCGGAAAATGGAAAAGGGCTTTTCCGACAAAAATGAGAACTTCCTCCTGCAACATTGTTCTCCATACCAATGTCCACACACATGCATAATATGGGCACAACATCACAAACTATGCCGTGATTCAGCACATAACATCGGTCATTTGGAACGAAAGCCATGAAACCTCGAACATGATAGGTCATTTTGTGAAGGTTTTTTCGAAACATGATTAATATACCAAGTCTGGTATTTTTCCTTTCAACTATGTAACAAAATATGACACCAATCAAAGGATTTTCATTGTTCGGATTTTTTTTGAATTTATTATGCCCGTTTTGAATTATCTGAATTTCTAACTATGGTCGAACCGGTGTGCATGAAGATAGGGGATGAGCATCGTTAGAACTTGCATTGGATATCTGAAGAAACCACATATTGTGAGTCTAAAAATGATTTTTTCAAAAAATCAAGGGCGATAGATCATGTACCTGTAGTACAAACCGGACCCACTTCTGGCTACAGACATTTGTCCTTTTTCCGGGATGGACGAAAAGGTTTGAGATGTACCGTTGGGAGATAGTCCATGTAAGGTGGTCTAGTATTTTAGGAAAATGGACGGTAGCATTGAAACAGCATTTTGGTGGTTACTTCAAAAGCGACCCGTTTTTATACTCGGAAAATGGAAAAGGGCTTTTCCGTCAGGCGAAAAGGAGAACTTCCTCTGCAACATTGTTCTCCATACCAATGTCCACACACATGCATAATATGGGCACAACATCACAAACTATGCCGTGATTCAAGACATAACATCGGTCATTTGGACCGAAAGCCATGAAACCTCGAACATGATAGGTCATTTTGTGAAGGTTTTTCAAACATGATCATTGTTCAAGACATTTAGTCCGGATGTAGTCACAAACCGGGACTAAAAATATTTTCGCCATTTCCCACCTCTTCCCGCCAAGTTTTCCACCCTTTCCTTTCTACTAGAGCTTTTAGTCCCGATGTAGTCACTAACCGACTAAAGATATTTCGCCATTTCCCAAAGCTTCACGCCAAGTTTTCCGCCCTTTCCTCTATATTTAGGATGATCGTGTCATGGCTATCCACACATCCACACCTTCCTCTCTTAGAACAATGGACAACGCCATCGGGCTATTCGACTCGAGGAGACCGAGGCGCTGCGCCCAACTACCTTGTCCGCTGCTACCGGCCGCCCGGATGTCGAATCTTGCCGAGGGGTTCTGTCCTCCCCGCCTCAAGGTTCCGCCACGCCAGCGCCATCACAAACCACTTCTACCACGAGCTCACTTTGGGCCGAAGCGGATGGATCCCAGTGGGATCCCGGCAACCACGACACTGGAATGCCTTCTTCGCTAATAGGCGGGAAAGGAGCTCGCCAGTACGAGGGTGATGACCCGCCCGGTGAACCACAACGGCCGTCCGTGCATGGTGGGCGAACCGCATTATCATCAGTGATGCGCTACATCGCGGGAGACCATCTCGCCACGGTGCCACGAGTCCACCCGCCACAGGCCCACATCGCCCGGGTAGCATCGCCTTCCAGAGACCCTCTCCACCGCCGTGAATCAGGCTGGAATGGCCCCTGGTATATGCCATCAATGGGCTGAGGATCCCCGGAGTGGCAGGTGACAATGACGATGATGATGACGACGACGATGAAGACCCTGAAGCTGCGTACTATAGGACTAGGCATGATTATGACTAAAGGGGGCGGCTTTAGTCCTGAGTGTTAGCTAGTCCTAGTTTATCCCGTTTTTAATATTAATAAATGTCTTCAGTGTTACCTAATAAACAGAGGGAAATGCCTATATAAAGAGAGGGTTCATATTTAGTCCCGGTTGGAGAAACCAACCGCGACTGAAGGGATTGCGGCAGAGTGGGCCAGGAAACACTAATAATAGGGGTGAGTGGAGACACCAACCGGGACTAAAGATGAGTTAGCACTAATAATAGGGGTGAGTGTCGACATTATGTCGTGAGTGTCGACATTATGCCGAGCTGCTTGTACTATAAATATGCATACTTGTGAGTCCAGTCCTCCAGCCAGTTTGAGGCATCTCCAAGATGGTTTTAGAGAGCAGGGACACCACTACGGATAGTTTCAGGGAGATGCCGATGGAGCCCAGTCCTCCGGCATCTCCGAGAAACTGGTCATAGAGGCACTCCCTAATATGTGAAATTAGTTAGCTCCGAGGCGCATTGATCTACTTAGTGAAGTTACAAGCTGCAAGATGGTTTTCGAGAGCGGACACCATCATGACAGCCGATGGAGCCCAGCCTCGGCATCTCCGAGAAATCGGTCATAGAGGCACTCCTAATATGTGAAATTAGTTAGCTCCGAGTATTGATCTAGTTAGTGAAGTTACAAGCTGCAAGATGGTTTTCGAGGCAGGACACCACTGCAGCCTTTCGGGAGATGCCGACGGAGCCCAGTCCTCCCGGCATCTCCGAGAAATCGGTCATAGAGGCACTCCTAATATGTGAAATTAGTTAGCTCCAGGCGATTGATCTAGTTACAAGCTGCAAGATGGTTTTCGAGAGGGACACCACTCTGACCAGTTTGTGGAGATGCCGACGGAGCCCTCCAAGATCTCCAAGAATGGTCATAGAGGCACTCCGGTCCAGCCACAAAACGGGACTAACACTCAAGACATTTATTAATATTAAAACTGAGACTACAAAACCGGGACTAAAGGCCACAAACCAAAAGATATCCTTGGTCAAGCCACAAACCGCGAAAGACATGAACTAGAGTTATATAATGTGAGCATGAACTTCTTGGCATATGTCATTCCTTATGACCGCTTGAGACATAACCATGGAGCATCTTCTTTACTTAACGGAATGCTTGGGCCGGTTTTCACCGTGAAGGGCGAATTTCATCAAACTTATTATAATCTTCCGACATGTCTGCCTTTGTCCTCGATTCCCACGATGTTTCTTTTCCCTGAAAGAACTATGTGACGCTTTGGCTCATCATATGATGTATTCGTTTGCATATTTTTTCTTTTTTCGGTCTGGAGGACATGTCCTTCACATAGAAAACCTGAGACACATCATTGGCTAGGACGAATGGTTCATATCTATAACCAAGATTGTTGAGATCCACTGTTGTCATTCCGCACAACCTGTAGCGACGTCGTTTGGAACTGATTGACCGCCGGGACCCTTTCCAAAGATTACTTCTATGTCCTTGACCATACCAAATACATCATCACCAGCAGGGAGTTCAGGCTTCTTCCGTGATCCGCTCACCTTTGAAATGCTTGCCTTTCTTTCTTACGGGATGATTGGTCGGAAGAAATCGTCGATTCGCCAGGTACACAACCTTCTTGCATTTATGCAAATATGTACCTTCGGTCTTATCTAAACAGTGGGTGCATGCCTTATATCCTTTGTTTGTCTGTCCTGAAAGGTTACTAAGAGCAGGCCAATCATTGATGATTACAAATAACAACCCTCGTAGATCAAATGGCTCCTGTTTGTTCTCATCCACCGCACGTACACCTGGTTTGCCCCACAACTGTAAGAGTTCTTCAGCTAATGGCCTAAGGTACACATCAATGTCGTTGCCCGGTTGCTTCGGGCCTTGGATGAGCACTGGCATCATAATGAACTTACGCTTCATGCACAACCAAGGAGGCAGGTTATAGATACATAGAGTCACGGGCCAGGTGTTGTGACTGCAGCTTTGCTCCCCAAAAGGATTCATGCCATCCGTACTTAGACCAAACCATAAGTTCCTTGCGTCACCTGCAAAGTCTGGGAAGTCTCTCGATTTTTCTCCACTGTGACACATCAGGGTGTCTCAACTTCCGCCTTTCTTACGGTCTTCTTTGTGCCATCGCAACAACCTGGCATGCTCTTTGTTTCAACATGCTTCAACCTTGGTATTATAGGAGCATACCACATAACCTTAGCAGAACCCTCTTCCGAGGGGCTCTCCTCAACATCACCTGTGGTCATCTCGTCTGATCTTATACCGCAACGCTGCATACCGGCATTTATCTAAATTCTCATACTCCTTACCATGTAGAGGATGTAGTTATTAATGCATGCATGTATCTTTTGCACATCTAATCCCGGAGGATGAGAGTCTTCTTTGCTTCAGAGGTACTCTCGGAAGTTCGTTATGTTTTGGAAACTTGGCTTCATTATTTTCAGATCTTTTCAAATGAGGAGTCGGTTAGACCACACGCCTTCCATCGCAACAATTCCAAAGTGGTACCGAGCTTTGTGCTGCCATCTTCACAATTTGGGTACAACAATTTCTTGTGATCTTCTAACATGCCCTCTAACTTCAACTTCTCATTTTCTGCTTTACGCCTCGCTTTGCATCGAAATGACCCTACCAAGTTCATCACCGCTCATCCGATGCCCGTTCTTCACCTCTTTCCTCTCCATTGTCTTCCATTGCAAGATCCCAGATTCAGAAACATATGATGATAGTTGTTATCATCATCTTCTTCTTCACCATCTTCCATCATAACCCCTATTTCCTGTGCTTGGTCCAGAATTATAGTTGGGCATGAAACCTTTCATAATCAGGTGGCCGCGAATGATTTTCGAGGAAGAGTACTCCTTGTTGTTCCCACATTGAACACATGGACAACGATAAATCCATTCTCTTTGTTTGCCGTAGCCACATCGATAAATTTATCCACGCTTTGATATACCGGCCACCCACCGTCAGACATCCATTCCCGACCGTTCATCTGCATCATATAAGTAAGTTTATCAAAAAACAGGACATCATAAATAGTGAAATAACCAATTCACACCGACACATGAATTGTATCAATGACCTGAAAAGATAAGATTGCTAACCTCGATCGAGGGAAATAAAGAGGATAAAGCTCAAGTGCGTCTCGGACACCTTCTATATTTTTGTTCTATGAGAAATTCAACGGGATTATTCACTCAAAAATTTCAACAAACACCTTCAATGCATGCATGAGAAAAAACTAGCACACCCCTCACACCTTCCACCATTCGAAAAAACAGAGTGGAGGCAGAGGGGGCTGGGGCGTTGCATTTATAGAGGGCAGGGGTCTTTAGTCCGTTGAGCCAACCGGGACTAAAGGTGCGTACGCCACGTGTGGCCAAACCTTTAGTCCCGTTGGTGGCTCCAACCGACGCATGCCCTTACCAACCGGGACCCATGCCTCGCCCCACGCCCGCTCCAACCGACGTGCGTTAAGATTAGTCCCGGTTGGTGGCGCAACCGGGACTAATGCTCCGAGGGGTCGCGAACAGATAGCCCTTTTTCCTCTAGTGATCTAATAGAACAAAATTTATGTTTTAAAACAAACCTAGACACGTGGCTCAACCTTACTGTCTGAAACGGTTCGCGCGGATCGCTCCCTGTGGGTCATTTGATTTAACTTAGATCGCACGGTGCATAGTCTAACTTACCGCTTCGCTTAACTTTCTATCGCATCCATTAGATCGAGATCCTACGGTTCACATCTACTGGCCATCGAGTGGCGGTGTTGGCGGCGGTGAGTGGCGGCGGCGCGCTCAGACAGTGGCGTTAGCCATGAACCAGGAAGCACGGGAGGGAGTGAGGATGCTCACCAGACTCGCAGTGGCGCGGTGGTGCTCAAGGTGGTCACCGTTGGGCAGGGGGCGCATGGGAACGGAGTGGATTGCTCGCCGGAGCTTGTGACGGTGTGGGTGTTTTTGTTCATCGACGGGGGCGAGCTTGTAGGCTACCAGAAGGAGAAAGAAAGGTTGCGTTAGACGCATGAGAGTGTGGCATTTACGGGAGCATCAACGAAAGGGTCAGGGGCGGTCTGTGCTTGTCAACACCCGGATTTTTAATTCCAGAAGCCTATTATGCCATGCATCACAATCCCAGGATTACCATTTTTGCGAGACATAACAGAATTGGATACCACAGTACATCATCCATTCCAAACCATACATAATGTCTTACACAAATAAGGATCTCATGATCCAGTTCTTAAAGCAACTCAGGCAGCAGAAATACGTAATAATAAAGGTAGCGTAGGCGAAGCTCCATCTTTGGGGTCACATGCAATGCTGACGATGGGAGATGATCCTAGTTGTCGTAAAATTCCTGGGGTCCATCATCCTGGTACTCCTCTTCATAGTCTGGCCACGGGAATAGCCAGGGACAAAGCCATGTGTACTCTTTAAGTACTCACAAACTAATACTAACAAGTGAAGGGGGTTTTTGTAATAGGACACTAAGCTCTAGAGTTGTTTGCAAAAAGCCAGATTTACCTCTACTAAGTTCAGAAGCAAGAGAAAGCTAGTCAAATTTTATAACACCTAAGTGGGAAGTTGAATTTCATGTCACAACTCTGTTGTGGTCAAGTCAAAATCTCAATTCATTTCACAAGTCATTTTGAAATCATCTGACGGGGGAACAGTATGGCCACTCCATCGTCCATAATCATGACGCTATTCGAATAGTTTGACACTCTGCAGAGATTGTACACTTTCACCACAACATTTGATACATCCGTCAGGAATAAATATCCTGAATTCACCATACTCAGTATGCGGATAATCAATCCTAACCTTTCAATTACACGCCCTAGTATAGGCACCTCTCCTGTGAGTTTGGCCTCCCAACCATGACCAACTGTCATCTTGGGTACTGCATAGATGGACAATCTTCACAAGGTAGCCTCAGCTTAGACCTTGGCCGTGAGGGAACCAATACTAAGGTATATAAGTTTCCAGTCAAGCCTTACCCAATCTTCGGGTATTGTGGTTGTACGGTAAAATTGGAATGGTATCGCATCCAGACAACCATCAATTTTATAAAGGGCTAAGTATCATGCCTCAACATTTTCATCACCAAAATCATCTGGTGTTTGGAAACACATGTCAAAACATCTCAGTAGAATGATCCATCATTCCAAGGTTTTCATAACCATTTTCACCAAGTATTCCCATCTAAAGTTGATCAAGTTTTATGCTTAGCACTAGCATCTACAAGTGGGGGTGAGTACTAAATGAAGGGTGGTAAACTAGTGGGGTTATAACTAAGTTCCATCTCATGCCTTAGGATGACATCAAGATTATCTAGCTTAGGCCAAATTTTATGCTCTTTATGCAACCTTCGGTTATCTTTCCAGTATCTATAAATTACTTAAGTACACTCTAAGTAATAGCTTTGATAAAGAAAATAAAGTATAAAGCTTGCAAATAAAATTAGGATTAGGTTATGAAGTGAGTATAACCACATATGCTTAAGGCATATAGTTGGCATAGTAAGGCTTGCTAAAGTGGAACATCTTGCAAGTGTTATCTTGCTCAATCAACTAGTAGTATTAGGCTTGCCTTGTGCAGAGCAGTGGTTGAAGTTCTCCTCGGCTTCTTCTTCGTAGTATCCTTCTTCCTCCTCGTATCCTTGGTTGGTACTACCGTCTATAAATAAATACGAGGTACACAATCACCAAACAATACTTAAATACTTTCAATCATCACACAAAGGGGTTCTATAGATGATCTAGCATCATCACTAACATTACAGGACTAAAGCATTTTACTTAATGATTTTATTTTTAGAAAAGTAATTTCTACTCATTGAAAAACTACTTAAGATTTAATATTCTCCAAACCAAACATGGGATCATGTTGACACATGTCATCACCACATATTTTAGTACATGGGAATGTGATTTAAAGTGGTGTCACAATTTAATAAGGTTTAACCTTTTTATTTTAAATAAAATAAGTGACTAGAAATGCCTATGTGGCCTTCTTTTATTACTTGAACATTATTTCTGTAAGTAAACCCATATATTTTTATATATTCTGAAAGGTATGATCAAATGTGATTTTTGAGAGTTGGAAACATCTCAAAAGCTATTATGGTTTAAATTTGAAAAATGTTTGAATGCAGAAAAGCCTTTGCCTTGTTATTTTTACCAAGGTTCATCTACAGATCCAAATGATTTGAATCCAACAGTCTTGGATTAAGCATTTCAAGACCTTTCTAACAAAATTGGTTTCATTCAATTTGGTTCACTGAATCGAGCTAGGTTGAATTTTGAAACTTGGTACAGAACTGTGTTTGAATGAAAATAGAAAAATCTAAATTCAAACAAGTGGGCTGTGCGGGAAGGGGAAATGGGCCGGCCCAGTGTCACTGCGTGGCGCGGGCGAATCGATGGCGGGTTCATCGTCACGACGATTAAATGTGAAGTGGTATGGGGCGATGTGGTGCGTTGGATAAGAAATAAGATCAACGGCTGAGGGTCGTCGTCGATGATGAACTAGTCACCGGCAAGCTCGAACCCTAGCGGCTCGGTGGGGGTGCATAGGGGGCATACCGGGGCTCCAGCAACGACGGAGAGGCGGGCAAACGACAAAGTCGACGACGGCAAACTCAGGGGTGGTCGCGGCAGCTCTGGGGATGGACGAAATCAACGGCTCCTCTTCTCCTTTCCAGCAGCGAGCTCTGGCGCAATTCCGGAGATGCGCTGCTCGCCTTGCTCCGGGACTGGGATGGGGTGGTTCTGGGTGAGAGGGGAGTGAGATGGTGTGCTTCAATCGGCTGGGGGTGGCCTCCTTTTATAGGCTCGACAGCGAGACCGAACGGGATGGGCAGGCGACGGTGGCGACACGGCTACGGGCTGCTAGAGGCATGGCCGAGTATGGCGATCGATCGGTGGTCTCCTGGCGATGCTCTACGGTGTAAATGCGCTTGTAGGGGCGGTGGCAAACGGTCGGGAACGCTCTATGCTCTAAGAGGCAGAGGCGACGAACTCTGCGGCTAGCGGTGGCTACGGGGTACGGGCGGTGAAATGGGCATGTCTAGCGGTCTCCTGGGACGGTGGGGTGCATGCTGGCGAGCGGCAAGGGCTCGAGGTGGTCGGGTTGCATGGGAACGGGCGTGCTTCGCGGCGTGTTTCAAGATGGTCGGCGCGGCGCCACTGCTCTCGTGGCTCATTCAGGTGGCTGGTCGAGAGGGGTGAAGCATGGCTACCTCCTGCATAAGGTTGGCTAGTTCTTCCTCTAGCTTTCTGTCCACACTGGGGTGACATGGGTGCTCTCGGCCTGTTCATCATTGATGACATTGGCGAGTTTACAGTGGTGCTAGAGCTTAGTTAAGGTGGCTAGATGATCTACTGAGGCCAGTGTAACCAGAGAGGGAACAAGTTAGGCCAGAATCACTGGACACTATAGTGTTTTTATTTTGTTTGATTTGAATCTACAAGGTGTTTGATGAAATGGCCGCATGAATTCAAGTTTTGAATTTTGAAAAGATTTTTGGTGGGTGTTCTAGGCATGTGCTGGTGAGTCTGTGGATGCTTGGGTTTTGAAAGTTGAGCTTGTTTGAGTGGTTTTTGAAAAAGTGGGATCTTCCCATATGATAAAGATTCAATTTTAAACTGTCCTTTAAACTATGCATTTGAATGATTTTGAATGATCACAAAGTGGGCCTTGGTACTTTGTTATGAGTACTATCAAGGGGTGCAAAGATCCAAACAAGTTTCTGTTAAGTTCTGAAAGTTAGAGAAAGCCAAAGTAGGGATGTGAGTTAAATTGGCCAAAGTGACCGTTCACTTATTTTGTTTGTTTTGATTTATTTGTCTTTGGGGAAAGTGTGGGGATTGTTTAGATGATGTTTATTTCACCTAAGAATCCTTTTACAAGCAAAGAAACACACAAGCATGGCAATTCAAAAGAATCCAAATTGAAATGCTTTTCTTATGCATGCTTTCATATTTTTAATTTGAAAAGTTTTTGTTAACCCTAATTTTGATGATTAGTGTTTGATGATCCAAGTTTAATATTTTTGGGATGTTACAGTGCTTACCAGGGAAGCTTGTCGGAGCGATGGCGGACATGGCGGCGCTTAGCTGTCGAGGTTGTCGAGCTTCTGGGAACACGCAGGTGTGGGGTTGGTGCTGGGAGATGCAGGAGACGATGGGGAGCACGCATGTGTAGACGGGGAGGAAAGGGGTGGTTGGTGCTGCCTGAATTTGGTCGGAGAGCTCGTCGGAGCCGAAGGTGTTTAAGAGGGATTTCGGGGCAGCATGGAGGCGATCTGGTGCGAGAGAGAGAGGGGAAATGGAGAGGAGTGGCAGGCGATTAAGAGGGCGTGGTTACATGGGAGAATTACTCATGGTGTTACGTCAATTTAATTGCATTCATCGCCGGCAGAAATAGAAGCGGAGAGGGCGAGGTCAGCGCGTGGGGAGGACGACGATGAGGTGGCAGTGGGTCCCGTTGACAGCGAGAGTGAGGGAGAGAGAGTGGGGTCCGCAGCTCAGCGACTTTGCAGGTGAGTTTATGAGTGAAAAACGGTTCACTACGGGGAGAGCTGGTGGGCTAGTTTGCTGGGCTGGGCTGGGTCTGGTTCTGGGCTGGGTTTGTTTCTCTTTTTTTATACAAAATGTTTTTCTTTTTCTATTTTGAATTTATGTTTTGATTTCCATTCAAATAATTCAAACTCTATTGAAAATCAAACCTTTGGCAAACTTTGTGTATATTTTAATTCTGTTTATTAACATATTCTAAAGTCTAAAATAGAATAATTCTTTTATTCTTTTAGGGTCTATTATTAATTAAAATAAATAGACATTTGTTTTTATTTCAAATAATATTTTAATTTGTTTTCAAACTCCATTTTAAATCTAAATTTTTCCAAACCTTTTTAGTAGCTTTTATTTTAAATAAAATACTTTGAATTATTATGCAAAATACTTATTATGTTTTTTTAATGTTCATGGAAAAAGTCTTTACTTAAATGAAATTGGATAATAATAAATCCTCATGATTTTATTTAAATAAACCTTTACTCTTTTTATTTAACAAAAATATTTTATTTTATTTGCTTGGCCAAGTTTTAATTTGGCTCTTATAAAATATTCCTTATTTATTTATTTCTTCCTTCGCTTATAAAAACCATATCTGTTTATTTAAGGATCAAAAAATGGTGATTCCAACTTGTAAAATTTTATTTAATATTTGTTTATCCTTTTGAATCTCTCTAGGATTATTTGCTCACCATTTGGTATGGATTTTAGATAGGAGCTTTATTATCTTTGGACATTCAATTTCCTTATCTTACTAAATTCATAAAATTTTATCTATTGTTCCAAATTAAGTGAAACCAATTTCTATGACTTTATAATATTTCTATTTATCAATCTTGATCATTTATAAATGTTTGCTGACAAAAAAATTATATGGATCAAATCCATGGTCTCAGAGATTTCTTGGAAATCTCCCATTAGGGTTTTAGGGTTTTGGTTTATTTCCAAGTGTTAAATTTTCAAGATGCATTTATGAAGAATGCATTTTCTTGATTTGAATTTTTTGTTGGGTTCAAATCTTATTCAATGTTTGTTCAAGATGGGTTTTAATGTTTCCATTTAGAAACAAAAAGTTTTTTCACCCTAAATTTCAACAATTATTTATTTTGTTTATTTATTTTTCACATTTCAAAATTTGGAAAATTTTGGGATGTGACAGTGTAGTTCTTGAACTCGGTTCCATTGTCACTCCTTACTACCAACACTGGGACATTGTGTTGACGTTGAACCATGTTGATAAAATCGATGAAGTTTTCTTGGTTATCACTTTTCAACTTTAAGAAGTATACCCATGTGTATCTTGAATAGTCATCAACAATCACCAAACAATATTTCTTCCCACCAATACTTGCATGAGATGGAGGGCCACAGAGATCCACATGGAGGAGCTCCAAGATCCTCTTGGACTTGATGAAGTTCTTTGTCTTGTGGGGAGAATCATGCATCTTTCCTTCAACACAAGACCTACACACACGATCTTTGGAAAAACAAACATTTTATTTTAGTCCAACAATGTGGCCACCCTTGTGGAGACTTTGCAAAGTTCTCATGTTGACATTGGCTAGACGGCGATGCCATAGCCAACCCACATCAGCCATTTCGAATAGGTACATCGCAGTTGTAGTGGTTTTCCTCGAAATGTCCACCACATATAAGTCATTTTCAACATACCCAACGAATGCCGCCTTTAGAGTCTTGCTCCATAAGAGGACTACAATATCATTATAAATAAAGATGGAAAATCCCATCTTTCTAAGAGCACGAACTAAAAGTAAATTATATCCAAGGTTGTCGACAAGCATGACGTCCACGAGTGTAATATCGTGAGCAACCACAACCTTTCCAAAACCCATTACCTTAGACTTTGACTTGTCGGCATATGTCACGGTTATTTGATCATCATTTGGTCTCATCTCCTTGACAATAGTTTTGCATCCGTTCATATGACTTGTGCATCCACTATCAAGCACCCACTTTGACCCTCCGGAATCATAGTTCTACAAAGAGATCAAACTAGTTTTTAGGTGCCCATTTTTCACTGGGTCCTCTTTTGTTAGAAACAAGGGTCTTGGGAACCCAAATGGACCAAGAAATATAACCATCCAATGGGCCAACATATTGTGCATAAACATCACCATAATAATCACACATTAAGACATATTGAGGGTTAGCTCTTCCCGCAAAGTCATCTTATGACATAGTTTTTCCACTTGTGGTCTTACTACCCACAATGACCTTGTCTTTTAGTTGTGTAGGCATGGACTTATTCTTCTTGTTGTTCTTATTCTTGGCTTTGGAGACAAAGCCAATGCCCCCTTTCTCATTATTTGAAATTTCCTTACTCAAAAGATCATCAATAGACTTGTTTCCTTTGGGAAAGGTGGCATTAGCAAGCTCCCCCTTCAACCTAGCATTTTCTTCAATGGTGTTTGTACTACTAGAAGGAATGAGAATACTTGGTGAAGCAATATTACTCCATTGAGTTTGAATTTTTTCACGAGACTTTGTGAGCAACAAGAGTTCACTCTCCAAGGCCTTGTCAAGCTTCCTAAAGTCCTCGGGAAGTTTTTCATGAACAACACCAAACTCAACCTTATCATTTTTAGCCTTTTTATACTTAGCAATGGCATGATCACGTTCCTTGATGAGTTTATTAATAATTTGATCATTTGCCTCATTGAGGCCTTCAAGTTTTATTTCAAGAGACATCATAGTCTCTTTCTCTTCTTCTAGATCATTATTTAGAGCATCCACCTCAATAATGTTCTCTCTCCCTAGTTTACATCTCTTATCAAGAATCTCTTGTGTGTGAGAAAGTTGACTCAAAAGGTTCACAAAATGCTTATTGTTCTCCCCTTGACAATTAGTCATAAACACATCAAAAGCAACTAATTCCTCCTTAACCTCAAGAGATATATCCTCATCAAGTTCATCATCAATCATACATGAGGGGTGGAAAGATGATAATACCTCCGATCCTCTTGTCATTAGGCAAGTGACATTCTTGTTGGTGATATTTTCATTTGGAGTGTCGAAGAGTGAGAAAGTGGAGGTAGAAGTAGTGGCGAGAGTAGGCACACCATTTGATGTTTCCTCTTATTCTTCTTCATCATCGGAGGAGTATTCTTCATGTGTTATCAAAATAATATCACCCGACTTCTTGTTGGCGGGATTCTTCTTGATGAATGGATTCTTGAAGGGGCCCTTGGAGTTTTTATTTCACACAAGTTTACCCCATGATATTCTCTTTTATCATATGGACATCCGGCAACAAAGTGATAGCGGTCACCACAGTTGAAGCAAGTTCTTAATTTTGATCCATTGTGCTTCTTTGTTGCATTTCCATATTGGCATTGGCGGGATCTTTCCAAAAGTTCCTTGCATGGAAGGACATATATTCACCATGAGCAACCTTGACATCTTCGAGATGTCTCAAAGATAAGCCTTCATCACTTCCTTCTTCATCCACATACTCCACAACTTTAGCTTTTAGGGCAAGGTTGAGACCATTGTTCATTCCAAGGGCTCGATCACGAGCATCTTTGGCATTCTTGGCATCTACCTTGAAAGCGTCCATCTCTTGCATAACTTCATTGGAGGTCATGAGTTGGAAGTTGTGTCTTCCTTGGAGACTCTTGAAGTCGGTGGGCTCGAAAGGCATGAGTGTACACACATATTTTATTTTTATCCAAGCATCATCCACATGTGAGGCACCAACATTCATAAAGGTAGTGGCAGTGGATTTGAGCCTTCAATACATGTCTTCATGATCTTCACCATCCTTCATATAGAAGCCTTCGGCTTCATTTCTTACTGCATCAAACCGGTTTCTTCTCATGCTCTCATTTCCAACATATAACTCAGTGAGAGCATCCCAAGCTTCCTTGGCGGAGTTGAGGTGTTCTATGTGAGGGAAATATTTTGACCCCAAACCTTGTTGAATCATGTGCAACACGGTGGCATTGAGTTGAATATTGACAACTTCTCTTCTTATCAAGTTGGTTGGATCCACAATTCATAGGCCTTCTTCAATGATATTCCACAATTCAATGCAATATCTGCGCACATGAGATTTCATTAATGATTGCCATTGAGCAAAGGCATGTTCAGCTAGCTTAGGTGGGTCAACCTATTGTTTATATGAGGGTGAGGAATTGGAGGGTCTTGAGAGTACCAACCTAGAACCTTATGGTGATCTTCCTTCCCATCATCCCTTTTTGTGGAAGGATTAGTGTTATCAGGATCATCCCCCACCACAACAACCGCGGGTGATGCCGAAGTGTTCACCTTTGGAAATGTGGAGGGTTCCTCTAGAGGAGGAGGAGGAGGTGAGGCCATTTTCTCCTTAGCAAGTTGCTAAACTAAGTCACGCAACTATTTGATTTCATTGCCCAGGGAGGAGCTCAAGCTTGATTCCAATTTCTTGAGATCTTCCATGGACACCGTGTTACTAGCCTCACTCCCTTCTTCTCCATCATGGATACCCATATACTCTTAGATGGTAAAGCTCGAATAAAGAGACGAGGCTCTGATACCAATTGAAAGGATCTTATCGAAACCTATAGGGGGTGAATAGGTGCTACTTCAAATTTTACTCTTTTTCAAGTTAGGGTTTGACACAAAGGTAAATTATCTAGATTATGCAACTATGGTGAATTTACCTATATGTCAACCAAGCACAAACACTAAGCAACAATAACATAATTAAAGTGCAGTAAAGGATAGAAGTAAACAAAGTGGAGTTGTAAGATCCCTCCTTTATAAAGGAAAAGTATCCCTATGATTGCAATGCTAGTCCCTGGATCAATGCTAGCATCCACAGTTTAAGATGAAGTACACAGAAACAAAGGTCATTATTACAGTCATTCCAGAGACAAACATAGTCTTTACAACTCCATGGCCACAGGCCTAGTACAAGAGTTTAAATAAGTAAATAGATAACAAGTATTCATCTTCATGTGCCACAGGCAAACATGTTGAGTGTAGACTCATGACTCCTAATCCTCATCCGAATAACCTGCAACATCACAAGTTACAGCCATAGTGGGTCAATACATTGGAATAGTATTGGCAAGTGATACCTTAGTATAATTTTGGTGGAATAGATACTATATGCAATTTGGCTAAGTGTAGCTTAGGCTTGCTTTTCTAAAAATAGGTTTTGCCTATTAGTTGAAATCACTAAGTTTTTCTTTGTCAAAACTTTTCCCAAGGAACCACCAATAGACATTGGGGTCCTTTACCCTTGTTCACCCACAAGTTTTACTTAGAAATTGGGATGAGGAGATTCTTGATAGCTTCCATGTCTTGATGCTCAGGTTGTCCTTTTCCCGGGACATGGCTTAGTACTTAGATTCTTCCATCTGCAGAGGTTGTGCACTTTCCCCACAAGACTTTATTTTCACCAAGACAGGACCTTTCAGAAGCCTTCCCTTAGACCAAATGGACGCGTTCCAACCTATCATCCCACTACCACCAACTGTCCAAATGGCTAAGTTGTTGCAACCTATGTGATCCAGGGCAGAGCCCATATTGCCAAGTGGCTGCACTAGAAGCTTCTTAACATTTGGCCTTTCAAATCCCTTTGTTCCTGGGTGTCTTTCCACAAGTGAGATACACAAGGTAAACCATAGAAATGGGCCTTGTGTAACCACTCAACATAATACATTCCTTCCATTCCACCCAGGTGTTTCATTCACTTAGTTGTTTTATTAAGCAAAAACACAAGTCCAAAGACTTAGAAATATTTTTCCATAGCATGAACAATTCACCACCCTTGGTTGCTACTAGCTAGTCTAAGCATGGCATAGATAAGCATCTTAACTTAGAAATTTCTAGCAATTCTACAACTACTAGGATTTCCCAAGAATAGCATATAAGCAAAATATAACCATGCAAGACTAGCAAAATATTTCTAATGCATAGTAGAAAAACATAGGGATAAAAATATCATGAAGCACCACTTGCCTTGGTAGTTTGGAGAGTAACTACACTCCTCACAATCACAATCACTATTGGCACCAAAATCTACACATAAAATCATAGCAACAAATCACATACAAAATAAATACAAGCAAAAATATATATGGATGCATGCAATATGATATGTGATGATTTTCTAAAATCAACAAGACAAGTGCACAGTACTGGTTCATAAACAAGTTCAAATCTTACCAAACAAACTTTATTTGAACACTAAAACAATTTTCAAATAATTTATATACACAAAATAGGCCTACACACGTTTCTGTAAATAAAACCATTTTAACAGAAACAAAACATTAAACACATTGCATATTTGGAAAGGGCTTTCTCTCCTAATTCCATTGATATAAAATTCATCAAATTTGGACGTGGGAATCAAAAGTTATGATTAAAACAAAATCAAACATCTAATAGATTCAAATCCTGATTTTAAATCTAAATCCTAGCCACGCGTCATGTTCTGATTGGTGCGCATCGGCCCGCCCGATCGGCCCGTGAGTCGCCGATCTAACTTAAAGCACGCCCAGATCTATGCGCATTCTTCGCTATGTTCTATCTAGCCCGTCAGATCTGGATCCAACGGTGCGCGATCAAACGACCACACTCTGGCGGCGCTAGAGGCGACGACTGGTGGCGGCGGCTCTGTCTACGGCGGCACGGTGGCTACAGGGAGGGCTGGGGTTAGTGGAATAGCTTACCAGACTCGCAGTGATGTACTGAAGCTCAATGTGGTGGTGGCTTGACAAGGGGCGCGCTGTAGTGGCCGTGGGAGCTCGTCGGAGTGGATGACAGCGTCGGGCTCGGGTGGACAGCGACGTTGGCGACGTTCTGCTCCGCCCTAACTCAAACGAAGGGCATAAGTGGGTGCGCATCGGTCAGGTGAACAAGTCAGCGTCAAAGGGAAGGCACGGGGCGGTCGGTTTTTACCTTAATCGCTTGCCGGAGTTGGAGACGGCGTCGGGGACTTGCAGTGCTCGTTGGAGTCGACGGCCTGGGGCAGTACAGGACGAACTAGAGGTGTCAGTAGGAGCGCAAGGAGGTTGCGAAGCTGTTCGCATGAACCAGAGAGGAAGGGGCGCACGGAGTTTACCAGGATTGGTCGCCGGAGAGGGTTCTGCCTGCGGCGGTGCAAGGGCGAATACGGGCAGCCTGGTGGCAGAGTGGTGGCGCTAGGTGAGGGGAAATGCTCGTGATGCAGAGGGGGTTAAGTAGGCAGGAGGGGGCGACGATTACACGCAGAATCAATGGCAATTAAGCTCGCAATGACTGCGGCGAGGTAACAGCGGAGCAAGCGCCTCGGCCGCGCGTGATTGAAGACAACGACGACGTGGTCGCAGGGTCCACTTGCCAGCGAGTGAAACAGAGGGGAGGTGGGGTCCTTGCGTCAGCGACTCTGTGGGTTTGTCTGCGAGTGAGAGAGAGAGAGAAGGGGAACCCGGGTGGGCTTAGTGGGATGATTCTGTTGTTGGGCTAGAAAGGTGGCGCCGGCCCTTTTCTATTTCTTTTCTCCTTTTCTTTTTCTGTTTGCAATTTCAGGAATCAAATTCAAATGATTTCAAAAGATGTTTGAATTCAAACCTTTTAAGGATTTTTGTAGAGTGCAACACTCACAAATATGGGCACAAAACCAAGTGGTCACTTTGAATTGGCCTGGTCACTTGGAATAAAATAAGATAAGCAGTGACATAGCATTAGTTTTAAATAGGTTTTGAAATTGGTTTTCAAATCATATCTGTTTTAAAACTTTGGTTTAAATCCTAGCAATCTAGCAATACAATCTGAGAGCAACAAGACAACAAGGTTTGGTTCAATGAACAACAATCTCTCATTGGAGGGTAGCATTTATTTTAAATGCTGATCACATAAAATAATGAGCTCATATTCTCTTGTTTTTTAATTGATTTGTTTGAAATGAACTCTACATGATCATGGATGCATGGATGATATGCATGAGTTTGAAACATGATTTTAGGGATGTTACAAATCTAACCCCCTTAAGGTGAATCTCGCCCTCGAGATTCGGATTGGCGAGCAAATAGGTGAGGGTGGTCTTTCCGAAGATCATCTTCTCTTTCCCATGTTGCTTCTTCTTCGGAATGATGGTTCCACTGCACTTTGCAGAACTTGAAAGTCTTAGTTTGTGTGAATCTTTCTGTAGTCTCAAGAATTTTGATAGGTTTCTCCTCATAAGTGAGATCTCTCTCCAATTGAACCTCTTCCAAAGGTATAGTATCCTTCAAAGAAGTTTCTTCCATTTCTGGATGAAATTTCTTAAGCTGACTCACATGAAACACATTATGAACAGCTGACAAAGACTCTGGCAATTCAATCTCATAGGCTACTTCTCCTTTGCGACTTAGAATCTTGAATGGCCCAACATATCTTGGGGCCAATTTTCCTTTGACTCCAAACCTCTTCACTCCACGAAGTGGTGACACTCTAAGATAAGCTCTATCACCAACTTCATAGGTGACTTCTCTACGCTTAGGATCTACGTAGCTCTTCTGTCGGGACTGTGATATCTTCAATATGTCCTTAACCAACTTGACTTTTTCTTCGGCTTCTTTGATTAGTTCTGGTCCGAACAGACTTCTTTCTCCCACACCATTCCATAGCAATGGGGTGGTACACTTTCTCCCATAGAGAAACTCAAATGGTGTCATCTCAATCGCTTGATAGCAAGTATTGTAAGAGAATTCGTAAGGCGACTTTCATCCCAACTGGCTCCACAGCCTAAGGCACATGCCCTCAACATATCTTCAAGAATCATTAGTCCTTTCTCGTCATTCATCACCGAGGATGAAAAGAAGTGCTGAATTCCAACCTCGTTCCCAATGACTCATGAAATTGCCTCCAAAAATGAGAAGTGAATTGGGTTCCCCTATCTAACACAATACTCTTGGGTACTCCATGTAGACATACAATTCTACTCATATAAATTTTGGCTAACTTAGCACTTGTATAGGTTGTCTTCACGGGTATGAAATGAGCCACTTTAGTTAGGCGATCCACTACTACCCAAATAGAATCATATCCTGACCGGGTCCTTGGTAATCCGGTAATGAAATCCATACCAATCTTGTCCCACTTCCAATCAGGAATAGGTAGTGGTTGAAGCAATCCTGCTAGTTTTTGGTGTTCCGCCTTCACTCTACTACATACATCACACAAAGCAATATGTTCGACGATGTCTTTCTTGAGATTATTCCACCAGAATCTTTCCTTCATATCCATGTACATTTTGGTGTTGCCCAGATGAATGGAATACGGTGAGTTGTGTGCTTCTTGTAAAATCAGTTTCCGAAGCTCCGGATCTTGTGGAACACAGATACGTTTTCCATGCCATAAAGTATCTTGTTCTTCTTCATGGAACCCTTTGGCTTTTACTTTGCCAATATTTTCCTTAATCTCTTCAATTTCCTTATCAGTCTTCTGGGCTTCTTTGACCTTGTCCAACAAAGTGGGTTGAACATCCAAAGACATGAGATGTCCTTCAGGCACAATCTCCAATCTGAGATCTCTAAATTGAGCACACAAATCATCTGGCAATTCTCCCTTAGTAAGGCCATTCACAAAAACCTTACGGCTTAGAGCATCTTCTACAACATTTGCTTTACCAGGGTGGTATTACAAACTCAAGTCATAGTCCTTGATGAGTTCTAGCCATCTTCTTTGTCTCATATTAATTTCCTTCTGGGTGAAGATATACTTCAAACTCTTGTGATCTGTGAACACTTCACAACGCTTTCCCAAAAGATAGTGTCTCCATGTTATGAGTGCATGGACAACAGAGGCTAACTCTAAATCATGGGTAGGATAGTTTACCTCATGAGTTTTGAGTTGTCTCAAGGCATACGCCACAACTTTTCCTTCTTGCATAAGTACTGCACCCAATCCATGATGAGATGCATCACAATACACTTGGAAATCCTTCTCCAAATCTGGTAAACACAAGACTGGTGCTGTCACAAGTCTCTTCTTCAACTCTTGAAAGCTGAGTTCACAACCTTCAGACCAAGCAAATTTCTTGTCTTTCTTTAGCAATTCTGTCATAGGCTTAGCTACCTTGGAAAAATTCTCAATGAACCTTCTGTAGTAACCTGCTAAGCCAAGGAAACTACGAACCTCTTTCACTGACTTGGGAGATTCCCATTCAGTTATAGCCGAAACTTTAGCAGGATCAACTACTACTCCATCTCCTGACACAACGTGTCCAAGAAATCCAACTTCATTCAACCAAAACTCACATTTGCTGAATTTGGCATACAACTTATGTTCTCTAAGCTTCTCAAGTATCAAACGCAAATGTCCTTCATGCTCTTCTTTGCTCTTGGAGTAGATCAAAATATAATTGATGAAAACGATAACAAACTTATCAAGAAATTCCATGAACACCTTGTTCATCATATTCATGAAGTATGCTGGTGCATTGGTCAGACCAAATGGCATCACGGTATACTCATACAATCCATACCTTGTGGTAAAAGTTGTCTTAGGTATGTCTTGTTCTCTTATCTTGAGTTGGAAATAACCCGACCGAAGATCAATCTTTGAGAACACACAAGCTCCTTCTAGCTGGTCAAACAAATCATTGATTCTAGGCAAAGGGTATTTGTTCTTGATAGTCACTTCATTGAGTGAACAGTAATCTAGGCATAACCTTTGACTTCTATCCTTCTTTTCCACAAACAAAACTGGTGCTCCCCAAGATGAGGAACTTGGTTGGATAAAAACTTTTTGCAACTGTTCTCCAAGTTGTTTCTTGAGTTCTTTCAGTTCATCAATTGACATCTTGTACGGTCTCTTTGCTATTGGTCTAGATCCTGGTATCAAATCAATAATAAATTCCACATCTCTATCTGGTGGCATTCCCGGCAATTCTTCCAGAAACACATCCGGATATTCACTCACAATTGGCACACTGTCCATGCTAACCCCCTTAAGAGAATTTAGCTTACTCCTTTTTGCTTCAAAATTGGTCTTGAATCTGATCCTTTTATTTTCCGAGTTGTGAGTGAGACAAGATGGTTGGCACAATCTATCACTACCTTGTGTTTAGTCATCCAAATTCCCAAAATGACATCCAATCCTTGGGAGTTTAGGATTATCAAGTTAACGGGAAACTTATACTTCCCAAACTCTATGACTAGATCATGACACCCTGAATTCACTATCATTTCTCCGCCAGGAGAACTTACTTTTATGGGACACCCAATAGTTTCTACCGGTAGTTCATTTCTTTCAACAAATGCTATTGATATGAATGAATGAGATGCACCAGTATCAAATAGAACAAATGGTAGAACAGAATTGAGTTTGAACTTACCAGCAACAGCATCAGGCTCCTCATAAATTTCCTCCACATTAATGTGGTTCACTTGTCCCTTTTGAAAAGGGTTGGGCTTGTTGGGTCCTTCAACTTTCTTTTCTGGGCATTCATTTGCATAATGCCCCATCTTCTTGCACTTGAAACACTCAACCTGACTAATATCCTTCTTAACAGGCTGGCTTCCACTGCCACTTCCACTACCACTGTGGTGGCTCTTATATCCACCCTTGTGATTCTTGTACTTGTCATTGTCATGACTACGGTGATGCTTGTTGTCATGATGACGGTTGTGGTTGTGGTGTTTGTTGAATTTCCCATGTTTGTGGGATCCTGAGCTTCCACTATCATCATAATGGGAACGCTTGTGAGAAGATCCCGAGTTGTGCTTGTCCGAGTGCTTTCTCTTCCTACTCTCAACTTGCTTCATTTTGTTCTCCAAAATAGCAGCCTTATCACAAAGAGACTGATAAGTGGGAACATAGCCCACTGATAGCTGTAGGTTCAGTTCATCATTCAACCCTTCAAGGAACTTTTCCTTCCTCTTAGCATTAGTGTCAACTTCATCCGGTGCATAACGCGCTAGATTGTTGAACTCTTCAATATATTCAGCCACGCTGTGGTGGTGCTGCTTCAGATTATGGAACTCTTTCTTCTTCAAACTCATCACTCCGGATGAGATGTGAGCAGTACGGAAACCATCTTCAAAGATAGCCCATGTCACATCTGCAATGGGAGTGGTGATCCGAAGTTATCCCACCAAGTAGTCATGGTCCTTCCAACAAGTGAGCTAAATCTGACTTTCTTCATCAAGACAACCCAACTTACTAAGTCCTTGTTCACTGATCGTATCCAATCATTGGCCACCATAGGATCAGTTGTTCCTGAGAACTTTCCTGGCCTCAATCTCAAGAACCTGGTAAGCATGTCAAAACCCGGTGGGTTGTTGTTGTTATTGTTGTTATTGTTGTTGTTGTTCTGATTCTGGATGAACGTAGTCATCATTTGCATCAGCTGAGTCTGAGCTGTCATCATTTGCTGCATCTCAGGGGTGATGTTGTTGTTGTTGGGGTTGGGATTGGCACGACGGGGAGGCATCTGTGGTTTGTTCAATAGAGATAAGAATGAGATACACATAGATGCTATCATGCACAATACATCACATAAACAATCACCAAGCATGCATCACAATATTAAAATTTCAACATCAAGATAACAAGTTTGCAAAGTAAACACACCAATAGCAAGCCATCCACATGTTGGATGGTCATTGCGACTCAAATAAAGCATGGTAAATAAATGATAAATGAGTAGTCAACACTACTCCTCGGCATCAACCTCCTCCTCAACAAAGGGAAGACCTGCATTCTCCATAGCGGTCTTGTATTCCTCGACATTGGTGGTCAAGGTCTCTACTTTGGCTTTGAGAGCCCTCTTTTGAGAACGAAGCCTCTCAATCACAGTCTGCTGATGCTCGAATCCTCTTGTTCCTATCTTGGACTCGCTTCTCTTGACTCTTGAACTTTCTGTCCTGACTCTCGAACTTTGCCTCCATCTCCTTGACTATCTCATCTTGCTCCGCGAAGAGCTTGTCCTTCTCACGAAGATGCACCTGGAGTTTGTCATTGCTGAGCATGAAGTTGGTACTATCAGTGTCCACGTGCCTAAGAAGAACCTCTAAGTCCTGGAGGTATAGACGGATCGGCTCTGCTGTCTCCCTCGAAGTGTCCTCGAAGTCGATGGCCTCTCCATCCTCATCACGTCTACCGAAGGCGTGGAAGTGAGTACCTCTAACATGTCGAGAGTGTCTCCCTAACAGACGTCCAATCAAGTCATGCATGACTACCTCTAGGCCTCTCTCTTTGTCATCGTGCATGAGCTTGAAGATGATATCCTTCGTGGTAGGCGCAGTCTGGCGTCCGAGCTGATTGACCTTGAAGCCCCAAAGGTCTTTCCTCTCAAACTTGGTGAGGGGAAGCACCATGATGGTAGGAAGAGGGAGATTGAGCAAGGTAGTGAGCTCAATAATACGAGGACCAAAACGAGTTCCTTGGAACTCTTCAACAGTGCTGATGGTAACATTAGGCATCTATTTAATAAGATAGAAAAAGTTAGAATCAACACAATTTTAAGACAAGTCACAAGACAAGGTATCACATGCATAACTTTGAAAATCAAACACACAAGTCATGGCATACATGGATCCATTACAAACAACCAAGGTTCAACTTATTTTAAACAACATTTTGGAAAATAAAATGATAAGTGTGGTGGTCCATCTAACGAAGTACGCTTACAATCCTATCTCACTTGCCAAGTTGGCTAACACAATATTTCTAGAAGCAATTAGTCTATCTTGAGCACATGACTCCATTACTAAGTCTATAATGTCTCCTCTTAAGGTTTGGTTGGTGGCCTCCAACTCTTGGGTATGTTTCTTATCTTCCTTTAGGTCATTCTGGATGTTGAGCATTCTGCACTTGACTCTATCACCAAGTTCTTTGATGGCTTTCCAAGCTGCATCCCTTGCTGAATCAAAGAATGTAGTGTGCACCACTGAATTGGTGACCATGCAGAATCCTGATTCTTTGTGGTTGTCTTCCTTGTTTTTATACAAGTGAAGTTGCACCCACCAGTACTCAACTCCTTCATCCATCACAGGAAAACCTTTGTACACAGATGCACCATGTATTACCATGGCAACCATGAGGTCCTTGAGAGCCTTGGGGAACTCTGTCTCACATTCCAAAGTCATTGTCATGAGTGGTCCCTTCTTCACGGCTTCGTTGATGGAGTTCATCTACAAATAGAGATGAGAAAGAATATTAGAAAAGTTTACGAGAGGAAAAGACAAGTGTGGAAGTTGTTGAAAAAAAATTCCTTAGTGGTTTTCCAATCCTAGGGTCATAATCCTAGAGGCAACACAGTGCTCTGATACCATCTGTAAGATCCCTCCTTTATAAAGGAAAAGGATCCATGTGATTGCAATGCTAGTCCCTGGATCAATGCTAGCATCCACAGTTTAAGATGAAGTACACAGAAACAAAGGTCACTATTACATTCATTCCAGAGACAAACATAGTCTTTACAACTCCATGGCCACATGCCTAGTTGTAACACCCTCAGAATCGGACCTATGCAAGTTTGAGCAAAATTCGCCAAACCCGCATAGAAACGATTCAAAGGTGCCCACCAGGAACTTTCGTGCGGGTGGAAAACGAAGTAATAACATTACACAGCAGTCCTCGATGGGACCCAGTAATGATATATATAACAACTCCATGAGTCAAGAACACGTATATAATATACAAAGATCCAAATCACCTTGAAAACGATAGAGCGCCCACGGACAAGATGCAAATGGGGCTAAGAGCCCAAGAATAACCAATGGCGCCCATAACCCTGCTGTAAGCCGGAAGGGCAACCTCGCTAACGATGTCGATCTCAAACCGCTTAAACAAAAGGGTGCCGAAAGGGCAAAGGAAAAGAGGAGCGCAAGATCGAGGCCAAGACACGGCGAGGCTAGACCGCGGTCCTCGCCACATAGGTATGGTGGATCGAAAGCGGCAAAGATGCACTAAACAACCTATAGAGACTCGATACAACCGCGGATATCGAGGGGATAAGAAAGACCTATTCGGAGATAACGATTCTACCAAAGAAGCAACCCATCCTGGCGTTTTCCTCGAGACCAAACGAGGAAGTCAACCGAGGAACTCACACGCTGGCGCTTTACTAGTCGTTTAGATAATCGTCCCCGATAAAATAAGCAAGTGGCCCTTTTAGTTAATCATTCCGCTAGAAGTTGCAACAATTCCTAATCGGATACAATTATCATGAGATAACCACAAAACCCAGCAGTTGTTGGTACTTTTATTCAGCCATTCCGCTAGAAGTTGCAACACTTACTAGTCAGGTACAATGGTCGCAAGCTACACTCCAAACAAGCAATTGTGGGCAGTATTAATTAGCCATTCCATTATAGTGAAGCTGATTACTAGTCATTATAAAGTCAAATTTATAGCAATAAACTTTAGTTATGCTTGTCTATGATCGAGATATCAGCTCCAAGTCGCCCATATCCATGACACGGCTTCCGAAAGTTTTACCCGCCGGGTGCACCAATAGCAACACACGCCGATCAACCTCGAAAAACCAACTCAAAACCCAACGAGGCTTTCACGACCGAACAATCACAGGATTCGTAAATATTTCAGGGGCCACCCTTGGAGTACACCAAGAACGGCAAGCAAGCTCGAGACGGACTCAAGGTTTGGGTGGACGGGTCACAACGATCGGGAACCCAAACTGGGCTTGTCGACACCGGAATCGTGTCCCGTCCTAAATAAAAGGTGCTCCTCGCACAATCGTAAATACATAAGTAGCATGGCATAAGTACAGGATAGTAAATAAAACCTCAAACTAGTTTGTGGTCCCAAGAAATAAGACCTAATCAAGCTCGCTCGGGGTCCCATATACCTCCCGGATGTGGATAGCGCGATAAATCAAGGAACAGGTATCAAGTACTTGGGGTCCTACGGGACACAAGTGGGCGTTCAGAAACCAAATATTTTCTATCACCCACCGATGCCTCTGCTTACTTCAATTTTAGTTGTTAAACAGGAATTAAAGTGAACGATAAGTAAAACTATGATCATCTCCAGCAACACAAATGCGGCATTACCCCAACAACTATGGCATTTGTCAACACGTAACAGCACTTTAGCAAGCGACTACGACACGCAAGTCCAACTATCTACCAAACAACAGGTAATAGGATGTGTCCAAGGCAATATAAGGCTGCAAGGAATATCCCGGGTACGAAAACTAGAGCATCGCAACACAGATAGCATGAGATAAACAGGAGGGAATAAATACTATAAAAGTAAGATAGGTAGAAAGGGGGAGATGCTCGCCTGAAAACATTGTCGAAGGTTCATCCGAAGATCGGGGCGAAGCTCACATCAACTCAACGACCTTATCCGCGAAGAAGCAAAACACTAGAATAAACACCGGATGCAATATTTAATACAACGGCAGAAGATCGGCATGATGCATGCATGATGTATGGCATGGAAAAGATGCAATGCAATTAGGTCATATTAAGCGGAACCGGGGTCCCGACACTTAATTAAATGGTTCATGTTGTTTAGAACCCCCGAAATTTAAATGTTGTTTAACAAGGCGAAATTATATCTTCGGTTCGTTACACAAAGTTAAATGGGACCAATATGAGACTAGATTTTCCCGCATATGGGCCCCATATTTAATTATAAGGTGAATCGGCATAAGGCCCCCAAACCCCATGATTATGCATGCAAGTATGACAATTAATGTGCAGCAGGTTTTATGTTTAGCATTTATAAAATAGGGCTCGGAAAAGGGGTCACACATTGAAGGGTCTCGACGATCTTGGGGTTCCGGGTTCGGTCTCAGGTCCGTGGTTCGACGGAACGCTCGGAACGTTCTCGACGGTCGGAAGTAGTTCTGGCGCCGCGATCTTGCCGTCCCACGGGTCGATCTTGTCGTTCGAGGGTCTTGTCGATTCGCGCCATCGCTGGCCGGTCTTGTCGTCCGGGTGAAGTACTTGTTGTTCCGGCGATCTTGGCGCCGTGTCCGGGCAGGCATTTGCTGTCGGCACGGGTTCGCCTTCAATTTCCGGAGGGAGAGCTCATGACATCGGATCCATGAAAAGGGTACTCGTTGACTCCACTTTGAAGGTCTTGGGGTTCTCCGTGTGGTCGATACCAGGACGGAGATCTTTGAGGAGCGCCCTGGTGTTTATCACAACACACGAATACACGCACAAACAACTTTAGCTTCTGAACCCGGCCACACGGACACAGACGGAACTTATGTGCAAGGATTTAAACAACACCGAAAGTGATAGAAGTAACGTGTATCCTCTACCACCCCACGGCACTGTTGGCAAGTAGCAAAGTCCACGCTGGCCATAAACGGGCGGAGGCGGCAGCTGCAGAGGATGACGTGGCGCTGGGCGGTGTGCGGCCACGGCCGGCGAGGCACACGGAACCGAGGGGGTCGGGCGGACGCGAGGCGGCGCCATGGCGACTGGTCGAGGGCGAGCCGGGCAAAGGGGCGACGGCTTGCTCCGCTGGGTTAAGCGACGGCGGCCACGCAGGCTTGGCTCGAGCGGGAGGCTGGGCGGGAGAAGGCCGCATGAAATGACGACGGGCGGCGACGGGCGCACGGGCTGGCGCTGGTCGAGGCGAGGTGGTCATGAGAGGAGCCTGAGCGGGTGAGCGGGAGGCGCGGAGGAGAAGGGATGGCGGAGGCGGCGGAGCGCAAGGCGGCGCATGCAGGCTGGGCGGAGGAGCGTGAACGGCGGCGTAGGTGAGCGGGAGGCCGAGCCGGAGGCGCGGCGACGAGGACGGTGGGAGGCGCGGACGCTGGGGGTGGCCGGGCGGCGAGGGAGCGCCGGCGGGGCGAGCTGGGAGGAAGAGGAGGGAGGCGCAAGGGGGACGCTGCGCGCTGGGGAAGGAGGAAGAAGAAGCTGGGCCAAGGCTGGGGCGGGTGGGCCGGTGGGAGGGTGGGAGTGGAGCCACTGGCAACAAGGCTGCAAAGGTGTGGGTGGCTCATGTGTGTTTGGTGGGGAGGGTGAGAGAGAGGGTCTAGGTGGAGGCTAGGATTGGGTGGGGAGAGGTAGCCGAGGTGGCAGAGGTTATTTGCCGTGGTGAGGTGGAGGCTGGGTGTGGTAGGTTAGCTGGGTAGCTATAGGATTTAGAGGTTGGACCGATTTTAAAATCCTGGGTGGTCGCTCGGTCGATCGCCTGCTCGATCGCCCCCACTAAAAATAATATAATTTTTATTTGTTTTATTAACACCGTTTGCAAACCGATAGCATTCAAACAAAAATAATCCGGAGACCGGGATTTGCATTTGAATTAAGATGGGGCGTTTGGAAAACAAATCGGGCTTTGTGGAAAATAGTTTTATGCAAACAATGCATGATGATGACGATGCAATGCACAAATTCAACGCTATTTTCTAGTAGTGGTTTTTGCGGGATGCCACAATTCGACACCACTAACAATGGATCTCGCCCTCGAGATCCGCCTCATGGTACCGGAAAGAAGGTTGGCGATCTGCGTCTTCTCGCTTCGTGTAGTTCCTCGCGACACCACTAACAAGAGGTCGTTGTCCGTGATCGTCGAGAGAACACTCCGGGAACAAAAAGTTCGAAGGTAGGGTATCAACAAATAAAGCCACCCCTAACTTCGATGGAAAGAGGGAACCGATGCATTCTCATCCACTTCAATGTACAAAAGCGAATAGAAGGGTAGTGCATGGGGCCAATCCATCACGCACCCAAACTATTACTCGCAATCGGTGGAAAAGCATGCAACCATTCTCGAATCGATCAAGATCTCAACAATCGAGGTTCAGAACAAAGGAGTGATGCACTCGCATCGGATCCGCGAGATGATGTCGTCGCGTCGGGAAAAACACCGGAAGGCACAAACAAGGAACAAAGAAGGGTAACCTGAGACGGATTCTCAGCAGCTTGAACACCGGATGGTAGAACACCGTTATCAAAGAAGGAAGCGAAACCTCAAGGTACAGTGAAACCCAATCACGAGAATTCCTGACTCAAGAAAGGGACGAGAGCGGATTCAAAACACGAGGTAAGAGGAGAATAGCGAGGGTAAGGAGTAAAGGCACTAACCAGATCTATCCAACCGATTTTGCAAAATAGTTTTGACTCTACTTGGCCGTTAGCTAGGTTATCCCACAGTCGGACTTGTAGGTATCAATCGCCGAGCTCGATACCACTGAACACCCTCGATCGGACCTATGCAAGTTTGAGCAAAATTCGCCAAACCCACATAGAAACGATTCAAAGGTGCCCACCAGCACTTTCGCATGGTGGAAACGGCAATAACATTACACAAAGCCCCTCGATGGGACCCATAATGTAGATATATAAATGACTCCATGAGTCAAGAACAGATATAATATACAAAGATCCAAATCACCTTGAACGATAGAGCGCCCAGCTACGGACAAGATGCAAATGGGGCTAAGAGCCCAAGAATAACCAATGGCGCCCATAACTCCCGCCCCAAAGCCGGAAGGGCAACCCCGCTAACGACGCCGATCTCAAACCTGCTTAAACAAAAGGGTGCCGACAAGGGCAAAGGAAAAGAGGAGCGCCAAGATCGAGGCCAAGACACACGAGGCTAGAATTCGCGGTCCTCGCCACATAGGTATGGTGGATCGAGCGGCAAAGATGCACTAAACAACCTATAGAGACTCGATACAACCAAGGGATCGAGAGGGGATAAGAAAGACCTATTCGAGATAACCTGATTCTACCAAAGAAGCAAACCCATCTGGCGTTTCCTCGAGACCAAACGAGGAAGTCAACCGAGGAACTCACAGCTGGCGCTTTTACTTATTCGCTATCGTTGCCATTACTAGTCGTGTTTAGATAATCGTCCCGATAAAATAAGCAAGGCCTTTTAGTTAATCATTCGCTAGAAGTTGCAACAATTACTAATCGGATACAATTATCATGAGATAACCACAAAACCCAAAGCTTGTTGGTACTTTTATTCAGCCATTCCGCTAGAAGTTGCAATACTTACTAGTCAGTACAATGGTCGTAAGCTTACACTCCAAACAAGCAATTGTGGGCGTATTAATTAGCCATTCCATTATAGTGAAGCTGATTACTAGTCATTATAAAGTCAAATTTATAGCAATAAACTTTAGTTATGCTTGTCTATGATCGAGATCAGGCTCCAAGTCGTCCATATCCGCGACACGGCTTTCCAAAAGTTTTACCCGCCGGGTGCACCAATAGCAACACACGCCGATCAACCCTAAAACCAACTCAAAACCCAACGAGGCTTTCACGACAACAATCACAGATTCAGAAATATTTCAGGGGCCACCCCTTGAGTACATCCGCAACGTAAGCAAGCTCGAGACGGACTCAAGGTTTGGGTGGACGATCAGAACGATCGGGAACCCAAAACTGGCTTGTCGACACGGAATCGTGTCCCGATCCTAACAAAGACAGGTGCTCCTCGCACAATCGTAAATACATAAGTAGCATGGCATAAGTACAGGATAGTAAATAAAACCTCAAACTAGTTTGTGGGCCCAAGAAATAAGACTGAATCAAGCTCTGGCTCAGGGGGGTCCCATATACCTCCCGGATGTGGAAAGCGCGATAAATCAAGGAACATGTATCAAGTACTGGGTCCCACGGACACAAGTGGGCTCGAAACCAAATATTTTCTATCACCCACCGATGCCTCTGCTTACTTCAATTTTAGTTGTTAAACAGGAATTAAAGTGAACGATAAGTAAAACTATGATCATCTCCAGCAACACACATGCGGCATTACTCCAACAACTGTGGCATTTGACAACACGTAACAGCACTTTAGCAAGCGATTACGACACGCAAGTCCAACTATCTACCAAACAACAGGTAATAGGATGTGTCCAAGGCAATATAAGGCTGCAAGGAATATCCCGGGTACGAAAACTAGAGCATCGCAACACAGATAGCATGAGATAAACAGGAGGGAATAAATACTATAAAAGTAAGATAGGTAGAAAGGGGGAGATGCTCGCCTGAAAACACTGTCGAAGGTTCATCCGAAGATCGGGGAGAAGCTCACATCAACTCAACGACCTTATCCGCGAAGAAGCAAAACACTAGAATAAACACCGGATGCAATATTTAATACAACGGCAGAAGATCGGCATGATGCATGCATGATGTATGGCATGGCAAAGATGCGATGCAATTAGGTCATATTAAGCGGAACCGGGGTCCCGACACTTAATTAAATGGTTCATGTTGTTTAGAACCCCCGCAATTTAAATGTTGTTTAACAAGGCGAAATTATATCTTCGGTTCGTTACACAAAGTTAAATGGGACCAATATGAGACTAGATTTGCCCGCATATGGGCCCCATATTTAATTATAAGGTGAATCGGCATAAGGCCCCCAAACCCCATGATTATGCATGCAAGTATGACAATTAATGTGCAACAGGTTTTATGTTTAGCATTTATAAAATAGGGCTCGGAAAAGGGGTCACACATTGAAGGGTCTCGACGATCTTGGGGTTCCGGGGTTCGGGGTCGGTCTCAGGGTCCAGGGTTCGACGGAACGGCCTCGCGGGAACGTTCTCGACGGTCGGAAGTAGTTCTTGGCGTCGGGCAGATCTTGCCGGGTCCCACGGGGTCGATCTTGTCGTTGCGAGGGTCTTGTCGGGTCCGCGCCATCGCGTCGGTCTTGTCGTCCGGGGTGAAGTACTTGTTGTTCCGGTGGCGATCTTGGCGCTCGGTGTCCGGGCAGGCGATTTGCTCACGGGGTTCGGTCTTCGAATTTCCGGGAGGGAGAGCTCGGCGGACATCGGATCCATGAAAAGGGTACTCGTTGACTCCACTTTGAAGGTCTTGGGGTTCTCCGTGTGGTCGATACCAGGACGGAGAGCTTTGAGGAGCGCCCTGGTGTTTACCACAACACACGAATACACGCACAAACAACTTTAGCTTCTGAACCCGGCCACACGGACACAGACGGAACTTATGTGCAAGGATTTAAACAACACCGAAAGTGATAGAAGTAACGTGTATCCTCTACCACCCCACGGCACTGTTGGCAAGCAGCAAAGTCCACGCTGGCCACAAACGGGCGGAGGCGGCAGCTGCAGAGGATGACGTGGCGCTGGGCGGTGTGCGGCCACGGCCGGCGAGGCACACGGAACCGAGGGGGTCGGGCGGACGCGAGGCGCTGGCGACTGGTCGAGGGCGAGCCGGGCCGAATAGGGCGACGGCTTGCGCGCGCCGCGGGTTGGGCGACGGCGGCGGCCACGCAGGCTTGGCTCGAGCGGGGCCGACGGCGGGGAGAGCTGCTGCGAGCCGACGATGGCGGCGACGGGCGACGGCGCCGGGCGCGGCTGGTCGAGGCGAGGTGGTCGAGAGGAGCTGAGCGGGTGAGCGGGGAGGCGACGGAGGAGAAGGGATGGCCGGGCAGAGGCGGCGGCGCTGGTCGGGCGTCATGGCGGGCGCCGGGCGAGGAGCGTGAACGGCGGCGAGGTGAGCGGGAGGCCGAGCGGGCGAGGCGCGCGACGAGGACGGTGGGGAGGCGCGGACGAGGGGGTGCGGTGGCCGGGCGGAGGAGCGCCAGGGGCGAGCCTGAGGAAGAGAGGGAGGCAGGGTGGACGCTGCATGCTGGGGAAGGAGGAAGAAGAAGCTGCTGGGAGGTGGGGCAGGTGGGGCCGTGCAGGCGTGGTGGGACGGGAGCTGGCCATGGCGCAAAGGGGTGGGTGGCTCTGTGTGTGTTTGGTGGGGTGGGGAGGGTGAGAGAGAGGGTCTAGGTGGAGGGCTAGGATTGGGTGGGGGAGAGGGTAGCTGAGGTGGCGAGAGGTTATTTGCCAGGGTGAGGTGGAGGCTGGGTGTGGGTAGGTTAGCTGGGTAGCTATAGGATTTAGAGGTTGGACCGATTTTAAAATCCTGGGGGTGGTCGTCGATCGCCTGCTCGACCGCCTCTACTAAAAAATAATATAATTTTTATTTGTTTTATTAACACCGTTTGCAAACCGATAGCATTCAAACAAAAATAATCCGGAGACCGGGCTTTGCATTTGAATTAAGATGGGGCGTTTGGAAAACAAATCGGGCTTTGTGGAAAATAGTTTTATGCAAACAATGCATGATGATGACGATGCAATGCACAAATTCAACGCGATTTTCTAGTAGTGGTTTTTGCGGGATGCCACACTAGTACAAGAGTTTAAATAAGTAAATAGATAACAAGTCTTCATCTTCATGTGCCACAGGCAAACATGTTGAGTGTAGACTCATGACTCCTAATCCTCATCAGAATAACCTACAACATCACAAGTTACAGCCACAGTGGGTCAATACATTGGAATAGTATTGGCAAGTGATACCTTAGTATAATTTTGGTGGACTAGATACTATATGCAATTTGGCTAAGTGTAGCTTAGGCTTGCTTTGCTAAAAATAGGTTTTGCCTATTAGTTGAAATCACTAAGTTTTTATTTGTCAAAACTTTTCCCAAGGAACCACCAATAGACATTGGGGTCCTTTACCCTTGTTCACCCACAAGTTTTACTTAGAAATTGGTATGAGGAGATTCTTGATAGCTTCCATGTCTTGATGCTCAGGTTGTCCTTTTCCAGGGACATGGCTAAGTACTTAGATTCTTCCATCTGCAGAGGTTGTGCACTTTCCCTACAAGACTTGATTTTCACCAATACAGGACCTTTCAGAAGCCTTCCCTTAGACCAAATGGACGCGTTCCAACCTATCATCCCACTACCACCAACTGTCCAAATGGCTAAGTTATTGCAACCTATGTGATCCAGGCAGAGCCCATATTGCCAAGTGGATGCACTAGAAGCTTCTTAACATTTGGCCTCTCAAATCCCTTTGTTCCTGGGTTGCTTTCCACAAGTGAGATACACAAGGTAAACCATAGAAATGGGCCTTGTGTAACCACTCAACATAAACCATTCCTTCCATTTCACCCAGGTGTTTCATTCACTTAGTTGTTTTATTAAGCAAAAACACAAGTCCAAAGACTTAGAAATATTTTTCCATAGCATGAATAATTCACCACCCTTGGTTGCTACTAGCTAGGCTAAGCATGGCATAGATAAGCATCTTAACTTAGAAATTTCTAGCAATTCTACAACTACTAGGATTTCCCAAGCATAGCATATAAGCAAAATATAACCATGCAAGACTAGCAAAATATTTCTAATGCATAGTAGAAAAACATAGGGATAAAAATATCATGAAGCACCACTTGCCTTGGTAGTTTGGAGAGTAACTACACTCCTCACAATCACAATCACTATTGGCACCAAAATCTACACATAAAATCATAGCAACAAATCACATACAAAATAAATACAAGCAAAAATATATATGGATGCATGCAATATGATATGTGATGATTTTCTAAACTCAACAAGACAAGTGCACAGTACTGGTTCATAAACAAGTTCAAATCTTACCAAACAAACTTTATTTGAACACTAAAACAATTTTCAAATAATTTATATACACAAAATAGGCCTACACACGTTTCTGTAAATAAAACCATTTTAACAGAAACAAAACATTAAACACATTGCATATTTGGAAAGGGCTTTCTCTCCTGATTCCATTGATATAAAATTCATCAAATTTGGACGTGGGAATCAGAAGTTATGATTAAAACAAAATCAAACATCTAATAGATTCAAATCCTGATTTTAAATCTAAATCCTAGCCACGCGTCATGTTCTGATTGGTGCATACCAGTTCGCTCTGGATCGCGTCTGTGATCCGTCAGATCTAACTTAAACTGCACGGCCCAGATCTATTCGTACCCCTTCGCTTAAGTGTTCTATCTAGCCCGTCAGATCTGGATCCAACGGTGCGCGATCAAATGACCACACTCTGGCGGCGCTAGCGGCGAGACTGGTGGCGGCGGCTCTGTCTACGGCGGCGCGGTGGCTACAGGGAGGGCTGGGGTTAGTTGAAGTGCTTACCAGACTCGCAGTGATGTACTGAAGCTCAACGTGGTGGCGGCTTGACAAGGGGCGCGCTGCAGTGGTCGTGGGAGCTCGTCGGAGTGGATGCCAGCGTCGGGCTCGGGTGGACGGCGACGTTGGCGAAGTTCTGCTCCGCCCTAACGCAAACGAAGGGCATCAATGGGTGCGCATCGGTCAGGTGAACAAGTCAGCATCAAAGGGAAGGCACGGGGCGGTCGGTTTTTACCTTAATCGCTTGTCGGAGTTGGAGACGGCATCGGGGACTTGTAGTGCTCATTGGAGTCGACGGCCTGGGGCAGTACAGGACGAACTAGAGGTGTCAGTAGGAGCGCAAGGAGGTTGCGAAGCTGTTCGCATGAACCAGAGAAGAAGGGGCGCACGGAGTTTACCAGGATTGGTCGCCGGAGAGGGTCTGCTCTGCGGTGCAAGGGCGACACGGCAGCTGGTGGCAGAGTGGTGGCACTAGGTGAGGAAATGCTCATGTGCGAGGGGGTTAGGCAGGAGGCGGCGACACGCCGCAGAATCAATGGCAATTAAGCCCGCAGTGACTGCGGCGAGGTAACGGCAGAGCGAGCGCCTCGGCCGCGCGTGATTGACGACGACGACGATGACGTGGTCGTTGGGTCCACTTGCCAGCGAGTGAAACGGAGAGGAGGTGGGGTCCTTGCGTCAGCGACTCTGTGGGTTTGTCTGCGAGTGAGAGAGAGAAGGGGGAACCCGGGTGGGCTTAGTGGGCTGATTCTGTTGTTGGGCTAGAAAGGTGGCGCCGGCCCTTTTCTATTTCTTTCTCCTTTTCTTTTTCTGTTTGCAATTTCAGGAATCAAATTCAAATGATTTCAAATGCTGTTTGAATTCAAACCTTTTCAGGATTTTTGTAGAGTGCAACACTCACAAATATGGGCACAAAACCAAGTGGTCACTTTGAATTGGCCGGTCACTTGGAATAAAATAAGATAAGCAGTGACATAGCATTAGTTTTAAATAGGTTTTCAAATTGGTTTTCAAATCATATCTGTTTTAAAACTTTGGTTTAAATCCTAGCAATCTAGCAATACAATCTGAGAGCAACAAGACAACAAGGTTTGGTTCAATGAACAACAATCTCTCATTGGAGGGTAGCATTTATTTTAAATGATGATCACATAAAATAATGAGCTCATATGCTCCTGTTTTTTAATTGATTTGTTTGAAATGAACTCTACATGATCATGGATGCATGGATGATATGCATGAGTTTGAAACATGATTTTAGGGATGTTACAGGAGCACGCGGAAACACAAGGATTTGTTTCCCGCAGTTCTTCCTTTTGAGGGGAAGTACGTCAGCGTTTAGAGAGGGGTGGTTCCAAACCACCAACGCCATGAGAGGCCTCCCTTGTTCTCCGATGAACCTAACCCCAAAGGGTTTGATTCACCTCTTCTACTATATCGGCAACCTTCGAGGTGGAAGCCAAAACCTTTACAACAAGTTTGAGGCACACATCCACAACTGAATTGGAGGCTACCGAATGCAAGGAAGTTGTCACACAATCAAAGACAAGCTTGTAAGAACCAAATCAAGAACTAGGGTTTCAATGAAACACTAGAGCAAGGGTCCCTCAAGTGAATGAGGGGGAAATGGAGATCTCTCTTGGTGAAGCTAGCGACCAAGGCCTCCTCCTTCAATTGTCCAAAGATCAACGACTTTGGATGGTTGGATGAAGAGATCTTTGTGATTTGGTGGCTCAACCGGTGGGAGTCTTCTTTGCTATAATGAGCAGCTTCCAAAGGTAGAAGAAGGGTCCTTTATATAGGTTATGCCCCACAAGTATAGGGGATCGCAACAGGCTTCGAGGGTAGTATTACCCAATTTATTGATTCGACACAGGGGGAGCCAAAGAATACTTGCAAGCCTTAACAACTGAGTTGTCAATTCAGCTACACCTAGAAATAGTTATTGCTCACAGAAGTTTATCAGTAGCAATAGTTTGTAGTAGCAACATCAAAGAATAGCAACAGTAAAACAAGAGCAATAGTAACAGCAGTAGAAAGAAGTAGGATTCGAGTGCGGTAGGCATAGGGATGGATGGACGGGTGTTGCATGGACGAGTCTAAACATGTAACTTCAAGATCTAGGGCATTGCAGATAAATAAGAATAAGCATCCAAGTACTAAACAATCCTAGGCATGTGCTCCATATATAGTCATGTGTGCTCGCAATGAGAACTTGCAAAACATCTTCTGTCCAGCCAGCCCGTTGCAGCGGAGCCTGAAGGGAACTACTAGCAATTAAGGTGCTCCTTTTAATAGAGCACCGGAGCGAAGCATTAACACTCCGTGAACACATGTGATCCTCACACCACAGCCATCCCCTCCGGTTGTCCCAATTTCTATCACTTCGGGGCCTTTGGATCCGGACAATGATATGTGTACACAACTTGTAGATAAGATCACAAACAATACTATCATAATGATTCAATAATAAGTTTAGATCTGAGATCATGGCACTCGGGCCCTAGTGACAAGCATTAAGCACAACAAGTTGCAACAAAGTCTTATAGGCGCAGAGGGAGGCCGATGGGGTGCCTGGGGTGGCTGCACCCCCCTAGGCGCGGCCAGGCCTGGCCCATGCCTGGCAGGGGTGTGGGCCCCCCAGGCCTTCACTCCATCTTGTACTCTGGCTCTGTGGATCTTCTGGCGAAATAGGATTTTTGGCATAATTTTCGGGATTCTTCGTGATAGTTGATTTTCTGCACAAAAACTAGACACCAAGGTAATTCTGCTGAAAACAGCGTCAGTCTGTGTTATTTGTATAAAAATCACACAAGTTTAGAGGAGAAACAATAGCAAAAGTTTTCGAGAAAGTAGATACGTTTTGGACGTATCAACTCTACCCAAGCTTAGCTTATTTCTTGTCCTCAAGCAATTTAGTTGAAAACTAAGTGCGATAAAATAACTTTCACGAACACATTTGCTTCATAAAATGTAAATATTCTCAGCATAGGAGTAGATGCTTAGACAATTCATAATAAAGAGTATGCAACTAAGTCTACTCAATAGTCATTGCAAGCTAAGAAGACAAATCAACTGAATAATAATAAGTAGCATCAGTGGCAAAGGACGGAATTTTTTTGAGGTTGGGCGAACTCTAACGTTAAGATCAAATTTGCCTCGACACAATGGTAATAGCATAATCATCTAGTAAAATGGTAATAGCAACGTATTTAAATCTGTCACATCGCAAAATTTTCCAAATTTTGAAATGTGAAAAATAAATAATTGATGAAATTTAGGGTGAAAAGAAACTTTTTGATTTCAAATGAAAACATCAAAACCTATTTGCATCAAATAAAAATCCTAAAGGGATTTAAAAAGATAAACAAATAATAAATAAAGTTATAATAGTTGGAATCACAATTTTTGGATCTTTAAATAAAAAGATATGGTTTTTATAAGCAAAGGTATAAATAATAAATAAGGACTATTTTAAAGAGTCAAATTAAATCTTGGCCAAGCAAATGAAATAAAATATTTCTATTTGATAAAAAGAGTAAAGGATTTATTAATATCCAATTTTATTTAAGTAAAGGCTTTTTCCATTTTAAATAAACATTAAAACTTATTAAAGTATTTTAAAATAAAAATTCCAAGAGTTTTGTTTTTCAAATAAAACCTACTGAAAAGGTTTTGTGAAAACTTGAAATTTAAATAAGGAATGAAAATATATTTGATCTTAATTGGATTTAAAACAAGGGCGTACTTTAAATAATTAATATACCCTAAAAAGAATAAAATTATTATTCTAAATTTGACTTTAGATTGTATTGTTAAACAATATTTAAATCAACACAAAGTTTGGTGGTGGTTTGAATTCAAATGGAGTTTGAATTATTTGAATAAAAATCAAAACATAAATTCAAAACAGAAAATAGAAAAGGAAAAAGAAAAAGATTCAGAACAAAAAAATGGCAAGGACCTAGCCCAGCCAGACCAGGCCCAGCAAGCCCAGTCCATCCCAACTAGATCTCTCCCCGCAGGAAAACGTTTCGCACCCCGAAACCTATCCACACCCTCACTGACGACAGGACCCCACTCTCACTTCCATCTTTCACGGCCGACGGCTGCCCCATCGCCCTGTCGCCATCGTCTTCAACCCATGCCCACTTCGTCACTACCGTTTCTGGCATAAATTCGCGGCTTAAAATTCGCATTGAATCAAGATTAATTCGCCCAGCCATCACACAGGATAAAGGCACCTCCCTCCCCTCTTCCATTCCCCCCAAACATCGCCTCCTCTCTGCCACCAGGCTGCACGGATTTCTCCATGCAACCCCACTGGCTCCGACGAGGTCCAGTGCAAATTCCAGTGACGCCTGACTGTACCCTGCCCCCTTGTGCACGCGAGACTACTCCCCAGACCAGTGCGCATCTACCGGTGGTTCCAGCTTGGCCGCGCTTGCCCTAGAGCGTCGGCAAGGACGAACTTTGAACGCCGCCGACGCCTGACACCTCTCCGACGACCCCTCCATGTAAGAACAGATCGCCCCTTTCTCTCTTCTTGTAAGCCGCATGTTCAGCATCTTCGCGCGCACCTAACAATGTCATTCTTTTGCTTTGGTATGGCCTATAACCTCGCCTCGGACAACGACCAGACGGACCCGGCGATGAGCACAACTCCGGCGAGCAATAGTCACTGCTCCCATGCGCCCCTCGAGAAACTGAGGCAACCTTGAGCTTCACTGTAACCACGCGAGCACGGTAAGCATCTCCTTTCCTAGTTCGTCGGCAGCGTCACACACAGAGCGCCTTCGCCGCTCGCCGCTGCTCCAGCGCCGCCCGTCTTGGGTTAAGAGCTAGGAGCCATTGGATGATGATCCGATGGACACGATAGAACAACTTAAACGAAACGTTAAGGTGCTTCTGTGCCGCACGATCCCACTTAAATCCTACGGTCCATAGATCTCAATCCGCACGAAACGGTATAAGCTAGTTAGATTAAGACACGTGGACAAGGTTTGATTTAAAACAAAAATTAGGATCTATTAGATATGCAAACTTGCAAAATTCATAACTTTTAATCTACACGTCCAAATTTTGCAAATTTTATATCAATGGAATAAGCAAGACAAGTACTTTGCAACCATGCACTTTTTTTAATGTTTTGCTTCTGGAAAATTGGTTGAATTTGCAGAAACACGTGTAAGCATAATTTAAATATAAAAATTGTTTTAGAAATATTTTTAAGGTGAAATCTTTGCTAAATGGTTTAATTTGAACCTACTTACCATATAAACCAACTTATGGATTTAAAAATGTATTTTGTGAAGCCAAAGAATAAATCTTTGAATAAGAGCATTTTTAGTCAAATAAGAATGTTGTTTATGTGTTAAAAATACTTTTTTGAGTAAAACCTTTGGAAAATGATTTGAGTTAAACACTCTGACCCTAAACACCAATTTTTGAGATTTAAAAATATATTTGATGAACCTTATAAAATTATTACCTTGCAAAGGGCATTTTCAACAACACAAAATATCACCTTGGTATAAAATTAGTTTATGGGGTGAAACCTTTTGCAAATGGTTTTACCACTTTTTAAATGACCAATATGAGCTTTAAAATGTTTAAGGCTTAGTATAAACCACTTTTCCAAATAAAACCATCTTTGGCATGCTTGCATGCATTGCCTTGTTTCTATTATTTTATGTGTGATAAATTGTTTGAATGCTAGTTTAATATGTGTTTGCTTGATTGAATTGTAGTAAAGTTTGAAGAGTGTGATATTTGCAAGATCAAGAAGTGAACCAATATTCTCTACTAAAAAGGCAAGTGACACTATCATCCAAGTCCTACTATTTTCATTACACTTAGTGGATTTTTGTAACATGCATGATAGGACTACTATATTTTATGCTATGCTAAATCCTATTAGGGTATCCTTATATCTTCCTTAGTGAAAACATTGTAGTTGTAGTATGCTTAGCCCTGCTATATATTTGGGATGGGATACATGATATGATTACATGAAGTGTTGGAAAGATATATGTTTTATATAATAAAACAAGTACTCAATGAACCACCTGGGTGGAAAAGGATACTCAACTTTTGGACAAGGTGGCAACAAAGGGAACCATGTTTATATGGCTATCTTTTTGTATGTGCACTAGAAGAAAACCACCCAGGGACTTAGATATTGAACATGTTTCTCATACAGTGGCTTCCATGTATAGCCACATGCTAAATGGGCTCTGGCTTAGTCAACTACATAGTGGAAGACCCATGCATTGGCATCTTCAGTTTAACTAGAATTGTGTAGGGAAATATATCCCTACATTGGTGCCTGGTTGACAAGCTAGCATTGTGTATTGGGAGGACTTCTATGGAAAGACTTTTTCACATTCTCGATCTGCCGGTACTCCATTTTGTGAGTACTTATCCAGCGGCCACTAGTGGCGTCAAGACGAGATTGTGTCATGTGGGTAAAGTGTACAACTTATGCAGAAGATCAAATTCTAAGTACTTAGCTGTATCCCTGGTTATGGACAAACTCTGAGCAACTAAGGCCTGAAGCTATGGAAGATCTCGACATTCCAATTTCTCAAAGTAAAACTTGATGGTGTCAACAAGGGATTAGAAGCACTTGGATTTTTCCAAGGAGTTCTGAAAGATTTGACAAAAGATCAAAACTATTTTGAAAAGATAGGATAAAACTATATTGCTTTCTTCAAAAGAGCCTAAACCCTACTTAGCCAAATATGCATGTAATGATAGGATCCGCGTACTTCTACATAATAGTGAAACTTGCCAATACAATTCAAATGTATTGACCCTTGTGGCTGCAACTTATTATGTTGTAGGTTTGTTTGATGTTAGTGAAGTGTGTTGAATAGGATTACAAGTCGACAACCAACATGATTGCCTGTGGCACTTTGAAGATGAAGGACTCCATGCTATATATATATTCTGCTGCATTGTAATGTGATAGCCAAATGAGCTATGTAAGATGTAATGAATTATTTTATTCCTGGTTATAAGTTATATTATGACCTTTGTTTCTTGATATTACATCTTAATTGTGGATGCTAGCTATTGATCCAGGGACTAGCATTGTAAACACAGGGATCTCTACCTTATTAAAGGTTGGGACTCTTACAAAATCAAAGTACAACATACAAATGTACCGATAATGAACCTTTAATGCCATTGGATCTAGATAAACATACCGAGGAAGCTTATTCAGATTGACTTAGCAAATAAGTTTGTTGGATCTAGACAAAAAAAGTTATGAAGAACCTCTAAAGATGACTCATTAAACCGATGATCAAACTCTTTAATAATAGTATATAGCAACTTACCTGGATAATATTTTTATCCTTCTTTTGTAGCAGAAGAGATACATCATTTGTCATTCAAAGTAGTTTTAGCGTCATCTTCATGATAAACACAAAGATAAAGGTCTCTATTTTATGAACATAACCCCTCGGCTTAGTTGGATTAGGAGAATCATCTTGTTGGCCACAAAATCAAAAAATTATACATGCCCCCTTTGAAGCTACAGATTTCTTTCCCTGCTTATCCATCTTAGTTCTTCGGACTTGATCAATGTCCCCGAAATCAAAGCCAGTACCCAATCAGAAGACACAACAAAATAAGAAACCCTAATGCGATCACATAGAGGCAGAGGCCTAGGGATGATGGAGGTAGGGGCAGTGGAGCTGTGGTCTGTGAACGACCAGGGAAGGGACAAGGTGGAGTTGACGATCCCAGCCAGGGGCGACGCCGGCGGAAAGGTTAGTCGAGGTCTTGACAAACTCCACCGAGGGTCGTAGAGCAGCTCGCTTCCCGCTCGATCGCCTCCGGATCGAATCATCGATTGAAGGTGTCTGGCCACTTTTCCTCTCCATCGCAGATGGCCCAAATAGGTTAGCAGGCCCATGTACGTAGTGACTTCAATGAGCGTATCCCATTTCGCTATTTTCTTTAGGTTTTTTTCTTTAGAACGCACTAAAGACGCACTGGAATGTTTGTATATCGATATAAGCATACCTATATGTGATTTTTTGCCAAAATTTAAGGTAGGGCAAACGCTATACCTTTCCCAAAGGGGAGCTTCGCCCCTGAGTAGCATGAAACATAAACATAAGCAACATTGCAATGCTCATAAGAAGGTATGATAGAGTCGTATCTCGCTTGCCTTTGTTTGTAGAGAACGATATAAATGCCAAGGCACCTCTGAAGTTCAAGTGAAGACTAGAAGTAAATATATCAGAGATGCAAGCATCAAAGTCATGACATAATTAACCAAGTTTTGAAACAAACACAAGAATGACGACTATGCTCTCAAGAAGGTGCTCATAGTATAAGTGGTGACTCAACAAGGAAGTGAAAAGGTTTTGAAAAGTTTGAAAGGCTTCCAAATGCTGAAAGTAAGGTACTCATTAGCTTTGAGCTCTCATTGCCCCTATCATAAGCATCTTTATATGGTTAAGGTGAAAGCGAGGTCCAATCTGAGTTATATGCTTGACAGACCATAAACTGGAAATCCCATGTCCCTTGAGTACGAGGGCCGCTCCGCATGCTACTCAACTTTGGTTACCTGTAAGTTCTTGCCATTGTAAATACATGCATATCATAGAGAACGGCCAACAGGGTACCACTTGCACATGATACAGGAGCTATCCTGTGATCAAAATGACAAGGCAAGCAGACATTGAGCATCTCAGCGATCTTTTTATTTACTATGTGCATAGATTTTTATTGAGGATGCTTCACCGAATGCTCATTATGGTGATGCTGCAAGTTTCCACCATGATTAGGCATGGCTTAGGCTAGCGTCCCAGGCATTTCTCTAACACACATATATATATATACTCCATGAACTCACAAGATCCCCTTTTATTTCACATCGACGACATCTGCAAACAAAAGAAACAAGGTATCAACTGGATATGTATCCATAAGTGTTGAAAGCGTTCCTTGTGACAGCACAGTTATGCTAACTCCCAGCCTATAATTTGCAAGCATATAACTTTCATGGATAAGTCACAATGGTTCAGGATTATTAAGTGCAAGAAATAAAGTGTGCCATCAAGTTCGTGAGAGCTTTACTAACTAACTTTCTCAAAATAGTCAAACATTTTATTCGGAAGAAAACAAGGCATATAGAATATGCACTGAAATAGCAAATAATGATAATAGGTAGGTATGGTGGACACTATTGGCAATATTGGTTTTGGGGAGTTGGAAACACGAGTAGAACTCATACTTAGTGCAAGTGAAGGCTAGCAATAGAGAGGGAGCGACAAATGAGAGAGCAGTAAATGTCATAATCATGCTTGCAAAAAAACATGACTAATTATGGCATGAAAGTGATACAAGAACTCCGAGGCAAAATAAATCATCGAGGCTTATTGACTATTGTTTAGTCATATGAATGCATGAGCATGTGCCAAGTCGATTCACATGAAACATTCAGAGGAGGATACCACAATGCAAGCAAACATTCATATGACATGCTACAAACTATTAGCAAGCTGGAGCTAATCACAAGCAAGAAAGAACTACTAAGCATTCATAATAACATACACCTTACATGAACATACTAAGCATGCTCACAATGATGAGTATATGTACAAAAATGAAAACAAATAGAGTTTGTTACTAGCCTCTTACCACGCCTCAAGTTGTCTTAATCTTCATTATTGCCCTTCACTTGTGTGACTTGAATAATAACATGAAACCAAACTCCACTGAGGACGGTTGAACCCTGCAAAGAACTCTCGCAAGCTTAGGCTTTTGGCCTAAGTGGGGCTAAACTCCATGGTGACCAAGTAGGTGCACCTCCATAGTACGTCGAGGCCCGGAGGCCCTTCTGCACGAGCTCGAGGACTCCCACATGTATTGCATGAGGGGTCATGAGGGCGTCCCTCGATAATGTCCATGGAAGCCAAGAATGTGCAGCTTGTCATCCATCTCCTCCTTGGAGCGTGACAAAGGTCACTGGGAAATACTGAACAAAGTGGTTTGGGGGAGAGGGATCTCTCTCTCCCCCGTCAGTAAACAGCATTCTATAAACCAAGCTCTCAAGGGTAGAGCCAACAGTGAAAAAATGATACGCTTTCATAGCAGCAAGATCAAGCCTCTGAGGAGCCAAAATTGTATCATTTGGATCAACAGCAAGGTCCAAGGTAGCAACAACACGTGCAGCAATAATTCCCCCATAAATGGGTCCTTTAGCAGCTAAGCGGCGAGCAATGAGAGAACCAAGATTGTACTTAGTTTCATTGTTGAGCGCAGCAGCTATGAAGGACAAATGATAGTTGGAAATATTACTAGTATTCTCCCTACCAAGAACACTAGTGGAAAGATAATAAGCAAAGTACATGATGGCTAGGAGTTAAATATTTCTTATCTTTCCCCGTTGGGCTCTACGGTCATCATCGTTAGTTATCCTGCGGTAGAGCTCCAACAAATCAGTGGGTTAAGCTGGAATCTTCTTCACCGGCCCAGCTGTACCAAGGCCCAAGGCCTCACAAAATTTCTTCAAATTCATGGTGTAAGTCCTGCCATAAATTTTGAAAGACACATCTGGTTTGAACATGCTGTTAGAAAAAGAAAAGCTCTCCATAAATGTTTTAGTGAGCATATCATATTGCACACTCTCATCCTGCATGTAACTTGTTAATCCAACCCTCTGAACCAAGGTTATTAGAAAATCCTCAAGAATCCCAGCAGCCCGAAAAAGGGTTGGGCAAGGAAAGGTGGAAGGGTGCGCATCCCCCTCATCTCCCTCGTCGCCAAATCGCGGTGTAATGAGATCCTCATTGTATGAGGTCCTAGATCGGGAGGATGATCTTGAAGGCCTTGCCCTCCTAGATGCATCACTCTCAAATGTTTCACCAAATGTGTGGTTGTCTATGACCTCTTTTTTCTCAATTTTTGACACAAACATCAAACCAAGTGATTTCCAAGTTGATAAATGATGAGCAACTACTATAGGGACTTGCTAGAGGGCTACACATGCATGAAAATGAAATTTCTAAGCATAGAACAAGCATGCAAGCTCACACAACCTGACACCTATAGCAGCAAAATACTCATGATACAATCTACCAATCACAAATCTAATTGGATAAGTGGAGGAGGCACTTACCAAGGAGCAATCCCTCCGAAAATCAGCAGCAAAGATTGGCTGAGCAAGGAGATCGAAAATCGAGAGCAAGAACAGCAAGAACTCGATCTTGAGAAAGTTTTCCGGTGTTTTTCGAGAGAGAGAAAGAAGATGGCTACGAGGAGGCATCTTGGAGGGGCCCAGATGAGCCACACCTCAGTAGCCGCGGTGTGTCCTGTGCCACCAGGTGTCTTGTCTGGGTGGCCCTGTCACTCTAGGTGTCCCTCTGCTCCTTTTTTCGAGGAAATAATTATTTTGAATTTTCTGGGATTTTTCGGGAAACTTAAGTTTTGGCCAATTTTTAGGGTATGAAAATTCATTTTCTCGCAGAAACAGACTTTTTTCAGAAGAAGCAAAATCAAACAAAAACCAAACTACAGAAGTTCTAAGACACTCTAACAAGCAAGAAACTAGCAAAACCAAAGCTAACAAAAGAAAAGGCAAAGACTAGGAAGGATTAAAGTAAAAGTGAGTAAGTATCACCCCAGTGAAAACATTATTTTGTTCATTAAAATCCTTTTGTTAACAAGGTTGATCAAGTCTTGTTACCAAAACAATCTTATATGAAACAAAACTTTGTATTCAACAAAGTGATTATGTTACCTCAATCTTGATAGCAATGGTCCCAATCATAATAGTTTCAAAACTTTATTGTGGAATGGGACAATATATTTCTCCAACCTTGATGCTCTCAACATTTTCAATGGAATTCAGGCAATAGCTTTTAGCATCCTTCTTGGGGAAATAGATAGTATGCTCGTTGTCATTAATATTAAAAGTTATTTTTCCTTGATTGCAATTGATGACAGCACCTGCAGTATTAAGAAAGGGTCTCCCAAGAATAATAGACATATTATCATCTTCAGGCATTTCAAGCACAACAAAATCAGTTAAAACCAAGCAATTATGAGCCACTTGAACAGGAACATCCTCACATATACCAACAGGAATAGTAGTTGACTTATCAGCCATTTGCAAATATATATATCAGTTGGTATCAACTTTTCTAGCTGGAGTCTCTTGTAGAGAGAAAAAGGCATAACACTAACTCCAGCTCCCAAATCACATAATGCAGTTCTAACATAATTATTCTTAATAGAGCAAGGAATAGTTGGTATACTTGGATCACCAAGTTTCTTTGGAACCTTACCATTGAAGGAATAATTAGCAAGCAGAGTAGAAAACTCCTCATTAGGAATATTCCTTTTATTAGAGACAATATTCTTCATATACTTTGAATAAGGAGGCAACTTAATAGCATCAGTCAAAGGAATTTACAAAAATAAAGGTTTCATCCACTCACAAAACATGTTGTAGTGTTCTTCCTCCTTTGACTTGTGTTTCTTATCTGGAAAAGGCATAGGTTTCTGCAGCCAAGGTTCTCTCTCTTTACCATGTTTATTAGCAATAAAATCTTCCTTAGTGTACCTAATGTTCTTAGAGTGCTTCTCAGGTTCTTCCTCAACTTCCTCCTTATCAGGAGCATAATTTTTATCATTACCACTCTACATCAGAGACAGATATAATATTAGGATCTACAGAAGGTTCAAGAGGTTCCTAAACTATTTTATGTTTGTTTTTGTTTCTCTTATGAGGACTACCACTAATTTCACCTTGCAGAGAGTCCTGCTCAATTCTTTTAGGGTGTCCTTTAGGATATAAAGGATCTTGAGTAGCTATACCACTCCTAGTTCTAATTCCATAAGCATGTTTATCTCCTGAGGCATTAACTAGCATATCCTTTTGCACCTTAGGAATTTGATCAATTTGAGTTTGAACCATTTTAAAGTGTTTATAAAGAATTTTAATATCATTAGAAGTTATTTCCACAATATCTTTCAACTCTTTAACAGATCTAGAGTTTTCAAATAACTAGCATATCCTTTTGCACCTTAGGAATTTGATCAATTTGAGTTTGAACCATTTTAAAGTGTTTATAAAGAATTTTAATATCATTAGAAGTTATTTCCACAATATCTTTCAACTCTTTAACAGATCTAGAGTTTTCAAATAAATGATTCTGAACTTGTTTATTAAAATTACCTTGCTTAACAATAAAAATTTCAAGTTCCTCTAAACATTGATTAGGAGGCTTACCATAAGGAATATCACCTTCATCAAAGTGTTGGAGAGAGTGTACCTCAAGAGTAGATGACTGAGGAATTGGCTTACATAATTCTTTTATAGGAGGTAGATTCTTCACATCTTCAGCTCTAATACCTTTCTCCTTTAGACACTTCTTAGCTTCCTTCATCACTTCATCATTTAATGCACTAACTCCCCTCTTATTTGGTGTTGGTATTGGATCTGGTTCAGGCACAAGTGGTTCAGGAGTAATAGTCTCAGGTGTATTTAGCTCAGTTGAAGTCCAATCATCATAATTCTTGCTTATTTTAGCCATTAATTCTTCAGCATCTGTAGGAGTTCTTTTCCTAAAAACACAATCAGCAAAGCTATCTAGGTATGTGATATGTTGGAAACATATCTATAATTTTTGATGCTCCGTGCTTGTTTAGTATCTACTTTGCTTTACTTGTCTACACTTTGAGGTGCTTTTTACATGTTTTCTGGTACTAACCTATTAACAAGTTGCAACAGTGCCACATGCATGTTTTCTGCTATTTTTGGTTTCAGAAAAGTTAGTAAAGAAATATTCTCGGAATTGGACGGGACGAAGGACAAAGTCAATAACTTTCCGTGGGGAACACGAAGTCCAGAGGAGAGCCCGAGGGCGGATAGGGGCACCCCCTAGGCGCGGGTGGGCCCAGCGTCTGTTAGGGTTTGGCGCTAGCGGCGCCTCGGTCTCCCCGCCTATAAGAATCCCCGATGCGAAACTCGAGTACCGATCGTAAATCCATGAAACCGCCTCAGAGCCGCCGCCACCATTGTCCCTAGATTGGGGATCAAGCTCTTCCCAAAGGCACCACTGGGGAGATCATCCCGGAGGCCTTCTCTCTTGTATGATTCGTGAGTAGTTCCACCTTGGACTATGGGTCCATGCAGTAGCTAGATGGTTGTATCTCCTCTTTTGTGTTTTCATGTATAGATCTTGTGAGCTCCGTTCATGATCAAGATCTAATCTATTTGTAATCATGCATGTTGTGTTTGCGAGGATCCGATGGATATTGAGATTATTATGTTGGTTTGATTAATGGTTTTATCTTTATGATTCTATCATATCTGTGTTGTTTGTGATCTTGCATGCTCTCCGTTGCTAGTGGTTATCTTGTCCAAGTAGTTGCTAGTGACTCCAAGAGGGAGTATTTATGCTCGATAGTGGGTTCATGCCTCTAGTTTCCAAGGGAAGTGACAATAATCTCTTTGGTTATAGATGTGCTATTGCTACTAGGGATAAAACAACGGTCTCTTGTTCACAGAACGTGTGGACTGTTTACCTTACACACTTTGCTTAAAGCAGTTGTCTGTTGCTTGCAACTTAATACTGGAGGGGGTTCGGATGATAACATGAAGGTGGACTTCTAGTCATAGATGCAGTTGGATGACGGTCTATGTATATTGTTGTATTGCCCAATCAACCTCATAGGATCTTTCTGGCTAGTAATTGCATTGTTATTCCTTGCTTAGTTCCTGTCAATTGTACAACTGTAATTTGTTTACCCTTCATGCCATGTTGTTTATTTAAGGAGACCACCTCTAGTGAACTATGGACCCCAGTCCAATCTTTACCATTAATACATCTTCCGCTGTTACTTGTTTACTTGCTGCAAACCATTACCTTCCACACCATACGTTTAATCCTTTGTTACAGCAAACCGGCTTGACAACCTCACTGATTCGTTGGGACAAAGTCTTGAGTTTGTGTTGTGCAGGTCTCCATGTTGCTTGCAACACCTTTGAGACGTTTCCTTCCTCCTTATGGTTTGATAACCTCGGTCTCTACTGAGGGAAACTTGTTGATGTCTCCATCACACCTTGCTCTTGGGGTTCCCAACGAAGCACTCCAACATCAACCTCGTCCTCCCTGTTGAGTGCAGCATCAGTATGTCCTAGAATCATCAGTTAGTCCATTATAATAAATATCAAGAAGCTCATTTTTAGGCAATGGACATCCAGGAGTGCATGAATCAAGGCACAGAACCTTGTCCATGACTCATGCAATTTCTCTTCTTCTCCCTGTTTAAAATCAAAAAGTCTCTGCAAAGCAGCATGTCTAGCACTGGGAGGAAAATATATCTGGAAGAAAGAAGCAATCAAACAATCAGGGCTATCGATGGAACCAGGACGTAATCTATTAAACCAAGACCTAGTTTCTCCTTTTAGTGAAAAAGGGAAGATCTTAGTAACAAAGTACTTGCGCACCTTAAAATCATCAGAGAATAAAGCACTCATACTGGAAAGCTCATTCATATGAGCCACAACACTCTCAATTTCAGTCCCACAAAAAGGTTCTTTCTCAACAATGTCCAAATAGGATAAATCAAGAGAAAAATCATAATCTTTATCTTTAATATCTATGGGAGAGGTGGCAAACTTAGGATCAGAGGGCAACTTAGGAATAATAGCACTAGTACCATGTGTGTTTCGGCACTCTTCAACAAATTCATCAGTAAACTCAATGTAACCATCAGTAATATCATATCTCTCTCTAGACTCAGGTGAGCTAACAGGTGTAACAGTGTATTCACTAGGAGTTTCAGGGGGAATTCTTTTCGTCTTCCTGGAGAAGCTCTCCTAGAAGCTACCCTCCCTTGGCTTCTCCAATAAGCCCGACTCCTAAATTCGTTTTGGCTTCTAAACTAGTATTGGAAAGACTAATTTAGAAGTCTAAACAAATTTCAAAAACAGGCTTCTGAGAGAAGCTGAGAGAGGGCATGGAGAAGCCCTCCTAGAAGCTGAAAAGAAGTGGGCCTCGGTATTTCCTAGACTAGACCTAATGAACCACTCGCATCAAGCACAGTAGAAGTAACATCATGAGTATCAAAAGCAGTTTCAGATCCAGTAGTAGTAGCAGTGTGTGTAGCATGAGTATGTGGTGGTGGTGTAACAAGCTTACTTATAACAGACGGTGAATCAAGATCAGCAGAGGTGTTTAGGACTATACCTCTTCTTGTAGTGGATGGGAAAATAGGGAACTTTCCATCACGATACTTCATCATGATGAAAGAAGTAGCAGCGAACAATAATAGATCCAAGTGAACTCACAAGTAAATCTATGCTCCTTGGCAACGGCGCTAGAAAATAGTCTTGATGACCCACAAGTATAGGGGATCGCAACAGCCTTCGAGAGTAGTATTACCCGATTTATTGATTCGACACAAGGGGAGCCAAAGAATACTTGCAAGCCTTAACAACTGAGTTGTCAATTCAGCTGCACCTGGAAATAGTTCTTGCTCATATAAGTTTATCACTAGCAACAGTTTGTAGTAGCAACAACAAAGCAACAGCAGCAGTAAAACAAGAGCAATAGTAAAAGTAGTAGCAAGCAGTAGGATTCGAGTGTAGTAGGAATAGGGATGGATGGACGGGCGTTGCATGGACGAGTCTAAATATGTAACTTCAAGATCTAGGGCATTGCAGATAAATAAGAATAAGCATACAAGTACTAAACAATCCTAGGCATGTGCTCCATATATAGTCATGCGTGCTCGCAATGAGAACTTGCACAACATCTTCTGTCCAGCCAGCCCGTTGCAGCGGGGCCTCAAGGGAACTACTGGAAATTAAGGTGCTCCTTTTAGTAGAGCACCGGAGCAAAGCATTAACACTCTGTGAACACATGTGATCCTCACACCATAGCCACCCCCTCCGGTTGTCCCAATTTCTGTCACTTAGGGGCCTTTGGATCCAGACAATGAAATGTGTACACAACTTGTAGATAAGATCACAAACAATACTATCATAATGATTCAATAATATGTTCAGATCTGAGATCATGGCACTCGGGCCCTAGTGACAAGCATTAAGCACAACAAGTTGCAAGAAAGTCAAATAGCACTAATAGAGATACTAGACACTATGCCCTAACAATCTTATTCGATTACATGATAGAACTCATCCAATCCCTACCATCCCCGTCGCCTACTGTGGGGGATTACTCACTCATGGATGAGGGAAAGATTGATGGTTGATGGAGAGGCGTTGGTGATGACGATGGCGATGATCCTCCCCAAATTCCCTGTCCCGGGAGGGTGCCAAAACGGAGTTTCTAGTTCCGAATCACGGTTTCTGGTGGTGGCGGCGCAGCGGAACTCTTTCTGGTAAAACGTCGAACCCCCTCGGTTTTTAGGTCAAGAGGCAACTTATAGGCGCAGAGGGAGGCTGAGGGGGTGCCTGGGGTGGTCGCACCCTCCTTAGGCGCGGCCAGGCCTGGCCCACGCCTGGCAGGGGTGTGGGCCTCCACTCCGTCTCGTACTCCGCCCGTGCCTGGCAGGGGTGTGGTCCCTCCAGGCCTCCACTCCGTCTCGTACTCTGTCGTGGGAATGACCATGGCAGACGCTGCAATCGGCAGCGAGTAGTAGAACGAAGGGCAAGGGCGGCCAGCCATCTGTGGTGCGAGATGAGGGCGGAGACACAGGGGTTTACCCAAGTTCGGCCCCCCGGAGGGTAAAGACCTACTCCTGCTAGATTGTATTATGATGAAGGTACAATGGGGCAAGCTCGACGGCTAGGCGGCGAGTCGCTTGGGTGGATGGTGGAACGTATCCTCTACACGCCCTGTAGGGAGGTTTATATAGACTCACCCCCCTAGGGTTTACATATCTCAACCGAATCAGTTAAGGTTTCGGTACTCGTTTAACCTAATCCGACTGGGCCTATCTACTCGCCCGGGCCTTTAGCTTCCAGTTGCTTGGATCCACGCCAGGCCTTGATCCAGTCGCCGTCCTGCAGGCCCACTCGCTAGTTCCTGGGCTGGTCGGAAACGTCCTGCTGGGTATACCCCGGTAGGCATATCCCCATCAGTAGTCCCCGAGGCCGTCGTTGATTGGGCGCAGGTGGTTGCTGGCAGTCGGAGCATTCGGGTCTAATGCGGACATCCAGTCGAATCGGCGGAGGGCTCCTGAATAAAGGAAAAAACAAGTCATTCTGGTCACAGCTCGGCGAATAGGTCGGCGAAATATTTAGCCACTGTTGTAGTGGTCGGGTCGGCGAGCCGAGTGGCTGAAGTTGGACCGTCAAACGCAGTCAAAACTAGCCGTTGGGGTAATCCAACGGTAACTTTTGGCGTAATCATCGCGTAGTAACGGCTTCCTGATTTGGCGGGTAACAACCGCTATATAAAGGGAATGGTAGGCGATCGGAGAGCCATCTCCTCGTCATTTCCTCCGATGGCGCGCACCTCCGTTTTCCTTCGCATCGCGATTTCAGCCGATCCAAAATCCTCCGACCTCCACGAACACTTCCGCCAATGGCCCCCTCCACCGAACCATGGGGCAGGTCCAAGTGCACGAGAGCGTTACTGGCGTCCTTCGAGGAGGCCGGGATCTGCTACCGGCAGTGGCGCATCCTCGCGCCGAGAGGTGACTCGGACCCGCCTTGGAGAATTGCCCGCTTCACTAGCCACCGAACGGGTCCGGATTCCCCATCCTCTTCTTCCGGCTGCGCCTTCTGAGATCAGCCATCGGACAAGCCGCCTGATCGGCAGCTCGCCATTTTCGTGGCGTTCTACGAGTGCTACCTAGGATGCGTCCCTACTTCCCCGTGGCAAGATCTGTTCCACGGAGGATCGCAAGCGGTGCCCAATGCTCGCCATGGCCGACGTTTCAGTTGAAGTCGAAGGCCTCCTTTTTTGACCTGATGCTACCTGCCAAAGCGGCGAGCGAGTGGAAGAAGTCTTGGTTTTACGTCAGCGACGCGACTCCAGACGGCGAGGTAGCGATTCCGAGATACTCCGCCGACCAGCCCGAGCCGCGCCGACTCCAAGTCGGCAAGCTTCCAACGGACCAGCGGATGGTCGTGGATGAGATGCTTCAAACCATCCGCGGCCTGAAGAAGAAGAGTCTGCAGACCATCAATGTAGCATCCCAATTGTCTAACAATTGCAATGCTACTAGCCTAGTCTATATAATGGCTACTTCATATATATAATTGTTGCATCATCATTATATCATGCTCATGTCATCATGCCACCTTGCATTTGAGCATCATAGAAAACCCTTTTTGGTTTGGTTCTTCTCTCATATGCATTGTAAATTGTATTTGCCTCTTGATATTGTATTTGGTTCTTGATATATTGTTTAAATGCCCAAGTTGAGTTGGGGGCATATCTTTTATTCCACTCCACCACCTTTCTTTGACACCACCTTATACTTCCACCATTCCAATAACCCATGAGCTTGTAATTCTTTTCTTTGGATTTTATTTCTAGCTCATGTGGGTTGGGTGGATCCAATTCTAAATTCTTTTGCTTGGCCTTGATTCCACTTCTTGGGAATGCATAAGAATAATGCCATAGCTTCATTATTGTTTTCACAAGGATAATACATGGCATTTATTAATTTGCATGGGCCATGCAAGAGTACCATCACCTTTAGCCATTTGTTTTACTCTCGGTTTAAGTAGGTTTTTCTCTTTTTGGGGTCATCTCCATCCCTCACCACCATCTCTCTCTCTCTACTCCTATTGCTTGATCTTGTTTGATCTTGCTAAAAACCCTACCACCACATCATCCTCTCTCTAAAAACCTAACACCTCATCTAAACCCTAACTCTAGTTGCCTCTCTCAAATATTCATATGTGCATGTGGCATATCTTTTATTCAAATCTAGTTCTACATGTAATATTAGCCCTATTCACATGTGATGTCATTGCCACTAGTGACCTCCCTTCTATTCAAATTCTTTTGCACTTGTTTGTTGGTTCAACTTTTTGATCAAATCCTATATCTAGACCCCATCTACTCCCTCCCTCTCTCTCTCCACCCCAACCCTAAAACAAACCCTAACCCTAACCCTAGCTATCTACCCTCTCCATCTAACCCTAACCCGAGCCTCCTCTCCTCTCTCTCTTTCTCTCTCCCTGGACCAACCCACGAACTCCCCACCTCCCTTGGTCCCTCTTCCCTCTCTCGGCTACAAGACAGAAAAGAGAGGCAAAAGAGAAGACCTAGCCCGAGCTACCCTCCTCACCTTTTGAAAAAGCCACCACCACCCCATGTGATCCTCCCTCTCTCTTATCTCCAACCCCAACCACCAAGAACTCCTCCCAGATCCCATCCAGAGGCCCAAGCCCTCACCCCTTTCCCTTCTTCCTCCCAAGCCACCATGGCCATCTCCTCCTCCTAAACCCTAACCCATTCCAAAGAAGAGGAGGCGTCAGAGCGGTGCAAGGCAGAGCCTGTGATGTCCAGAGGCTCCCATCCCCTTCGTCCGACCGGCACCAGAGGGAGCGCCCTGAAGCCCTGTGAAGCCGTCGCCATGGCCGGAAGGAACCGAGCTCCACGGTCGCGAGCCCGCCGCCAGAACCCCTCCACCTCAGCGTCGACGACCACGCCGGCGAGCACCTGGTGAGCCTCTTAACCCCCTAGACACGTTCCCTTTCTTTCTCTGTGGCCAGAGCTCCGCCAAGTCGGCGCTCTGAAGCGCCTTGCAAGACTGCAAGCAGCGCACTGCAGTTTTCCCCGCCTCTCTGTTCCTCGTCAAGCCGGCTTGCAGCCCACCCCGTAGTTTCTCCCTGAATGAAAGTTGTAGCCCTATCAACCTCTTCATCTTTCATTTTTGCATCATGGCGAAATTAGTTTATTGCTCGCCATCGCTATTCAAACATTGGATCATCTAGCCATTTTTTCGCAAAATTCAGTTTCGGCTTAACATCTGCACCTCGGGAAGCTTTTCTAAATAGGCCCTAGGATTCTTTGACCTCAACCCGCACTCCTTGACCGACCACGTGTCACCGCGGAATCGTTGTGAAGGGCCTCCCAAAGTCGGCCCACTTATCATCGACTTGGGTTAAGGAGGACCCTAGTGAGAAAAGCCGCCCAGACCCCCGTGTCACCGCTTTGAAGTCAGCCTTTGGCCCCACACCTCGGTGTCTAGGGCTGGATCTCGAGGAGTGAGAAAAGAATTTCAATTCTCGCTTCAAATTCAAACTTTTCCAAATTAATTCAAATTAAAATTTCAAATCATTTAAATATAAACTAATCCATAACTTTCAAATGGTTTGGAATTTGAATTCAAACCCTATATGAAAAATGTTTTGTTTTTGAATGTCAATTCAAATCTTTAATCAAATATTTTCAGAATTGATTTAAAATAGTCAACCTTTGACTTTGACTCCTTATGGCTAATTTTGACTTTAAAATAAATTTAAATTCATAATTCCAAATAATACAAATAATATATGTTTTCAAATCAGAAAAATGTGAGGAATTCAAATATGCCCTCCAAAATATATTTTGAACACTTTATTTTCCAAGTTGATTAAAATTACAATAAAATGCCCTTTTCTTAATAAATTAATAACTTTTGTTATATAACTCCAAATTTAACAAATGATATGTCTAAAATGATCAGCTCGACGAGACCTTTCTGTTTATGCATTCAATGTTCTGAATTGCATCATGCATCATATAAATATAAAGTATACAGCAACTAATATGAGGTTAAAATGTGACCAAAACTCAATAAAAGGCTTTAATCTTGTATTCCACATCTCACCCATGCCATGCTACTTTATTGCCATGCAAATTATGCATCATTCATCATGGCATGATTGTTTGCTTGTCGCATTTTATTCTTATGCTTGTGCACTTTATTTATGTTGTCCCTTGTTTGTTTGGTTCTTCTTCGAATAGACGCTGAGAAGGGGATATATCAAGAAACCAGAGCACTACCTGGATCCTTCTCTCGCTTCAACTCGAGCCAGGCAAGCACTACCACATGCTTGCATACATATAGTACCTATTGCCTCTATCTTATTCTTGCATCATTGAGTCGCGATTGCATTAAATTGAATCCCAAGTATTGCATAGCCTTTACTTTTAAACTCCACCGAAGCTTGTTCCTCCATCCCATGAGCCATTACTACAGGAGTTGTTTGAGCCATGCGAGTCGTAGAATAGCATGTGTAGGGTATGTGAGTGTCTGATGGATAACGAGGTACCTAAACAACTTAACCTGAGTAGTATGGGATAACTAATGAAAGTGGCACCGGTGAGCAATATCTGCTATTTGGTTTTTCATGCTCACTTGTGTCCCGTAGGACCCCGAGTACTTGATTCCTATTCCTTGAATATTCGCGCTATCCACATCCGGGAGGATTATGGGACCCCCCTGAGCCAGAGCTTGATTCATTCTTATTTCTTGGGGCCACAAACTAGTTTGAGGTTTTATTTACTATCCTGTACTTATGCCATGCTTTACTGTTTTATTTAAATTGTGCGAGGTACTACACCTGTACTGTTTAGGGAAGCGGAGTGTTTTCGCGGTATCGAAAAGCCCAGTCACATTTTCAGGTTCTCGATGTTACTGCCATTGACGAACCTTGAGTCCGTCTCGAGTCGGCTAACTTCGGGTAGCTTAATGGGTGGCCCCTGAAATATTCTGAATCCGTGATTGCTTTGTCGTGAATGCCTCGTTGGTTTTGATTTGGTTTTCAAGGTTGATCGAGTGTGTGTTGCTATTTGTGCACCTATGGTAAAACTTCTAAGCCGTGTCGCGGTTATGGACGACTTGGAGCACAGTTTCGATCATAGACAAGCATAACTAAAGTACCGCTTTTAATTTGACTAAGTAACTAACTAGTAAATAGTGCAACACTCATGGAATGGTTAATAAACCGCCAACGGTTGGGGGTTGTTTCGCTTCCTCGTTGGTAGCGAGGAGGAGGATGGATCTGTTAATATTAACGTTATAATCGTTGTCATTAATTCCGGACATCCGCCTATCTTTGGTTAGGCGGATGGTTAGCGATATCTAGAATTGCTAGGTATTATCTTTTGCTGCAATTCGTCACCCCAGTTGTGTCCCTTTAGAGGCATAAAGACTTCGAGTACCCCTAAGGTCTCACACGATAAATTATTTGATTCGGATGAATGGTACACTCACAAGATGGATCTTGGGTGGAGGAGACAGACGATGTGGGCAACGATCATTCGTGTAGAGATTCCGAGCGGGATCCATGAGATCTGTATGGATGTGTTTATTTTATGGGGCATCTTATGCCAATTTGCTTCTTCGCACTCGGATCTTGTTTGCCGCTTTCGCCTGATACTCTGATGTGTGATGTATGAGGAGATATCCTAAACTATTATATCTATCTAGGATATTTGGATCTTGCCGTATGGCGTTGCAATATTTCTATTTCTTTTAGATGGAATGGCTCTGATGTACTGTTGTATGGTGGCTTGCATACATACTCATTTGTGTATGTAGTTGATCCCTTCGCCTGCCGATTACGCCGCCCGTTCTTGTCCCGAAGTTTGGAAATGGTTGGGATGGCCGAAAGGTCTACCTGTGAGTGGCATTTGGGCCCCACCGTACTATTTCAACCATTTCCGCTCATCCAGGCTTGTAACTAGGAGCGTAATTCACCGAGGTAGTTACAATCAACTTGTACAACTACTGGCTTGTGCGGCGACTCGTTCCCCTGGCCTGCTGTCACCATTACATGTACGAGTACACGGGCCGGGAGGACTCGACGAAATCCTGCCTCACAGAGTGGCAACTCGAGGACTACCTCCCGGCGCTGAAGAAGATTACCCAGGCGATGTACCTGGACGCAAAGGCTGGGGTCGCCCCCTACACCGCAAAGCATCCAGCCCCGACGTTAAGTCATTTTTCTATCATTCGCAATCGTAGTTGATGCTGTTGCGGTTATACTGATACTGTCTCATGCCTATTGCAATTATTTCAAGTGGTGGAAGGGTGGCTTCCACGCGGACGCATTTAGAATTCGAGCTCGTCAGACGGGGCGAAGCGAATCGCCTCCTCGGCGGTGTCGAGAGTGACAGGAGCGGCGACGATGATGAGTCCGAGGAAGAGGTCGCTCCGCTGGTCCGCAAAACTCGCGGACAGCGGCAGCGTGAGCTCGAAGCGAGAAAAAGCCTCGAACGTCATGACGATGACGACGATGAACTCCCTGAGCACACCTCGCGTTGCGAGGCTACTCCATCGAAAAAGAAGAAGAAGAAAGAAGTGAAGGCCCCTCCGAAGAGGAAGACGAAGCCGGCGAAACAAGCATCTCCGCCTCGTTCCGCGAGTAGCTCCGACGGCATCAGCCCGGCCAGGGACGAAGCGCTACAGACGACGGCAGCACCGGATGCCACCGCCGTCCTGAGTGAGGTGCCTCTGGCCTCGATTCCTCCCCCATTCGCCCGATCTGCAGGTGAAATTACTCGCCCGGCGGCTCGCCTCGTGAAAGTTCTGCCAAGACGTTGTGGAGGATCCTGTCGTGGCCTCATCGACAAAGAGTTCGTCTGTGTCTTGGGTGCATGATGTCCTAGAGATTGGCCTCAGTCGACGACTGGGCCCCGAACTGGAGAAGCCAGCTGGCATCCGCACGGGGCTGCGGTTCATTCCAGTCACCAAGTGAGTTTTATTCACCTGCTTTATTTTTCATTGTAGTCGAACCACTTTGCTCATATACTCAATTTGCAGGACTGGGGTTAAAAAGATAGGCCATCCGTCCATGGCCAAGGTAACGCCAGTCGTCGCCGAGGAGGCCCCCTCTCGGAAGAGGAAGGTTGATGAGGTCGCTGCCCCCGCAGACAGTGCCAAGAAGGCCAAGAGCGACGAAGTCGTCACGGTGTCTGACGACACGACGATTGCTCCGAGTGATCCTGCGGCGGGGTCGGCCTCGGCGACCAAGGAGGGTGCTTCCTCGCCTGGGATGGCCGAGCCGGCCTCTTTTGGTGCCGGCGCATCCATCGCGACCTTCCCCCGCTTCATGGCCAGAGCGGCCACGGCGAGTGGTACCACGCCATCAAGCCGCGCACCTAGGGTCACCGAGACGGAGGTCGAGCAGCGTCGTGGGCACAATCCGGCTCTTCTCACATCCGTGGACGCACTACAACTTCATGGCATGCTGGGTGCAGCCATCCAGGTATGTCTAGTCCCCGAGGATGAGGCCACTAAATTGCAGTGGTCAGATTCTTTTGGTGTTATGCTTTTATTTCTTGCGCCCAGTCCCCGAGTGTGCATTCGCTGAGTTTCAGCGGGTGGGCGCTCTGGTTTTTTTATCGCCAGTCCCCGAGTGTCTAGTCGCTGAATTTCAGCGGGTAGGCACTTAGGATTTCGTTTTTGCTAACTGTTTGACTTTTGCACAGGGTTTGCAGCGTGAATCAGCCGACCGGCTTGCTACGAAGTGTCGCGCGGAGAAGGAACTTGTCGCCGTTCAAGAGGCGAACAAGGGACTCCAAGCGATTGCTGCAAAGGCAGAAGAGGTTCGCCAGGGCCTTGTCCCGGCGAGTGAGCTGACAACGGAGCAATCGGCGTTGAGTTTGGCGGAGAAGCGGATCGCCGACCTTGAGCGCGAGCTTGCGGACGCGAAGGAGGAAGCAAGCTCGGCGGATGGGCGAGACAAGGTTGCTGTTACGGCCGCCGCTGAGGAGCGTAAGGTCTCCGACGCCCTTGTTGCTGGGCTTCAAGACGATTACTCCTCTCTTCAAAACTTCATCACGGAGCTCTCCCGCCCTTTGATTGGTATGTGTGCCGCCTTTGCCTATAATGTTTCCATTGTGTGATATTTGATGTGCTCACTACCCCTCCTGTCCACAGGTCGGATTATTGATAGCGCGGAAGAGGCGCAGTCATTCGATGCGCGGCAGTGTGTGGCCACTCTGGTCGACTCGGCCACGCTGTCCACGACTTGTATTCGGGCGTATCTTCAAGAGATGTCGCCCCACAGAAGTGATTCCCAGCGACCTCGTCGAAGTGTGGTGGTACTTGGAGAAGGCGCCATCAGTCGTCGAGTTCATGACGCGGTCGGCGTTCCGGCGCGGGGCTCGGTGGAGATCGCTGAGGTGCTGAAGCTGACGGACCGCACCACGGTGTACTCCGATCGCGTCTGGGCGATGGGCGATCTCCTTCCTTATCAGGAGACGATCGTCGCACCCAACGACCCCGAGCCGCAGCACCGGAATTTCAAGATCGAGCAGCCCTTCCGTGCGGCGATGGCGGGTGAGCTAACGACTTACCCGTCAAACCCGTACACTCCCTTCATTCGCAACCGCAAGGGTGGCGGCGAGTCGTCGTCGAAGCCTGCTGAGTAAAATATTGTGCCCTGGGGCGTTAGTAGCAGTTCTGCCGTTGGGCATACTTTGTATTTTGTGACATTTGTGATATGCTATAATGAGATATCGTTTTATTTTCTGGATTGTCTTGTGTTGGTGATTGAGGGTTGAACGAGTCCCTCCGCGTCCCCTTTTATGGGGGTTTACCTCGTTTGTTATGTGTTTGCGGTTTGTTTTGAATGTTTTGGTTGAGGCTACTCGAACTTGGAAAGCCGTCGCAAGGTGACTCCCATGAGTGCTCAGATTCATCGCTTTCCTTGCGAGCGAACGAGGTCGGTAGCCGAGTCCCCGGCGTGGTACTTGGTTGTTCTAGGCGCGACCCTAGGGTGGGTGAGGACTTGGCGTTAGAGTGAGCGCGCATCACCTTCTGAGCCCGTCGGTCGATCGCATGGTGAGTCCTGGGCATGCTCTCATACTTGGTGTTTTCCCTAGCCGCTCGCGCTGAACTGGTCGTCAGTCCCCGAGCGTGGTACTTGGCCGTTCGAGTCGCTATGTCGAGGATGCAGAGGATCATGGTCGCTGTGAGGAGCGAAGGCAGTTGTCTTGGCTCGTTAAGCCAGTCGAGCTAGGCGACTCCAATGGGGCTTCGGGTAGGCGTTTTTCGTGGACGTTACAAGACCTGGGGTAACCCAGTGCCCTTGTAGCGCACTACTTGGCCGTGTCGATCATTGTACCAGAGGTTGACTCCTGCAATTAGCTTGGTGCTATTACTACGAGTGCGAGTGGCACAAGACACGGAGAGTAGACGCAATTTGCGGTAACCAATATTTTTATTTCATAGCGACTGGGGGGTACATATGTGGAGTTCTAGGAGTAGAACTTCCGTAGGAGGTTTACATTCCATGGTCGCTTGACGTCGAGTTTGTCGTCCCCGCAGATGTCGATGAGGTAGTAGGCGTTGTTGCCGAGTACTCGCCCGATGGCGAATGGTCCCTCCCATGGGGGGAGAGCTTGTGCATGCCCATCTTGTCCTGGATAAGGCGCAGCACCATGTCACCTTCTTGGAAGGTGCGAGTTTTCACCCGCCGGCTGTGGTAGCGGCGGAGTCCTTGCTGGTAGATGGCAGTGCGTGAGCGAGCTAGGTCGCGTTCCTTGTCGAGTTGATCGACTCCGTCCTGACGTGCGAGTTCGTTCGCAGCCTCCGTGTAATGGACGACCCTTGGCGAGTCGTGTTCGAGGTCGGTGCGCATGACTGCCTCGGCGCCGTACACCATGAAGAAGGGGTGAACCCTATCGACCTGTTGACTGAGGTGCGGATACCCCAGACGACGGAGGGTAGCTCCTCGACCCAGCACCCGGCGGTGCGCTCGAGTGGTACTTGGAGCCAAGGCTTCAGGCCGTGGAGGATGCATTGGTTGGCCCGTTCCGCCTGGCCGTTGGACTCCGGGTGGGAGACTGACGAGAGGTCAAGCCGGATGTGGTCTTCCTCGCAGAACTCGGCCATGGCTCCTTTGGCGAAGTTGGTGTCGTTGTCCGTGATGATGTTGTTTGGGAACCCGTAGCGATATATGAGCTCGCGTAGGAATTTTGTGGTTGTCTTCCCGTCGCATTTCCGGACTGGCTTGGCCTCCACCCACTTGGTGAACTTGTCGACCGTGACCAGGAGGTGGGTGAAGCCGGAGGGGGCCTTCTTGAAGGGACCTACCATGTCCATGCCCCATACGGCGAATGGCCAGGTGATGGGGATTGTCTTGAGTGCTGAGCTCGGCACGTGTGTCTGGTTGGCGTACTTCTGGCACCCGGCGCACCGTTGGACAATGTTGACCGCGTCGGCGTGTGCGGTGGGCCAGTAAAAGCCGTGTCGCATAGCCTTTGCGACCAGAGAGCGGGCTCTGGCGTGGTGGCCGCAGTCGCCGGAGTGGATGTCGTGGAGGATCTTGCGTCCTTCGGCGGGTTGGACGCAACGTTGGAACACGCTGGTCACGATGCGCTTGTGTAGCTCGCCGTCAATGATGACGAAGGATTTGCAACGTCGCGTTATCATCCGGGCGTTTGTTTCGTCTGCCGGCAAGGTGCCTCCCTCCAGGTAGGCCATGTATGGCCTGGTCCAGTCTTCTGGCTCGGCGATGAGTGCGACTAGGGCTGCCTCTGGTTTCAGCGGGACTCCGATGTCGATCTCCCTCGGGGTAGAGACGGACGGCTTAGTGATTGTGTCGAGGAAGATGTCGGCGGGTGGTGCAAGTCGAGCCCCCGATCAGAGTCGTCGGCCTCCTCGTTCTTCTGTCGATCCACTCGACGGAAGCTCGAAGTGTCCGCCAAGCTTGTCTCTTGGCGATACGCGCCCATGGTGGGAGAGACGGCGTCGCAGTGCCGGTGACTTGAATGACGGCAGGTCGAGTCTCCATAGCAGCAGAGGCGGTTGGCGTTCATCTCCTTGGCTCGCATGCGTGGAGTAGTGCCTCGTACTCGATCATGTTGTTGGTGCGGTGAAGTCGAGGCGGAGGGCGTGCGGAGCTTATCGCCTTCGGGAAGTCGGCATGATCCCTGCTCCTGCCGTCCGCGTTCTTGGAGCCGTCGGCGCGTGCTCCAGATGGTGGAGGTATGGCAACTTTTCCGGCTTGGGCTTCTTACCGGGCGATGAAGTCCACGAGACTGCAACTTGATCGCTTTTGGCGTACTTGATGTTGTGGGCCTTCGACGGCCCACTAGCGACCGCGATCGCCTCACGATTCGCGGATGATGTCCTGCAACGGTCCTGAGGAGACGACCGTGATCGGGTGCTCCTGGAAGTAGTGTGCCAGTCGCCGCTGTGCTCTGAAGACTGCTGACGAGGTTTAATCTCGTCAATGCCCATTGTTATGGACTTGGGTTTTGGAGAAGATGGGGATGCTGGAGATCGTGGCACGGTTAACAGACAAGAAACCAGGGGACACAAGATTTACCCAGGTTCAGGCCCCCGGAGGGAAAAACCTACTCCTGCTTGTTTGCTCTTTGATTACGGCGGAACCGAAGGTTACAGGGTGCGCAGATTCGATCTGGCGTGGATGCGTATGCGAAAGTATGAGTTGAGGCTGGTTGAGTTGCCCTAGGACGTGCCCTCCTGGCCTTTATATAGACTTAGGCAGGTCCCGGGCATAGTCCTGCTCAATTACAAGTTCTAGGGCGTTCGCCCTTTTGAGTTTCCTATCTCCTCTAGTCTTGTTCTCCAAGGATCCGAAGACGTCATGGGCCTTGGTCACCCGAAAATCTTCATGGGCCAGCGTATGTTTGCCGTGGGCCTTCCTTGGGCTGGAGTAGGTATCTTTGAGTTACGTACCGTAGGTATAACCATGTCGATAGCCCCGGTGATCGGTCAATCGTGGATTGGTGAGACTCTTCAATCCTTCGGATGCAACTCGTCTTTCAAGAGAAAATGTAGGGATTGTTGATACGTGTGCGACTCACCCGACGGATCGGTCGATTAACTGCCTTAGGACGAAACAACACGATCTTCTTGATTCAGTCCCTTAACCCGCTTTGGAACATATCTTGGCGTAATTCAACTCAGGCGGAGGACTTACGGAGAATTCGTGATTTTAATTGGTGTACCCAATGCGTCTGTCAGATTTTTCATCGTACTGGCTCTGCAGTACAGATTCAAGGCGCGATCGGTGCGTTGCGAGCCATCGATGATATCTGTAGGTCTTATCTTTGCATCGCAGACGCAGCATCCGAACGTTTATCACCGCGGAGGTGCTTCGGGTGGCCAAGGAGATTGTTGCTCACTTAGCGTTACGTTGGGGCGAGTTGCCAAAAGTTTTTGCGTGCGATCCGAAGATCGCTCGAAGACTTCATAGGGTGTGCGACGGCGCTCCTATGGGAAGTAACCCAAGTGTCTGCATTCGAGTCGTGAACTCGACTTTAGTTCAAGCATTGTTTCAGTCCTTAGGTCCATGGACTCAAAATTTTCGGATGCTTAAATCCATCCTCCCTATGGGAGTAGCCCCAAGTCCTTAGTGGAGTCGTAGACTCGGCGTAGGACTTCGGAAAATAATTTGTCCTCATTTGTCTATCGGGTGCACGGCCGCCTCCTGATAGGAGTAGTCCCCAAGTATTTATTGAATCGTAGATTCGAGTGAGTACTTAGCAGTGAGCAGTGGTGCTAGTATAGCTTTTGATGACGTCGGTGCTTACGATTGATGAGCTCAAGCGTCTGCTGCGCCTGAAGATGACAGCGGGGCGAACGTGGGTCCCACTTGCTGACTTTGAATTGACCGGTCACGCGGGGCGTGGAGATGATTACGGCACCTCCTCGATTTCCGCGCGTAGTGGACGGCATGGTAACGACGGTTCGTTGTGGTGTTGACACGTGTACGGTCAGATCTACCGTTGGTGTTAGGTCTTCTCGATGGACGACCGGTGTGCATCGTCTTCGCTGTTATAATCCTGGGTGAAATAGTGTTTTGTTTTTTACCGCGCCAGTTCATCTGTTCGCTGCCTTCTTGTTCCTGAGCGATTCTTGCTGCTATAGGTTCCTTCGGGTGTTGACCCAGTTGGCACTTCATCCGAAAGGCCTTTGCGAGCATCATTGGATGATTCCTCGCAGCTCGCTTTTCTTCGGGATCGCGTGTGTAGCTTGGAAAGGGATTTGCTCAAGTTCTGGGTCATCTTGACGTTTGGAAATCCAGACCGTGGTGCGGCGAAGAGTATCGATGGCGGTAGGTGGTGTCGGCGGTACAATGTAAGTTGATCCTTCTTTGGGCTGTAGCAGCGATTCTTCGGGTGAGCTGGTGGCCTTACTCTTGTTTTGTTCGGTTGTCGCGGTGGCAATATTGCTCGAGGAAGAAAAGGCGTATTCTGTTGAGTCAATTGTTTGACTCAACAGGACATGGAGGCCGGCTTCTTACGGATGGACCGTGATCGCGCCATGGTTACAACAGCGGTGCGGGATCGCGTCTACAGGTTTCGCGGGTGCTCCTTGGTGGAACACCACTTTCCTCGGTGCTGCCGTCATGTTTCCGTTGGATGCCGTGCCACGACCCTTGCAGGTCTTCGATGAAGTTTGAATCGGCAATGTCAAGGAGCTGCGGCGGCTTCGTTGCAGGTGAAGGCTGCCTTGTCTCTTGTGAGGGTGCACCGCCAGCGTGGATTTACTTTGGCGGTGGGCCACCTCTCGACCATATGGTGGAAGTGGAACATGCGTCCGTATTATCTTTGTAAGCAAGTATGTCAACAAATTGTAGACTTGTTTGAGCAGCGTGCTCAGGTTATTCTTCATAGTAGATAGGACCTGAAAGTAAACAGATAGATGTAAAATTTGTATAGTGCGGCTGGGCGTTTATGTGCCCTTTGTTGTAAAGGTTTGTGAGCACACAGTGCTTTGATTGAGTACGTGTCCTTTTCGTTTGCCTGACGTAGTCATGGCCGATTCTGAGGGTGTTACAGCTACTCAGGTGTACACGTTTGGTCCTCAGACGATGAAATCGTGAGGTGGGGGAGCCCCCGAGTGCGTTTGTAGCATATAGTGAAGTTGCATAAAAATAGTCAACCGAAGGTTGGGAGCGAGACACTTAGCTTTATTTATATCGTAATGGAGGAGGTACATGGTTCGGCTGAGTAGCCTTGGCTGAAAGTCTTATTTAAAGTAAAAGGGTGTAGGTTTCTACGGGTAGAATCGTTGCAGGTGCGAGACGTTCCATGGGTTGGAGTATGCGACTCCAGACTCCACGTGCTTGAGGCGATAGGCGCCACCTAGGATGACCTCGGTGATGGCGTAGGGTCCTTCCCATGGTGAATCGAGTTTGTTCGGGCGCTTTTGCTTGAGTCACAAGACGAGGTCTCCTTCGACGAAGGACCTTGGGCGCAGCCGACGGCTATGGTAGTTGCGGAGACTCTGCTGGTACACCGCTGATCTAGCTGCTGCTATATCCCGTGCTTCGTCGAGCGTGTCGACGGCATCTTGATCTTGTTAGTGGACTCGGCTTATTTATGTGACGACTCGTGGAGCGATGGCGTGCCGGTGGTAGCGCCTTAGCTCCGTGAACCATGAAGAACGGTGTGTAGACGGTGGAGCTGTTTGGCGTAGTATGTAAGCTCCACAGGACAGACGGTAGCTCCTCCGTCCAGTTTCCAGCTTTGTGCTCGAGTGAGCTCATGAGGCGCTGCTTGATGCGGCCGGATTAGGCGTTGGCCTTTTCCACTGCCCGTTTGTTTGCGGGTGTGCCTTTGAGGCATACATGATATTGATCCGAGGCCTTGCATCACGAATTCTTCGATATGAAGTTCGATCCGTTGTCGGTGATGATCTTTGTCATGCGCTGAACACATGAACAATGGATTGAAGAACTTTGACGGTTGTGCCCTTCTTGTTGGTGACTGTCATGGCTTTGATCTACTTGGTGAATTTGTCGACTGCGAGCAGGAGGAAAACGTGTCCTCCCTTTGAGGATTTTGGCAGTTTGCCGATCATGTCGAGGCCCCATTGGGCAAAAGGCCAGGCTATGGGTATGGGTCGAAGTTCGGACCAGTGCGTCGTTTGTCGGCGAACCGTTGGCACCGTTGCATCTTCGGACGATGTCGCCGCGCCGCTCATGGCCGTTGGCGATGAATCTGCTCGCGAGCTTTGGCGACGAGGGCGGTACTGCGTGGTGGCCGCGGATGCCCTCATGGATATCTTGGAGTATGGCCTTGCCGTCGTCGATGGTGGCCGCGTTGTAGTACACCCGTAATGCTGCGTTTGTACAGTTCGCCGTTGATGATGGTGAATGCTTTTGACCGACGGGATATCGCGGCATCTGTCGGGTTCCGCAATTCGCCGTTATCGAGGAACGGAGGTATGGGCGTGTCAAGTTTCTTCGACCGCCATGACCTGCATCAGGTTGACCATAGCGAATTCGGTATCAAATTTTCGGTCCTTCATGACCTTGGTGGCGTAGCCCCAGTGTTCTGCTTCTTGGGTGATCCTTGGGGAATTTCCGCTTGATGGATGTACGCAGATCTGTTAGGAACACACTGGTGGTACCTTTGCACAAGTGGAGCCGATGTTGGCGAGTCTATCGGCCTCCTCGTTGCTCTCTCTTCCAACGATGCGAAGCTCGCAGGTCAATTCTCCTTGAGTGCGTTGTATAGCCGCGATGCGATCATGTTTTTTGGCGTGTGCGTCGCACTCATTAAGCGTCTGTTTGACAAGGTTGGAGTCCGTAGATAACCGGTAGCGTTCGCGCATATTTTGCCATCTTCATGCCATGGATGAGGGCTTCGTGTTAAACCTCGTTGTTGGAGGCTGAATTTCATCGAAGGGCGTACTTCATCTTGTCACCTTGCGGGGAGGTCGTGACTCCTGCCCTACTCGGCCGTGTTTGGAGCCGTCAAAATACATTGTCGGGCTGCGACATATGGGGTGTCCGCGTAGCTCCATCCAGTGCACCAGAAAATCCGGAAGGACTTGAGATTTGATTGCGTGTCTCTTCTCGTAGACGATGTCCAAGGGTGATAGTTCAATGCCCCACAGGGCCACACGTCCTGTGGCCTCTGGGTTATTCGGGATCTTTGTTAGGCGCCTCGTTGACGACCATCACCTGATGCTCCTGGAAGTTGTGGCTCAGTCGTCGAGCCGTCATGAACACGCCGTAGGCTAGCTTCTGGTAGTGCGGGTGCCGTTGTTTTGTTGGAGTGAGAACCTCGCTGAGGTAGTAAATTGGACGTTCTACCCCGTGGATCTTGCCTTCTTCGGGTCGTTCGACCATGAGTACTGTGCTGGCCACCTGGTGTGTGGCTGCTATATACAGCAACAGGGGCTCGCGATCTTTTGGCGTGACCAAAACGGGCGAGGTGGAAGGAGCAGCAGGGCTTTCGAATCGTCGTTGGCTTCGGTGTCCACTCGAACTTATGCGCCTTAGTAGCATTGGTAGAATGGTAGGGCCTACTTACGCGGCCGATGACCCATGCGGTGATGAACCTTTGATGCTACTACGCTACTACCGCCTGCGAGCTGCTGAACGCCCTTGAGGTTTTTCGGCTTCTCCATTGTCATGATAGCTTTGATTTTCTTCGGGTTCGCTTTGATCCCTCATTGAGAGATGAAGTACCCGAGCAACTGACCGAGGGACACACAAGGCGCACTTTTGATTGAGCTTGATCTGGCGATCAAGGTTGTCGAGCGTCTCGCGGAGATCGCCGATAAGTGTTTTTGCCTCCCTGGTTTTATGACTATGTCGTCAACATAGACTTGGGCGTTGCGACCGATCTGGTCCTTGAGGCGGGCACATGCATCGCTGGTATGTGGCACCAGCGTTCTTTAGCCGAAAGGCATTGTGTTGTAGCGATATACTCCAAGCGGTGTGATGAGCGCGTTTTCTCTTGATCTTCTACCTTGAGTCTAATCTGGTTGTAGCTTTGAGTAGGCGTCGAGGAAGAGAGTTTCTCACAACTGCGGTCAAATCGATGATCTGGTCGATCCAGGAAGAGGGAAGTGGTCCTTAGGGCGTGTTTATTTAGTGATGTGAAGTCACGCACATCCGCGGGATGTCCGTGTCCTTCTTCGGGACCATCACCGTATTTGCGATACTCGCTTTCCTTGATTTCCGGATGAAGTCTGCTGCGGTAATCTGTTGATCTCCTTGCCGATAGGTTATCGTGGCTCGACAATCTTCGGATGGACCTTGGCGGCTTGGTATGCAGAAGACATTGAGTGCGTGCTCGGAGAATTCCACAGGAACTCTGGCATGTCCGCGAGACACCAGGCGAATATTTCCAGCGCTCACGGAGAAATTCGGGCGCACTTCTATCTTGATCTTGGTCGTTGGCGATCAGCGCCCGTCTTGGGCGTCTGTCGGATGGACCTGTACTTTCTTGGTGTTGACGGTGGAGTCGAAGGACATGTCGGTGCGTTACGCCTTGTGGTGAGGGTAGCCATTGTCGATCTCCTCATGAATTATGAGCTCGTCTTGCATGCGAAAGGGGAGATTTTGTTGAAATCCCTGTCGCATTGGTCCGATCGAATTGAAGCTCCGTGGATTGTGATGGCGCCTTGGTCACGGCATCTTGAGTAATAGGTATGCGTGGTGTGGGCGGCCAGGAACCGTCTAATGATACCGTCCCGGGATGGCATGGTATTCACGGCGATCCACCACTTAATTCTAGGCGCCTATGAAAGTTGTCCGGCTTCGAAGATGACGTCGAGCCCTATTTTGCCGGGGAAGATGCCCTTCCACAGGACAATGTCGTGGAATGTTGTGTATGCGATTGTTCGGGCTGCATTGCGGGATCCGCATAGCTGCTAGAGTGCGAACATTAGGTTGATGCCGTTCGCCGTCCATGAAGACGACTCATCTCGAAAACTTCGATCTGCGCCTCCGGCACCGAGGCGGCATGACCTGGCGAGGATCTGGCAAGGTGATCCGGCGTGAGTGAATGTGATCACGGGACTCGATCATTTGAGGTACTTTCGAGGATTGCGGGAGGAGTTACTAGCCAAGTTGATTTGTCGGGTGATTTTCTTGCACCTTTGTTGGGCGTCCCTTACGGATCATGTTTAGTGCTCCTTTTGATGGGGTATGGGACCCGGCGTTGTTTTGTCTTGGTGTTGGTTGATTTTGGCCTCAATAGGTGGCGGTGGAGGAGATCCGTGTGCTATTTCACTGGCGAGTGCGTTTCGCAGGGATTGGACCTTGTTGCCTCATACGCATCATGCCTTGTTGAGTTTACGGAACTCGGCGGTCCTTGAGCATGTGGCTGGCTTTATTTTTGCCATCATTTTGTCGATGTAGAAGTGAATGGTGCATGTACGAAAGTTTAGCCGAATCTTTGAGGTCCGTTATGTGGTGTGGCGTTGCCACGACTTCGTTGTCGTCCGTTATCGCGGAAGTTTCATTGCGGTATCCTCATTGCGGCGATGTCGTTCTTGATCGGGCGTGGCCGGCTTGCGACCATGTCGGGTCGTCGCGGTCCTCGTGAGCCGCGCGATCTCCTCTTCTTTGCGGCGTTAGCGTCTTGACGTAATCGTCCTCTTCATCGATTGTAGTTCTTTGGATGCAATCTTCGTACCTTAGCTTTGGCGATTTCCATGAGGTGGTCGAGTGTCTTGGCTTTACGCCCAAGTTCCTCCTTGAAGTCTGGGCGTTTGGCGCCGTCCACAGGCGTCGATGGCCTCTCTTTGGAGATGTGTGCGGAGTTCTTGGTCGAAATGGGCCAGCGTAGTATGTATGGCGAATAGATTCACCCGTTCTTTGAGTATAGGCTCGCAATTCTTGATTGGCGGGCCTCTTCTTGAATGCCTTTGAAGTTTTGGATGAAGTATGGCGAGCTCCTCCCGGCTTCGGATGGATCGATGATAAACTGAGCAGGACTTCATGGCGCGTACTGTTAGGCTGCGGTGAAGGCATTGCATGGCGGTTTCTTTGTTGCCTCCATGAAGCTTGATGGATGTGAGATGGTCAGGCCGGGACTTTGGATCTTGTGTGCGTTGAACTTGGATATCGAAGGAATCTTGAAGTTAATGTGGCATCGTTCGCGAGCAGATCTGCTGAAACATCGGGCTCCGAGTTCTCGCCGTCTTCATCCATCTGATTGAACGAGCATGTGCGTTTGGCGCGTGCTTTGTCGATCTTCTTATGGCGTAAGCTTGTCTCTGGCGTCGTGGTCGCGTTTGTGCGGTTAGACTCTTCTTCCTTGAAGAAGATCGTGCTCCTCTTCCTCTTCGGATGAGGGTGTGGGGCTCGGTCGCGCTGGCGGGCTTTCTTCTTTGGATCCGCGGGCGTCTTCATGGGCACAGCTCCGATTAGTCTAGTCCGGTGGTGCGGACTTATGCATAACCCTTTTAGGGTCCCCTCCGGAGAGTGGGTGAGCCCTTGAGATATGCGATGGCTGCCATGATCGCAGCTTGTGGCGTCTTCGGGATGATGTTGCCGTCGGCGTCCATGTCCATGAGCGATGTATGGAGAGTTGAGTCCGCGTCACGTCCGCGTTCCTTGGTCCATGTTTTCCACCGAGCGGTGCTTGTTCCCACAGTTTGTTTGCTAGGCGGGTTCCATGGCGGAGCGCGGCTTCGTGCCTGCTTGGACTCGGCGGCTTGCTTGCGTTTGTCGGCGTCTTCGCATCTCGACTTGTTTCTTGTGCTCCTCGATGAGGAGGTAGTGGTATGCCCTCGGCCGGATCACGTGGGGAGTCGAGAGGTAGGACTATTTCGCCCATGACAGCGGCGTGTGCCGACCCATCCTTCTTTGCTAAGTTGGATGAGGTGGTAGTCGTTTTCCGTTATTTGTTTCCACCGTTTTCCCGTTTATATCCTGCGGGTTGGGGTTGGGCGGGTTAAGCGTTCCTCGTCGGTTTTGTTGCTGTCAAAACCACGGCGGCGACGAGCAACCACGAAGAGCGGAGGCTCCAGGCTCTTGGTGGGCCTGGTCCCTCGGGCAGCGACCGCAAAACTCCGACACCGTCACGGCTTGGTTAGGCGTGCCACGACCTATACCTGGTCGGGAAGGTGATGGATTAGCTTCGATCAGTTTCTGCATGGTAAACAAGTATCGTAAAATTCGAGCCGTGACCGGCTCCGGTTTCCAGCCAGATGGCTCCTGGGCCGATTGTCCCATCAGTTACGCATTAAATCTATGATAACATGGGGTTTTGCTTCATCAATATAAGTTAAATCGATCTGACGGTTTAATGTTTTCACCACGTAATTGAGCTGGCGGATACAAAGATGATAGAAAACTAACCCTAGAGGCCTAACAACCGACGAAAGATCAATTACGGAACAACTCCTCTCGAACTAGCAAACCATATCCTTTACTCTTGGATCGTTCAACCTGTTTGCAAGGCGACTACGTGGATATCAAACTAAACCTTGAAACAAGGCACAACTATAACGAGATCGAATCAAGCGAATAAGGATCAAGCAAGATGCTACCCTTACACGGGAAAAGGTGCAAAAGCGAGGTAACTAGAGGTAGCATAGCAAACAATCATACGAAAAGTACCGATGCTAACCTAAACAAATCTATGATAATAGTATTACTGCGCCATCAACAAGGCTTGATCGAGTAACACCAAATAACGCATAAGCAAATCGCCTAGATGGAGATGCGATCTAAGCGACATATTACAGAAAGAAACCCTAGAAACAAGGGGTGGCGTCTTGTAGAGATTGTGTTGTTGTGAGCGTGATTGTCCTCCTTTCTTGATAACCTTAGGTACATATTTATAGTCAGGAACTTTCTATCTTTGGAATAACTCTACAACTCTATCTCTTACCTAAACCAAGCGGAACCTACTACAATATCTGAGATACGGGCAATTTAGCCCAAACCCACGCTGAGGCCGATTCAACAACTTATTGCATATATGTATCTTTAAGCCCATCTTGATTCGGCCCATCTCCTCCTTTGGCCAAAATATGGCGATAACACATGCCCCTGGTTTTTGGCAATAATAATTCAACCACTTTCTGCTGATGTTTTCTTTCCCTTTCCCTTTTTTTTCTTCACATCAGATTCTGGCGTTGCGAGAATCGTCGCCACCTTCATCATGATGCCTGTCTTCTCAACTCCTTCACGATTGCATGATTTGGCGATTTTAGCGTTACATTAGGAAACCTCTATGGCATTGAACACTCCCACTATTCCTTATTTAAATTCATCTGAGTTTAGTCCCATTTTCCTCCGATGGCAAAAACCCTCTTCCTCACTTGAAAAAACCCTCTTCCTCATGGCCTCCTCTTCTTCGCCCGTTCCTCCAGTCTTCCACCATTAGCGGCCAAGGCCGGAGCCATACCCGCCAAGGCGTGAACTCTCGCCCCACAATGGTGGGGCCGAGAGGATTAGATTTATTTGGTCGGAGGGCAGCGTCCTGACGGCGGCGAGGAGGCTCTGCAGTTCCTCGTCGGCGAGAGGCGGGCCCAGCAACGATGATTTGGTCTGGGGCGTCGAATCCTCCGAAGGAGGAGGAGGGAGGACACCTCCTCCGATGAGTATCCACCCGGTGAAAGCGCTTCCGTGCGGGTCAGCGAGACACCGAAGCTGCAACGAGACGAGGAGGCCCTGGCATCTTCGGCGGCCCAGAAGGCAGCGGCGGCGTGACGTGGCAATGAACAAGGCGACGGCCGAAGCGGCGACGACCTCGGCCTCTAGATCAGGAAATAGTAGTAGTAGTCGTAGTAGTAGTAGGCTTCTTTTTGTAAGCAATCAGCACTACTGTAAATAATCGTGTTTTGAATGAGCGAATATTACTTTTCAACTCGAAGATTGCTTTTCGACCCAATTTAGCCGATAGTCAAAATAGGTCGATGCTCGAGCCGATAACCTTGTATCGGCTTTCACCACATTAACGCTCATCTGATCAAACAAGTCAAATCTCAAAGAGCCGATGGTAAAGCGCCGGCTTTCAAACGTTGACAAGGTAAATTTTGGCGTATTTAAACAAATCGGCGGCCACTTTCCGGTTTCAAGCGGTAACCTGCGACCTTCTTCAAAAGGCGACCCGGATCTCAATTGCCCACCGACGGATCGAGCTCACGGCGACAAGAACCCTCGATCCCCAACTGCATAGATCCATCTCCGGCGGCAAACTAGATGGCGGAATCGTCAACACCAACCCGAGGTCTCGATGCGAAGATGCGCCTACTCCTCGCGATGCGAGCGATGCTAGAATTAATGGCGAACACACGAATTAATGCCTTATTCCACCATTAAATTTTCTAGGTTTTGACATTCTGCTTGCGCATCCTTCTCTCCCAAATTCTCTCTGTCTTGGCCTCGTCTGATTCTACTCCTTCCCATCTGATCTCTTGAAGCAAGCAGAATCCTTAAGTAAGCCAAGACCTAGATTTAAACTCTTGGGCCGGCCTTGCGAGCAGCCTAATCCCCTGAACATTGGGTCTCTTGGTTCGGCGGTAGCTAGAGCTTACCAATCCCAATGGGAAACTACGGGAATAGCGGCGCCTTGCATTTGTCATTGTCTCCCCTTGAAACATGAGAATCTTACGAAAACCATCGGCTACTTACAGTGCTTCTGAACTGCTTCATGTTGGTCATGGCCCTATGTCACCAACCTTGTTAGGCGTGGTGATGATTACTGATGCGGATGTTACATCACCCGGCCCTCTTCAAACTGACCAAAGTCCCTACAAGCTGTCTTCTAAAGCAGTGCCTGGTGGGGTGCCTACCTCCAGCGCCATATGAAAACAAAGGCCACATCACGGAGAAAAGAACACCTGACCTTTCTCAACCCGCTAGGAACATTTCATATTCTGTGGCCCTTCCTTGCTCCAACCAAAATTATCTCTCTCCTTAGCCCTGGCGGCCAAAGGCACTCAACTTGGCATCGGCAAATTTGTTCCTTGGAGGTCTATCGATATCTCCGGTTGATGTCTGTCAAGCTGTTCTCAGCATAGCGATCCAAAGCAATTGGTCCTTGGTGGTTCATTCAGCTATAGGCTCATTTGTATTTCAAAACCACATCCCAAACTTCCCCTTTTGGCGAGTTGCACCTTTCCGGATGTAAAGAGCGGTCCGATGCACCTATGGCCAAGCTTTGTATAGGCGCGGTAGTAAGGACCCCTCAGAGGCATCCAAGTGGTTGACACTTTCTTTCAAGGCACAGACAATCCTATCTTCTTTCCTCACATGGAAGAATCGGAACATTTTGAAAACCCACTCTCCTTGAGCTAGACAATTTTGCGATGACACTTTCAGCAACTCTTTTCCTTGTGATCCGTCCTGTTTCCTTCCGGTTGGCATGAGTACATCCAGCAGAATAATCAAGCACGGTATGAATCCTACCCGGTCGTGGTGGCTCGGCAATTTGGCCTTGGACAAGTACCTCCCATTTCTTTCTCCACCACCTTACAGGAAATGAGCCAGGCACGATCCCTCACCGACCAAAGGTGTTATTCCTTCTTTGATGCTCGACCATCCCAATTCGAATGACCTCACCTTCGCCTCATCAACCATGGCTTGGTGGTGGTCGATGTGGAAGACTCACGCCTTGAGAGGCTCTGGGACCGTTCTTTGGCTTATTTCGATCTTGACTATGACATCCCGTGGAGCAGGTACCACTACTTGTAAATTTTCTTGATGCAGCACACAAATGATTCTTCTACTAACCCACTCTTTCTCTTTGCAGCAACAAGATGGCCCTGAACCTCGCCGATGATGGCTCCCCTTGAGTTCTTTCCGACTCCATGGTTCTTTTCGCAAAAACTTCGCCACCCTTGAAAAGGTCATGATCTGAGAACCCGATAACACCACAATCGGCTTCCAAGAACAAGCAACTCCTAAGTCGGCTGCCCTCGAGTTACAACTAAAACAAACGATGGCGAGGAAGGTAGCTGCCGAGGAAGACCTTGAGGCAGCCCTTCTCGAGCTTCGCATGTAGGTGATCCATGCCTTTGGTGATCCTTCTCATTCTTCCATTCTTGCGAGACATGCTCGTGCTCACTTGTTCTCCTTTTTACAGGCTTCGTCGAAGACACCTCCGTGAGGATACTCGAGACCAATCGAGGAGGCTGGGCCCAGATTACGAGAGGACCATCACACCGGCCAGTGATTCACCACCATCGGCTTCCGGAAAAGGTCGGTTCCTGAACCTCGCCCCGAGCACCAGTCGGCGGGGCCGGTATGGAGTCCCAGAGGGGCTAAAGGGCTAGCTTCTTCGTCGAGCCGGGAGGTTTGAAAATCATCACCCTTCATGCTCTTACCACTTGTTTCTTTTTTATCTGCGATTCATCATTACTTACATCGGCTAAACACCTTCCATCAGACGGTGATGCTTCTAGTGGGAAGCGGTCTGCGATGCCTTTAATAAGCCAGGTCTAACAATCCCCGAAGGTGCAGATGAAACGGCTACCATTTTGTCCAAGCCCCCAGCAACCACACATAAGCCGATCGTCCCGTCATCTGCTATCCCCTCGACCTTAGGAGAGGTATGTTAGCTTTTTTCGGCTCATCCTTGCATGTTGGATGCATACTAACGCCTTTCCGGGCTGCCAGGGTTGTGATATTTCAGGCTTGCTGACGTTCGACCCTGAATCCATCGAACCAACTCCCTCTGTTGCCACCGATGAACCACGAGCCAGGGATGTTCCACCTCAATTCCAGCGTCTTAAAGCCCTCTTGTCCTCCCCGATCGAAGAGCTGGTCGAGGGTTCTGAGGAGGTGAAGAGCGTTCTTGCTGAAATAAAAGACCAACTCGCAGTAGCATTGCAGGTGAAGCTTTGGCCAGTTGTAACTCTGTATTTATACGGGTCAAGGGTGAAGTTAGCTCGTGAGAGGATCGATCTGCGCCCAACTTCCCTTTGAAGGCCAATATCGCGAGCGGATGTCGGCTCAGCGAAAAAGCGTCTCTTGGCCCGACACCTCTGTCGATGCCGCCCGAGCTTCGCATCGTTGAAAAGGGAGTTGGAAGATCTTGAAGAGAAAGTCGAGCGACTAAACAGCTCATTCGCGACAAGGAAGAATCCATCGCCGCTCCCAAGGCAAATGAAGCCTCAAAGCTCAACTAAAGACGATCTGGCGAAATCGTGCCTGAACAAGCAGCTAGTGACGGGCAGGGCGAAGATGCCAAGCGAGATCGCCGAGGTGGACCGTGTCCGTCTTGGCCCTCCACGCCTTGAGGCATTTCTTGATGCTTCGTTTATATGGCATCTACTTGTACGATTTGAACTACGCTTATACGAGTTTGAACCTCTAGAGTCGATATGTGCATCGGCTATATATTGTCACTTTTATTTGGCGATTTCATGTATCGGCCCCCACATTCTTGTCCATCATCCCACATGCTTGGAAATATTTCTTGAGATGTTGGCGTTGTGACCTTGAGGAATTTCGCCGTCCGGCTCCTCAAGCATGTCGCGTTCCCTCTTAAAACCTGATCGACCTGTAAGGCCGTGCCAATTTGGAGACCATTTACCATATGTTGCATCCTTAGTCCCTAATGGCAACACTTCCCATACCGGATCCAGTGGAACTCCTTTGGTCTCACTTTCTTGTTATATGCACGAGCTACCTTGGCCTTGTTCTCTTTGATTTTCTCCAGCGACCACGGCTGAGCTCGGTTAAATCCTCAACTTGTCACTCGCCGGGGTTGCATATTCTTCGATTGTTGGGTGTTACGAAAAGTGACACATCTCGATCCAGTAGTAATTTCCCAAGGCAATCTGACTTCTTGTCCATAGGCTAGATGGTTTGGCGAGGTTTTTATCGCTCCATGGCATGACATGCGATAAGCCCATAAAGCCGGCGGGACCTCGTGCCAGCGCCTAGGGTGCTCGTCGACTTTCCTCTTGATCGACTTGATAAGGCTCGGTTGGGCCTTGACTTGCCCATTTGCTTGAGCATAGTATGGAGATGATCGAATCGACAATCCCGTGTCCTCACGGAATTTTACGAACTTCGTGAAATGAGGCCGAACCTCCATCGGTCGTGATAGTTTGGGAATCCTGAATCTATGAATGACATGTTCTTTCACAAAATTGATAACATCCTTTGAGTTCTTGACTTCATCGGGACAGCCTCCACCCATTTAGTGAAATAATCGATGTGGCCAAAATCACATGTGGCCTTTGCTTGATGGAGGATTGATCTTGCCAATCATATCCATGCCCCAACCTCGGAATGGCCAAGGTTTGATGATGGGGTTCATTGGCGGCCTTGGTACCATCTGAATTTTCCCAAATTTCGACATGCTTGACACCCTTTGTAGTACTTGAAGCGGTCCTCAAGCATGGTGGGCCAATAAAACCACGATGCTTTGATCAACCATTTCATCTTGTGATCCGATTGGTGAGTTCCACAGGCGCCTTCGTGTACCTCGTGTAGGAGCCGATTGGCCTCGGCTGTCCCCGGACATTTGAGCAATAACCCTCGAGTCACTGTAAAACATGTAATCCCCGATAAGCACATACTTCATGGCTTTGTACCTTATCCGTTTAGGTGCCCCGGCGAATCTTTCAAGTAATTGAAGATATCGGCTCTCGATCGTCTTCTTCTAGGGTGTACACGAACATCGGCTCCCTGCTCGTCCTTGTAGCTGAAGCCATTTGTGCAAGATCATTACGCCTCGGTGATACGATCGCGGGATCCGGTGAAGTTTATGTCTGAAGCTGTGCCATCGGCTCGCGGCATTGCAGCCATAATGGGAAGGCGACTCGCTCTCACACCTATATTCCTCCGTGAGTTGAGAAATCACCAACTTGGAGTCTCAAAAATTTCCACTTATGCTCCGGCCGATGAGCAACTCCATTCCCTTGCGTATCGCCTCATACTCGGCGGCGTTGTTGCTGCGAGGTAGATAACCTGATGGAGAAGGAAAATGTTGCCCCGAGGCGACACGAGTAACATGCCGATGCACCCATCGTCACAAACGATCCATCGAAAAACATAGCCTTTCGTATGGGCGGTCTTTGCTATGTTAGTGTTGATCCTTCGGCAATAAGGTCGGCCAATGCACGACCCTTGACCGCTTTCGGGTTGATACGGATGTCAAATTCCGATAACGCAAACATCCATTTGCCGTCGACCCTTCAACATAGGGGCGGCGGCGTGCTTTATGACATCGGTTGCATATGATGATAATCTCCGGCGAGAGCAAGATGTGGCGGCTTAGTGCGGTGAAAAAACGGCGGAGGCACAACTTATCGATGTCGAGATACCTTGTCTACGCATCCGGCATCATACCTTATGTAAACGACTCGCTCCGGACCATCATAAACTTGCACCACCAGGCGATGGGCGTGTCGACTCGACAAGTAAATGTAGAACGATGCATGCGGTAGGCGGAACCAACAACTGGCGGCGTTATCGGATATTCTTTGATCTCGTCGAAGGCTCGTTGTTATTACCCCGGTGAATTCCTCGTCGATTTAATTTTCACCAGTCCATGAGCGGCTCTATTCTTCTGAGTTGGAGATGAATCTTCGGCGAAGTTGATCTTGCCGATGAAGGCTGCGGTTCTTTCTTCGTGGTAGGTGGCTTCATTGTTACTTGCCTCTTGACTTTTCAGCCGATCTCAATTCGCGTTCATGGACCAAGAAACCCAAGACCGGCCGTCACCCGAAGAGCACACTTCTTTGGATTCATCCGTGGCGAATTTTCTTGTTCGGTCCGGGCGCGTTGAATCGTCCAAGTGTCCTTGTCTTGAAGCGGACTTGACCACTTCATCGATGTAAATTTCCACCAGCTTGCGATCGGATCATGGAAAATGTAATTCATGGCTCTTTAGTGCGTGGCGGCATTCTTGATCCAAGCGTCATGACTACATATTCAAACAACCCACGAACACGGGACTCTGAGCGCGGTCTTGTGTATGTCTTACGGAGCCATAAAAATTTGGTTGTAAGCATTGCCATCCATGAAGCTCAAGATCTTATGACCAGCTGCGTTGATTAACGTTTACGCCGCGGCATCGGATATTCATCCTTTGGGTAGCTCTATTGAGATCCGAAAATCTATGGCAACACGCCCGGTATCATCCTTTTTCTCTGGTGCGATACTAGAAATCCACTCGGCATACCGCATGGCTGATTAACTTGGTATCAACATTTTCTCGACCTCTTTCTTGACTTCTTCCAAAATTTGGCCTTCATCGCCGTGCTCGCTGCTGGAATGGCGAAATCCTTTTTAGCGGGTCGATGCTCAATGATGCTCTGTCTAGTCGAGCATCTGTATAGTCGGCGAAGCGATGCGGATATTCTTTCAGCAGCTATCGCCGGACCCGCGGACTCGGATCTAACTTCTTGGCGATAAATGTTGGTCGTGGCTTATCCCGGGACCGATGTCGATTTCCTCTAGTTCATCGGCGGATGTAAATCCATACCCTAGCTTTCCGTCACTGTTAAATCGATGCTAAACAGGGCAAGCGGTAGGTGAGGATAACAAAAATAATTTGGGCGATTACAGATATTTGCCTGATGCATTAGTCAGGGCGGTTTACACCTTATTTGGTTGTTACAATGGCGAGAATCTCCACCTTTTCGACTATGATCTGCATGATCTCTTTATTTAAGATTGCTGCTTTTATTTTTGTGGCGATCGCGAGATCGGCCGTACCCATCTGATCGTGGACTTTGCTACTCTGTCGGGCCGATGGATAAGACCAGCCTCACCCGTTTTTGTAGCTTCAATGCGCTCACGTCTAGGCTGATTCGAAGATCGGCTCTTGGTCTTACCTTCCCAGACGTTCATGCCAGCTATGGAGATCTCGATAGAATCATCGCATGAATGACCTCCACCTCATCTCCATCCTTTGTATTAGGCATTGGTGCATCGTGGATGGAATGCAGCGATTAACATGAATCCAATCTCTCCCTAGCAAGACAGCGTAGGTGCTTTTGCTATCCTGACGAAGAATAGCGTGGGGATGGTTTTTTACGCGGTCGGATCCACGTTCGATCGCCTTGCGTTTCTAAAGTTTGGCGTTGAAGTAAACTTAACGTGGCGTTGGTTTTGATCGGATCTGCGGTGGAGCATCCCAAGCGCCGTAGCATGGAGTATGGCATTATATTGACTGCCGCTCGGTGTCCACCAACATCTTCTTGACGGCTGCCCATTGATGTAACCTCGTGGACAGGGCCTTGGATGTTTGTAGCCCTTCTCCGTGGCTTTTCAAGATAACCGGCCGTGGGCGCGATCAAGCTGCCTTTGGCGGCTCGTTGGTTCTTGGGCGCGAACTTCGGCGAAGCATGAACACCATGTTTGTGCCGGCCGATGTCTTTGCATCGGCTTTTACGGTTAGGCGCCACTCTTTCCTTTTTAGGCGATCTTACATTTCCAAGGTGCCGAATTTTAGCGGCGGTCGGGCGTGCTTTCCTAAAGCGTGGAATCTGCGCTTGGCTTCCTCAATTCTGTGACGCACCCTCGCTTTTGGGTATGTCGAGTCCGTCGGGACACCACCTTGGGCGGTGATATCTCTCTTCTTCTTTGTCATCCATTGGCTCCTCGAGATCTTTTGCTCGGCGGACTCCTGTGTTGGCTACGAGGTGGGAGGCCCTAGGCGGCTTGACCTTTGGCGGCCCGTGTCCTCCTTACTGTCCACATTCCGGGCAGTTATCGATTGTAGGCAATCGGCTCATTCCGCGTCCAGCAATACTTGAAGAAAGGACAATCCCAATATTTATGCGCCTTCCTTCTCTTTTAGCGGTCCCCTAGCGAGGTGCTCATATCCTTCATCATCTCCATCGTCGGCGGCGTCGGTCATCTTGGCTCATACTTGTTAAGAGATCGTGGAATGTAACCACGATATCGCCGCTCTCACTGTTCTCGATTAAATACCGCTTTGTCGCCGTGGCTGGGCGGTCGCGTGGACCTCCTCTCTTTCTTTGCCCGAGGCGACGCCTTCCTCCTTGTATGTGCCATGGTGGTACCCCGGATCCTGCCATATTAACATCGAGCGAAATCCGGTGGCGCCTCGTGGGTAGTGTGTTCTACCATGTTGGCCGGGAAATGGGTTTGTGTCCACTTTCATGGCGAAGCGCTGAGATCGAGACGGCCTTGTTCTATTTGTTTGGATCTGGCGGCGTAGCTCTTTGCAATCATTGGTGGTGTGGGTGAGCAGTGATGCCACTTGCGATATGGTCTCCCGTTCATCTCTGAGCGTAGGGATTTTGTGGCCTTGGGTAACCCGGTGCTTCTCCTTGACGATAAATCGAATATCTGCTCGGCTTTGCTCACGCCAGTCGAACCCTTTTGCGAGTCCTTGTTGTTTCACCCATTTGCGGATCTGGGATCTGCCCCGAGCCCATTGAGCCACCACCTCTGGTCTTGTGTAGGATTTGCTTCTTACATGTCGACCGGGCCTATCGGACGTTTGAACTTGTCTTGGTACAACTCGGTGCGCTGTTCATACATACGTCGACCACGGGCCATGTCTTAATGAGTTGTACTCTACTTGGAAAGCAGATCCTTGATAGGTCTTTGAGAGACCCAACAACGCCAGCTTTGCTTCTTTTTGATTAAGCAGTGATAACATCGGTTCTTAGCGATCTGGCGCTGGATGTACTCGACTCTGATTTCTCCCGCTTTTGCACCTTTGTGCAGTCGCAATACCGACCTCGGTAGCCTACGAATGATCTTGAATTTGGGCTGCTCTTCCGGTTGCTTCCGGTCTGAATCGAATCGGTGGCGCGAGGTGTACCACCAAAGCTGGTCTGTCGGAGATTGCGCGAAGAACCTTACGCATAGCGATCCGATCTTTGAAATCATGCCCTAAGCATGCGGTATCGGCTCACGTGCTCGATCGAGCTCGACCCTTGATCCGCTAAACCTTGAGAACTCGAGGAGCCGATACTTGGGTGGCGGCGGAATCGGATCAAACTTCGTTGAAGCGGCTTTGAATAGCCGATTGTCCTTCTCTTGACGCGAAGCCGAACTGTCTCTCAAGATAGTGGATTTGCTCCCTTTGTTTGGGCTGCGAGGCTAGATTCTCATGACTCGTTCGATGGCATACTTGGCTAGCCACGCTTTGTTTGTCGGCGTCCATCCGGATCTTTGCTCGAGCTTCTTTGAAGCCCACCGAGGACTCTGCCAGAAATCCTGCGGTTGCATAATCTGGTTGGTGCGTGTCGGTTATTGATCGCACGTGGGTGCACACATATCCATGTGGGATTTCTTTAGGTGGCTCAAACAGGGCGGCAATCGCTGGGTCGCCTCGACCTTGTGAGCAGCGTCTGTGCGCTTACTGGTGGCTCGGGCTGCAAGTGTGAATGGCAGCGGTGGCCTGGCACAGGCGGTCTTTCTCCTGGTGAGTCCCAGTAGGCCCGGAGAATGCGATGCTTCATGATCTCTGAACTCGCGACTGCGATCCGCTCGAAAGTGTTCACGGGCTCTCGAATGGCGGTGAAGAGAATGAGCCACCATGTAGTTGACTTCTGTCGCGAGCTGCAGTGCGCTCCTCGGAAGGAACAGACAGATCCACCACATCAAGAGCACCCTCGGGCGAGAACCCTTTCCACCTGATGCCATGCTTACGGGTCCTCTCAAAAGAGCCGATGAGATCGGCTTCGAAGAAACTTTGATGTCATCATGCGCCCTTGTGCTCCTCGGGCGGCTCGTAAATGCGTGGTGATGCATCCCCCATCCAGCGTCGGATGTTGATGCGAGATCTTGTTGAAGGTCCCCAGGCGTGCGAGAATGTGTTGCTGTCAAAACCCACGGCGAGCGGCGAGCAACCACGAATCCGGGAGGCTCCAGGCTGCTGGTGGGCCCTGGTCCCTCGAACAGCAGCCCGCAAAACTCCGGCACGTCACGGCTTGGTTGGCGTGCCACGATATACCTGGTCGGAAGGTGATGGATTGCCGATCAGTTTCACGCATGGTAAACAAGTATCGTAAAATTGAGCCGTGAGGCTCCCGAGTTTCCACAGTGAATCGGCTCACAGCCGATTGTCCCATGGTTACGCATTAAATCTATGATAACATGGGGTTTTGCTTCATCAATATAATTTAAATCGATCTAAGACGGTTTAATGTTTTCACCACGTAATTGGAGCGTCCTACCGTGGTGAGCATGAGATACAAAAGATGATGAAAACTAACCCTAGAGGAGGCCTAACAACGGCGAAGATCAATTCTGCGAAACTCCTCTCAAACTAGCAAACCATATCCTTACGTACTACTGGATCGTTCAACCCGTTTGCAAGGCCTGACTACGTGGATATCAAACTAAACCTTGGAAACCAAGGCACAACTATAATAGATCGAATCAACTGAATAAGGATGAAGCAAGATGCTACCCTTACACTCGGGAAAAGGTGCAAAGGCAGCGAGGTAACTAGAGGTAACTTAAACAATCATAGCGAAAAGTACCGATGCTAACCTAAACAAATCTATGATAATAGTATTACTCGCCATCAACAAGGCTTCAGTACGAGTAACACCAAATAACGCATAAGCAAATACTGCCTAGATCGCAAGATGCGATCTAGGCAACATATTACTACCGAAAGAAACCCTAGAAACAAGGGGTGGCGATCTTGAGATTGTGTTGTTGTGAGCGTGATTGTCCTCCTTTTCTTGATAACCTTAGGTACATATTTATAGTCAGGAGACTTTCTATCTTTGGAATAACTCTACAACTCTATCTCTTACCTAAGCAAGCGGAACCTACTACAATATCTGAGATACGGGCAATTTAGCCCAAACCCCACAAGGCGATTCAACAACTTGTTGCATATGTATCTTCAAGCCCATCTTGATTCTGGCCCATCTCCTCCTTTGGCCAAAATATGGCGATAACAGGTTTGGATATTGCGGCGCATAGATGGCGCTGTGATTGGTTATTCTGCCGCGACTTCCGGATCGAGCAGTAGGTCCTTCATCGAAGGTGGATCGCATAGATCGGAGTTGCTGTTCTTTGCTGTAGAACTAAATCATTGGCGGTGGCGTCGTAACGCAGGTGGAAACCTGGCGGGCCTGATTGACGACGGGCACCCGCTTCGAGGCGGAGGTACGGTTGTCCCACAGGCGAAGCTCGAACAGAATTTCGAGTCCGTCGCCTTCAGGCTCGAAATCCCTCATGGTGGCTGGCGAGTGGGCGGTGAAGTCGAAAGCGCCGAAGAGGAGGTGGCTCTCCGTCGCCCAGCGGAGTGTAGATCGGTCGGTCGGGAAATCACGACCGCTGTCGAAGCCCAATTCCCAGGCGGAGCCAATTGGCGAGGTTTAATCTCGTCGATGCCCATCTTATGGACTTGGGTTTTGGAGAAGATGGGGATCTTTGGAGATCGTGGCAGTTAACGAGAAAAGCAACCGGGGACACAAGATTTGCAGTTCAGGCCCCGGAGAAACCCTACTCAGCATGCGCTCTTTGATTCTGGTGAACCAGAAGGTTCTGAGGTCGATTCGATCTGGGTGGATGCGTGTGCGAAAGTATGAGTCGAGGCTGGTTGAGTTGCCCTAGGGCGTGCCCTCTGGCCTTTATATAGACTTAGGCGGGTCCGGGCATAGTCTGATCGATTACAAGTTCTAGGCGTTAGCCCTTTTGAGTTCCTATCTCCTCTAGTCTTGTTCTCAAGGATCCGAAGGCGTCATGGGCCTTGGTCACCCGAAAATCTTCATGGGCCAGCGTATGTTTGCGTGGGCCTTCCTTGAGGCTGGACTAGGTATCTTGAAGTTCACGTAGTAAGGTATAACCATGTCAGCTACGTATACCAGTTTACGGTATTGCGGTACCCGGTAGCGACTTCGGTGAGACCTCGCTGATATAGTACACCGGTCGTTGTGCAGGCGCTCCTTTCCTTCCTCCGCGCTCGGCGACCATGGCGGCGATGGCGGCTCGGAAGCGGCGTGAACCAGCATGGGTTAAATCGGCGGGGAGGTGATAGCAGTGCTGCAAATAGCACCTTCTTGAGGTCGCGGGCGTCGTCCGCCTCCTTGTCCCCTTTGGAAGGTGGGGTTCTTCATATCGGTATAGGGCATCGCCTTTTAAGCCCAATCGGGGGATGAAGCGGTGAAACGCGGCTTCGCAACCGGCTCTGCGTCGCGCAGGCACTCGGGTTTGCCGAGTCGAGCGATTGTGTCTATCTTGGTGGGGTTCGCCTCGATCCCACGCTTGCAGACGACGTACCCAAGGAGTTGCCCTGCTGGTACACCGAAGGTGCATTTGCCTGGGTTTAGCTTTATCTTGTATTTCCGCAGGTTGGCGAATGTTTCCGCCAGGACGGCGAGTAGATCGCCCTGGCGAGCGGATTTCACTACCACGTCGTCGATGTAGACATGGATATTGCGGCCAATTTGGCTCGCGAGGCATTCCTGCATGCACCGCTGGTAGGTCGCCCCGTCGTTCTTGAGACCGAAGGTCATGGTGGTGTAGTAGAAGGCTTCGAATGGCGTGATGAACGCCGTCTTTTCCTCGTCCTCGACAACCATTTTGATCTGGTTGTACCCAGAGTAGGCGTCGAGGAAACACAGTGACTCCGAGCCCGTGGTGGAATCGATTATTTGGTCGATCCGGAGGGAGAGTGCTCCTTGAGCGGTGCTGTTTAAGTTTGTGTAGTCGATACATCCTCCGGTCCCATTTTCTTCTCGACCGGACTGGTTTGCCATCCACTTGGAGTATTTTATTGGCGGATGAAGCTGCGGTGATGAGCGTTGCACCTCCTCGGCGATGGCTCGTGGCGCTCTTCATTGAAGAGCGGCCAGCGGCAGTCGCACTTTGGTCGGCGTTAAGTTTGTGCTCAGCGATTTCCCTAGGGACACCGGGCATGTCAAAGGGCTTCCATGCGAAAATGTCCTGTTCTCACGGAGAACTTCGATGGCGCGCCTTCTATCTTTGGGCTCATGCCGTCCGATCATCGTCGCTGGGTTGCAGGACTAGCTCGGCCAGTGCGGGTGTCGTCGTCGTTGAAAGCGGAGATGTTGGCGCCCTCGGTGGGCTTCTTGAGTATGGTGGGGTCGTCGTTGTTGACCCTTTCGCATATTTAGCGAGCTTCGTCGGCGTGGTTGGTCTGCCGCGATAATGGCGTCGGCGATTCGGCTCCTTTGGCCTCGCTTTTCGGCGGCCATGTCATATAAGGTCGCCGTTGATGGTGATAGCGCCCGCCGTCCGGGGAGCTTCATCGCGTTATGCGCATAGTGGGCGCCATGAACTTGGCGACGCCTGGCGGGGCGATGGTAGGGCTGTCGAAGGGTACCGGCTCGAAGGCGATCAGCTCGGTCGCGGAAGTTTTCTGGTGTGCGAAGGTGGTAGCAGCGTGACCTTGCCGATCGATGCGCCTTCCGACCGGGGCGATCCGTGGAGCAGCGGTGTAGGTCGTCTCAACCGCCATTGCGAGCGCGATCGCTGAAGGTGTCGAGTACAGGATGTTGATGGAGTTGCCGTCCGCCGGTGTCTTGAGGAGCGATAGTCTCCCAGGCTTGACCACCGGGCGACTCGGCACAGGTACTCGATCGTGGCGAGTGGTCTGGCGGCTCCGGTGATGGGCTGCTCCGACCGATTGAGGCGGGCGTCCACAGGCCACCGTGTTGACGGCGACGGCGCGGGTGATGACCTTCTTCTCGCGCTTCGTGTTGAAGCTTGTGAAGGTGTGGAGCGAGCCGGCCACACTTCCGAATTTTCCAGGGCTTGGCGGGTTGTTGTCGGGGTCCCCCCGCGCTCGTCGTGTTTTCTCAATCTCCTTGAGAGAGTGGCAGTCGGCGGTCGTGTGTGTAGCGGGCTTCCCTTCCCTTCTGTGGAACGCACAAGGTTGGTTAAGGAGGGTCGCGGGGTCGAACCTTGGTTTTGCCTTATAATTTCCGCCGTCGCGGCGTTGCCCTCCGTCACGGCGAAAGCCCTTGGGCTCGCGCTGCGCGTGCCCAGCGTTGGCGGCAATCGACTCGCCGTCCTTGGCGCTTGCGGTGGCGGTGTTGCTAGCGCGTAAATAGAACCGTCGTCCGTTATCGGTGGCGTTGTGCGGCGTTAGCCGCCGACTGTGTCGGTTTCCTGGTTTGGGTCTTCCTCGCGTATCTCTTGGCGATCTCGAGGAGATCCGGTATGTTGTCGAGTGTGGGAGTGTCGTTTGAGCTTGGCGACCAGGGCTCGTGGCGGCACGAGTCTTGAAGCGATGTATCGCGGTGTCGGGTGGATGCCGACGCGTTGTACCATAGTTCTTGCCACCGCTGGACCCGCTTGGAGTGACTCGCGGGGTCCACAGGCGCTGTCGTTCGAGTCCTCAATGGTGGTGGCACGGGTGTAGGAGCACTCGAAGTGCCTGACGAAGGCATCGCGCATTTCTTCCCAGGAGTCGATGCTGTCCGGGGGAAGAGTGTTGATCCACTGCATGCATGTTCCCTCCATCATCGAAGGTAGCAGGCGGCTAGCGGTCGGTGTGGCCAGCGATCCCCATCGCCATGGTAGGTGTCCAGCCACACGGTCGTCTGAAGGTCGTGCTTCTCTATTTCCTTGGCTTTGAAGTTAGCGGGTATTTTCGCCTTGGATCATCGGTCCGAAGCTTGGGGCGAGTAAACCGCGACCCCATTGGCTCGTCGTCGCGGCGATTGGTTAGGTGTCGCGGTCGTCGGTGGCGTCTTGGCCATTTGGTTGTTGATGATGTGGGTGCGGCGTCGTGGTGACCGTTGGCGGCGATGAAATTGGTCGCTGGCCTGGGGTCGTTGGTGGAGAGTGCCGCGTTCGCGGGTCGGTGTTGGAGCTGCAGTGGTTCGGGTGGCGGGCAATTGAGGGTGTTTGCCGCCAATGGACGACCACTTGAGGCCGCTCTGCCTCCCGAAGAGCGCGAGTACACCCGACCCTGCAAGTCGGCGCCTGCGTTTTGCTGCTCGACCGCCTTTGCGAGCAGGGCCCTGACGTATTGGATTTGTTGGGAGCCGTCACCGGTGGCCGTGATGTTGTCGGCCGATGCTCGGCCCGCCACGAGGTTGTCCATTAGGGTGGAGAACAGTGGTAGGCCGTTCGCGTCTCGCTCCCGCGAAGAGACCACGATCCGCGGCTGGTCCCTGGGGGTGTGCGGTTGGGTGGAGGTGGGGCGCCGTTCGCCGTCGACCCTGGTGGGGGCCGGGCGCTTCCTCCGAGTGGCGCGTTCTCGCAGATCGCGCGCTCGACTTCCGGGCGAGTCGTTCGTTCGAAGTTCAGCGCGCCCACGGGTGGGGTTCGGGCGACTGATTCACTGCTGGTGGTAGCGTGACAGCTCTGCGCCGTCACACCTTTCGGCGAAATTTCGCGCTCGGCTTGTTCCTTGACTGCATCCGCCCGACCGGTAGACTCCTCGACCTCCGTTGCCGTGGCGTTAGGAGGGATCGGGTGGAGAAGGGGTCCTCCGGCGGATCGGTGCCATTCGCCATGTAAGTCGCGGCGTGGCGACCGGTCCCGTCGCGGAGATCGGCGGAGTTTTCCGACCCGGAGTCGAAGTCGAAGAAACCAAGGATGTTGGGATCCTCGAAGTCTCCCCTGTTGGAGACCTGGGTGATGGAACCCGCGGGTGAAGCCGCGGTGATGGATCCGGCGGTAATGGCGCCCAGTCGCCGAGCGTCGTCGTTGAGGGCCGCGTCTTCCGCGGCTGCGGTGTTTTCGGCCACATCGCTGTGTGCCGAGTTGTACTCGGAGGCGAGGCGATGGATCGTGCGGACCTGGCTCTTGGAGAGCCGGTCGCGTGGCGGCGACTCGCGGATGCGAGCCGAGTCCTCTGAGACGATGACGTCGGTGAGGCCGACGAAGAGGCTGATCGTGCCGACTGGCAAGATCATGTTGTGTGTGATGGGTCGCGCCGCCGGGACGTAGCTACTCGGCAAGATCTGGAGCATCTCGCCTGTGGCATCCCGCAAAACCACTACTAGAAAATCGCGTTGAATTTGTGCATTGCATCGTCATCATCATACGTTGTTTGTCAAAAACTAATTTAAACGCGCCGTTGTTTCCAAACTCCCCATCTTAATTCAACTGCAAAGCCCGGTCTCCGGAATATTTGGTTTTAATTAAATATGTTGTGCAAACGGTCCGTTAAAATAAATAAATTATTGTATTATTTTGGCGGGGCGATCGAGCAGGCGAATGACCCGAGCAACCCGAGTTCATCGCCCACCTAACCCCCTAATTCCTAGGTTCACCAACTAATCTACCCCCTTTGGCCCATCACCCACCCAATCCCGGTTGCCACCTCACCTGCTCTTTCCCCAACCAGCAGTGCGACACCTCACCCCCTCTCTCTCAAACCCACCCTCTCTCTCCCTGGACCCACCACACAGCCCTCCCTCCCTCACGGCCGCCTTGCCTTTACTAGAACCCCACCCCCCGGTCCAGCCTGTCCCTCCCCTAACCAGCCCGCCTCCCCTACCGCTCTCCTCTCCTCCCAGGCCTTGCGACCACGCCGCCCAGCACCTTTTCCTCCCTGCCTTGTAGCCTTGCCTTCGCCCCAGCCGCTGCTCCACCCGCCTCCCCGGGCCCGTGGCCGGCGCTCCGCCCAGCTCGCGCTCCAGCGCCGCGCCCTCGGCCATTCCAGCCGACCAGCGCCCTCGTCTCGCCTCTGCCCGCCCCGCCGCCTGCAGCCGCCTACTCTCGGCCGCTCCTTCCCGTCGCCCGGCCTGCAGCCGCCCCTCCGCCCGTCGCTGCCTTCCACCTCCGTTCTCCGCCTCTGCCCCGCTGCCCGGTTGCCTCCGTCCGCGCCCGGCCCCTCCCCAGCTTCGCCTCCGCGCCTCCGTCGTCCGCTGCGGCGCCCGCCCTGTGCCCTCCCTCGTCGCCCCGTCGCGGCGACCCGCTCGACCACCGGCTCGCGCCCTCGCCCGCCGTCTTGTCGCCCGCGGCGAGCCTACGCCTCCCGTCGACCCGCGGCCCCTGCGGCGTCTGCGGCGCTTTCGACCCGTCGCTCCGCTGCTCCCTCGCGCGAAGTCCGCGCCGGCAAGCCACCGCTCGACCCGCCTCCCGCGGCCTTGCGCGTCCCGGCTTCTGCGCGTCACCTCGCGCCGCCCGAGCAGCCTCGCCCGTCGCCCGCATCCGACCTCCGCCGTGCCGGACTCCACGTGTTCCGGCCTCCCTTGCCCGCCTCACCGCCGTCGCCCGGCACGGTGGTCCCCAGCGGCGCCTCGAGCTCACCCAGCGCCCACCGCTCTGCGACCGCCCGTCTGCGACCACATGGTTGTTGTTCTAAAGCGCGATCATCGCTCGATGACCCGTCCGTGAGACCAACCGTTCCCCGAACCCCCAAGATCGGCCGCGCAAGTTAAACCTTTGAAGGCGAGGCGGACGCCAAGATCTTACGCACCGGAACCGCATGATCTTCTTGAGCGCCAAGATAGTCTCCACGGCGTTTTGAAGAATGGGCTGGCACCCGAGGACCACGCGCCGTTTGGAAGTTCGCCACGGTAAATAAGGAGAACCCTCAAGGACTTGACACGGGCGTCAAGACCGCCTCGAATCCGCGCGGACCCGACAAGTTCTTCTCGAGCAAGATCATCGTCATAGAACTTCGAAGGCCACATGTGCGACAAGTAACCCAACCGGAACCAAGTTCGCCGACTAAAGGCGGACTACGAGTTCTACTTCCACGGATGCCAGCGACAAGATCCACTACCCCGATCCGAGAAGCGACCCGGGTCGAAACGCTTCCGTCGAACCTCGTCGATCCGTCGAACCACAGACCGAGGCCGAACCCGAACCGGAACCCAAGATCGTGAGCCCCTACGATGTGACCCTTTCCTCGAACCCTATTTTATAACATAACAACTTGTGCATATTTAATTGTCATCTCGCATGCATATCCGTGGTTTGGGGCCTTATGCGATTCACCTAATAATTAAATATGGGGCCCATATGCGGGCAAATCTAGCCTTATATTGGCCTCATTTAAACTTGTATGGCCTTTACGGTGGTATATTACGGCTTGTTAAACAACAATTAAAATTGTGGGGTTCTAAACAACTTGAACGTTTATTAATTGGGACCCGGTTCCGCTTAACATGACCTAATTGCGTTGCACCTTGCCATGCCATGCATCATACGCATCATGCCGATCTTACGCGTTGTATTAAATATTGCATCCGGTGTTTCTTCTAGTGTTTTGTTTCTTGCGGATAAGGCCGTTGAGTTGATGTGAGCTTAGCCCAATCTTGGTTGAACCTTGACAATGTTTTCGGCGAGCATCTCCCCTTTCTACCTATCTTACTTTTATAGTCTTTATTCCTCATGTTGATCTATTGCTAGGCTGTGTTGCGATGCTTTAGTTTCCGTGTGTTATTCCTGCTGCCGTATATTGCCTTGGACACATCCTATTACATTGTTTGGTAGATAGTTGGACTTGCGGCGTCGTAGCTGCTTGCTCAAGTGCTGATGTGTATCGTCATATGCCACGATTCTTGATGTATTGCCGCATGTTGATGTTGGAGATGATTCTAGTTTTACTTATCGTCACTTTAATTTCTGTTTAACAACTAAAATTGAAATAAGCGAGGCATCGGTGGGTGATAGATAATATTTGGTTTCGAGCCCACTTGTGTCCCGTAAGACCCAGTACTTGATACTGTTCCTTGATTTATCGCGTTATCCACATCCGGAGGTATATGGGACCCCACAGGCGAGCTTGATTCATTCTTATTTCTTGGGGCCACAAACTAGTTTGAGGTTTTATTACGATCTGTACTTATGCCATGCTACTTTACGTATTTAAATTGTGCGAGGCACACTTTGTCTTGTTAGGATCGGGACACGTTCTGCGGTGTCGACAAGCCCAGCCACACTTTGGGTTCCCGATCGTTTACCCGTCCACCCAAACCTTGAGGCCGTCTGAGTCGGCTAACTTCGTTGGAATCTACTTAAGGGTGGCCCCTGAAATATTTCTGAATCTGTGATTGTTCGGTCGTGAAAGCCTCGTTGGGTTTTGATTTGGTTTTCGAGGTTGATCGGCGTGTGTTGCTATTGGTGCACCCGGGTAAAACTTTCTGAAAGTGTCGCGGATATGGGCGACTTGGAGCACGATATCTCGATCATATACAAGCATAACTAAAGTTCTTGCTATAAATTTGACTTATAATGACTAGTAATCAGCTTCACTATAATGGAATGGCTAATCAATCACACAATTGCTTGTTTGGTTGTCGCTTGCGACAAGTATCGACTAGTAAGTATTACCTTCTAGAAATGGCTGAATAAAAGTACCCAACTGCTGGGTTTTGGGTTTATCTCATGCTATGTCGATTAGTAATTCTTTGCAACTATAGCGGAATGGTCAACTAAAAGTGCCCTTGTTTACTTTATCGGGCGATTATCTAAACTGACTAGTAAAGTGCCTCAACTATAACTGAATAAATAAAGCGCCAGCTGTGTGAGTTCCTCGGTTGACTTCCTCGTTTGGTCTCGAGAAACCCCGGATGGGTTTGTTTGGTGTTAGTTTCAGGTTGGATCCGGATAGGTCATTCTTACCCCTCTCGATAACCGGATGTATCGAGTCTCTATAGGTAGTTTAGTGCATGTTGCCTGTCGCTGATCCACCATACCTATGTGGCGAGGACCGCCGATTCTAGCCTCGCCGTGTCTTGGCCTCGATCTTGCGCTCCTTCTTTTCCTTTGCCCTTTGCGGCACCTTTTGTTTAAGCAGGTTCGAGATCGACGTCGTTAGCAGGGTTACCCTTCCGGCTTGGCCTGGGCAGGGTTATGGACGCCATTGGTTATTCTTCAGGGCTCTTAGCCCCATTTGCTTCTTGTCCGTAGTCAGACGCTCTACCGTTTTCAAGGTGATTTGGATCTTGTATATTATATCTGTATTCTTGACTCATTGAGTCGCTGTTATATATACATTACGTGGGTCCCATCGAGGACTATTGTGTAATGTTATTACTTTTCCACCCATGCGAAAGTGCTGGTGAGCACCTTTGAATCGTTTCTATGCGGGTTTGGCGAATTTTGCTCAAACTTGCATAGGTCGATCTGAGGTGTTCTGATGGTATCGAGCTCGGATTACGATACCCACAAGTCCACTGTGGGATAACCTAGGCGGCGGCGAAATAGAGTGTCAAAACTATTTTGAAAAATCGGTTGGATAGTTCTGATTAGGTCTGATTTTACTCCTTACCCCTCTGTTGTTCTCCTCTTACCTCTACGTGTTTTGGATCCACTCTCTTCTCTCTCTTCGACTCCAGGATTTCTCGTGGTTGGGTTCCCGTCGTACCTTCAGGATTTCGCTTTCTCCCTTTTGTAACGGAGGTGTTTCGATCATCAATCTGCAGCTGGTCTGTTGTGCCCTTCATCCGATCTTTTGTTCTTGAGCTCTTTATCCATGTGTGTTCCTTGCCGGATATCAGTGTCGTTGAAAAACATATGAGAAGGACGAACTTTGGTGAAGTTGGAGTCGACCTTGAGCATGTGTTGTTCATGCCAATGGAACCACCGCGAAACCTAATCAGTGTGTCTTTCATACGATTTCTGCTGGCAATACTCCCTTGTTTCCGAACCTCGCTTGTCGAGATCTTCAGTCTAATTCCGAGAGTTGGATGCTTAATCCGCTTATTCGTGTGCAGACTAATGGTTTGAGTCTGGGATGGAGTAGCTACCCTACCACTGCTCTTATCATTCGCTCTTGTATGTCGAATCAGTGGGTCCAGCAATTTTACTCCGTCCACGGAGGCTAGGGGTGGCTTTGTCTGCGATACCTCTACCTTCGACCTTTTGTTCCCGGAGTGTTCTCTCGACGATCAGGAGCCACGACCCTTTGTTGATGGTGTCGCTAATTTCAAGATGAAGAAGGAACTCTTGTTAGTGGTGTCGCGAGGATCTACACGAAGCGCGAAGGATCAGACCGCCGACCTTCCTTCCGGTACCATGAGGCGGATCTCGAGGGCGAGATCCTTTGTTAGTGGTGTCGAATTGTGGCATCCCGCAAAACCACTACTAGAAAATCGCGTTGAATTTGTGCATTGCATCGTCATCATCATACGTTGTTTGTCAAAAACTAATTTCGTGACGCCCGATTTGTTTTCCAAACGCCCCATCTTAATTCAACTGCAAAGCCCGGTCTCCGGAATATTTGGTTTTAATTAAATATGTTGTGCAAACGGTCCGTTAAAATAAATAAATTATTGTATTATTTTGGCGGGGCAGTCGAACGGGCCGAATGACCCGAACGACCGCCCCAGGATTTAAATCGCCCCACCTAACCAGCCCCCCCCTAATTCCTAGGTTCACCAACTAATCTACCCACCCCCTTTGGCCACATCACCCCACCCAATCCCAGGTTGCCACCTCACCTCTGCTCTTTCCCCAACCAACCAGTACCTGACACCTACCCCACCCCCTCTCTCTCTCAAACCCACCCTCTCTCTCCCTGGACCCACCACACAGCCCTCCCTCCCTCACAGCACGCACGCACGCACACTAGAACCACCCACCAGTCCAACCTGTCCTCCCACCAACCCGCCTGTGGCCCCTGCACTGCCCGCTCTCCCTCTCCTCTCAGGCCGCACGACACGCACGCCCAAGACCTTTTCCTCCTCACCTTGTGGCTGCCTACCGCCGCTCCACCCCGCCTCCAGGGCCAGCATAGCCGGCCAGCGCTCGCGCCTCAGCCGCCGCTCGCCTACCGCTCGCTGAAGCCAGCGCGCCGTCTCCGCCTCGCTGCCCTGCGTCTCACCCGCCCGGCCGCTTCCGTCGCCCGACGCGCAGCCGCCCTCCACGCCCGTCGCTGCCTTCCACCTCCGTTCTCGCCCGCCTGCCGGTTGCCTCCGTCCGCGCCCAGCCCGGCCCCCAAGCTTCGCCTCGCGCCGTCGTCACCGCGTCGGCCACCAGGCTCCCTCGTCGCCCGTGCTGGCGACCCGCCACACCACCGCGCCACGCTGCCGCTGCGGTCGGTCCACCCCGCCCGCCGAGCCCTCGCCGTCGACCTCGCGGCCCCTGCAGCGTCTCGCCGGCTGCGACCCCTGCTCGCCATTGCTCCCTCGCCGCGAGTCCGCCGGCAAGCCACCGCTCGACCCGCCTCAGCCTTGGCCGCCGCCGAGCTCTGCGTCACCTCACGCGCCACGGAGCGGCTCACCCGTCGCCGCATCCGACCGCCGTGCCCGGCCTCCACGTGTTCCGGCCCCATGGCCCGCCTCACCGCTGCCGCCCGCACCGGTGGTCCCCAGCCTACGCCTCGAGCTCACCCAGCGCCACCGCTCTGCGACCGCCCGTCGCGACCATGGCTGTTGTTCTAAAGCGCGATCATCGCCGATGACCCGCCCGGCGACCAAACTGCCGTCGAACCCCCCAAGATCGCTGACGCAAGTTCGACACTGAAGACGAGACGGACGCCAAGATCTTCTGCCTGGAACCCGCATGATCTTCTTGAACGCCAAGATAGTCTCGACCACGACGTTTTGAAGAATGGGCCTGGCGCACCCCGAGGACCCTGACGCCGTTTGGAAGTTCGCCACCGGTAAATAAGGAGGAACCCTCAAGGACTTCGACACGGAGCGTCAAGACCGCCTCACGGAATCCGAAGCGCGGACCCGACAAGTTCTTCTCGAACGACAAGATCATCGTCATAGAACTCGAAGGCCACATGTGCGACAAGTAACCCAACCCGGAACCAAGTTCGCCACCGACTAAAGACGGACTACGAGTTCTACTTCACGGATGCCAAGCGACAAGATCCACTACCCCGATCCGAGAACGACCCCGGAGTCCGAGAACGCTTCCGTCGAACCTCGTCGATCCCGTCGAACCCTGGACCCCGAGACCGACCCCGAACCCCGAACCCCGGAACCCAAGATCGTCGAGCCCCTCTGATGTGTGACCCCTTTTCCTCGAACCCTATTTTATAACATAACAACTTGTGCATATTTAATTGTCATCTCGCATGCATATCTGTGGTTTGGGGGCCTTATGCCGATTCACCTAATAATTAAATATGGGGCCCATATGCGGGCAAATCTAGCCTTATATTGGCCTCATTTAAACTTGTGTAGCGCACCGGTGGTATATTCTGGCTTGTTAAACAACAATTAAAATTGCGGGGGTTCTAAACAACTTGAACCGTTTATTAATTGCCGGGACCCCGGTTCCGCTTAACATGACCTAATTGCGTTGCACCTTGCCATGCCATGCATCATACCTGCATCATGCCGATCTTCTGCCGTTGTATTAAATATTGCATCCGGTGTTTCTTCTAGTGTTTTGTTTCTTCGCGGATAAGGCCGTTGAGTTGATGTGAGCTTCCAATCTTGGTTGAACCTTCGACAATGTTTTCAGAGCATCTCCCCTTTCTACCTATCTTACTTTTATAGTCTTTATTCCTCCTGTTGATCTATTGCTAGGCGTGTTGCGATGCTTTAGTTTCCGCACTGTTATTCCTGCAGTATATTGCCTTGGACACATCCTATTACATTGTTTGGTAGATAGTTGGACTTATGCGTCGTAGCTGCTTGCTCAAGTCTTGATGTGTATCGTCATATGCCACGATTCTTTGATGTATTGCCGCATGTTGATGTTGGAGATGATTCTAGTTTTACTTATCGTCACTTTAATTTCTGTTTAACAACTAAAATTGAAATAAGCAGGCATCGGTGGGTGATAGATAATATTTGGTTTCAACGCCCACTTGTGTCCCGTAAGACCCCGAGTACTTGATACATTCCTTGATTTATCGCGCTATCCACATCCGGAGGTATATGGACCCCCGAGCGAGCTTGATTCATTCTTATTTCTTGGGGCCACAAACTAGTTTGAGGTTTTATTTACGATCCTGTACTTATGCCATGCTACTTCGTATTTAAATTGTGCGAGGAGCACTGTCATCTTGTTAGGATCGGGACACGTTTACGGTATCGACAAGCCCAGCCACACTTTGGGTTCCCGATCGTCGTCAGTCCACCCAAACCTTGAGGCCGTCTCGGTCGGCTAACCGTTCGGAATCTACTTAAGGTGGCCCTGAAATATTTCTGAATCCTGATTGTTCGATCGTGAAAGCCTCGTTGGGTTTTGATTTGGTTTTTCCGAGGTTGATCGTGTGTTGCTATTGGTGCACCCGCCGGTAAAACTTTCTCAAAGCCGTGTCCATGGATATGGACGACTTGGAGCACGATATCTCGATCATAGACAAGCATAACTAAAGTTTATCTATAAATTTGACTTATAATGACTAGTAATCAGCTTCACTATAATGGAATGGCTAATCAATACTGCCCACAATTGCTTGTTTGGTTGTCGCGACAACATATCGACTAGTAAGTATTGCAACTTCTAGCGAAATGGCTGAATAAAAGTACCCACAACTGCTGGGTTTTGGGTTTATCTCATGCTACCTGTATCTGATTAGTAATTGCTGCAACTATAACGGAATGGTCAACTAAAAGTGCCCACTGTTTACTTTATCAGGACGATTATCTAAACCTGACTAGTAAAGTGCCTCAACTATAACTGAATAAATAAAACTGCCAACTGTGTGAGTTCCTCGGTTGACTTCCTCGTTTGGTCTCGAGGGGGAAACCCCAGGATGGGTTTGTTTGGTGTTAGTTTCAGGTTGGATCCGGATAGGTCATTCTTACCCCTCTCTGATAACCGCCAGATGTATCGAGTCTCTATAGGTAGTTTAGTGCATGCTGCCGCTGTCGCTTCAGTCCACCATACCTATGTAGGCGAGGACCGCCGAATTCTAGCCTCGCTGTCTTGGCCTCGATCTTGGCGCTCCTTCTTTTCCTTTGCCCTTTGCGGCACCCTTTTGTTTAAGCAGGTTTGAGATCGGCGTCGTTAGCGAGGTTACCCTTCCGCTTGGCACAGGCGGGGTTATGGACGCCATTGGTTATTCTTCAGGGCTCTTAGCCCCATTTGCTTCTTGTCCGTAGTCGGACGCTCTACCGTTTTCAAGGTGATTTGGATCTTGTATATTATATCTGTATTCTTGACTCATTGAGTCGCTGTTATATATATATCTGCTCAGGGTCCCATCGAGGACTGTTGTGTAATGTTATTACTTCGTTTTCCACCCGCACGAAAGTGCCTGGTGGGCACCTTTGAATCGTTTCTATGCGGGTTTGGCGAATTTTGCTCAAACTTGCATAGGTCCGATTCTGAGGGTGTTACATCGCCGATCGCTATCATGCGACCGGTGGCGACCGTCTCGTTGATGGGAAGATTGGATCTCACCGCAGAACACCGGCCAGACCGGCCAGGCCCCACGGTGGGCGCCACTGTCATGGGAATGACCACGGCAGACGCTGCAATCGGCAGCGAGTAGTAGAACGAAGGGCAAGGGCGGCCAGCCATCTACGGTGCGAGATGAGGGCAGAGACACAGGGGTTTACCCAGGTTCGGCCCCCCGGAGGGTAAAGACCTACTCCTGCTAGATTGTATTATGATGAAGGTACAATGGGGCGAGCTCGACGGCTAGGCGGCGAGTCGCTTGGGTGGATGGTGGAACGTATCCTCTACACATCCTGTAGGGAGGTTTATATAGACTCTACACGCCTTGTATCCTCTACACGCCCTAGGGGGGGTTTACATATCTCAACCGAATCAGTTAAGGTTTCGGTACTCGTTTAACCTAATCCGACTGGGCCTATCTACTCGCTCGGGCCTTCAGCTTCCAATCGCTTGGATCCATGCCAGGCCTTGATCCAGTCGCCGTCCTGCAGGCCCACTCGCCAGTTCCTGGGCCGGTCGGAAACGTCCTGCTGGGTAATACCCCGGTAGGCATATCCCCATCATACTCTGACTCTGCGGATCTTCTGGTGAAATAGGATTTTTGGCATATTTTTCGGGATTTTTCCTGATAGTTGATTTTCTGCACAAAAACTAGACACCAAGGTAATTCTGTTGAAAACAACGTCAGTTTGTGTTAGTTGTATTAAAATCACACAAGTTTAGAGGAGAAATAATAGCAAAAGTATTCGGGAAAGTAGACACGTTTTAGACGTATCAATATGCCCCGTGAAAATGTAGTCGTTGGAAGTCACTTGATCCGGACAGTCCGGCAAAACACACCTGGACAGTCCGGCCAGGATGGACACTCCGGTCGCATTCAACCGGACACTCCGGTCTGGAAAAGTTTCCAGCCAAATTCCGGGCAGTGTCCGAGTAGAGTTCGATATACCATACAGAATGTCCACACAGTTTGACAAAAACATGGCGATCCCCCAGAGCCAGACACTCCAGCCGATACCAGCCGGACATTCCGGGTGGTCCGGATACTCTAGCACACAACTGTCCGTATAGTCCGACAGAACTTGACTAGCTTCAAAGATATCACCCTAGGAACTTCTTTTCCTCAGAGACAATTAACAATAATATTCATCTGATAGTGTAGATATATCCTAAAACATTTTAACAGCTGATTAAATCTATCCAAGTGTCGTCAACAAACATCAAAACAACATGAAGGGCAGAAATGCCTTTTCAACTCCCACAGTGGGGAGGCGACGCCTGGTGGGCCGGCGACGGTCGCCCGTGGCCCAGCGGCCACCCCAGCTCCCCGCGAGCTCCCCTTTGGGCCGGGTCAAGCTGGCCGCATGTCGCCCTGTCGCGTGTCGCCCCTGTACGGCGGCTAATACCTGCCACCCACGTGAGCCTGGGCCGGTCAAACCAGCCCCAGCAGATGTTCCCCTTTTCCAGTTTTTGTGATTTCCTTTCTAGGTAAAAGCCCTCTGGGATTTTTCCTAATGAGAAAGTCACTTTTATAAATCTTAATTTAAATATAGAATATATTAATTCACAGTTAACATATAATAAATACATATTCAAATTCCTATTTATCTGAAACTCCTTTTAGTATTTTTCCTTATTCCTTTTTTCTCTGAACCTCTTCGGATCTTCCAGAACACTTCTGGTTTCTCTCTCTCTTCCTATCTCTTTCAGGATTCCCTCTTACAGGAAGATCTCAAGCGTGTGTCCCTACGGTTCGGGAATTCCATAGACGTGATCTTTATCAATGAGCATAGAGGTAGCCGGGAATGCACTTTTTCCCCTATGACACTCACGATTATCCATCGTTTCGAACCTGAAACATTATGTGTCATGTTCCTTTTATCTCTATGATACTTACATTGTCCGAGATTTGATCATCGACATCTCCATGCCGAGTTCAATCTCGTTACCAACAATGCTACTTTAAACTCGTACCGATAAGTGATATCCCGTGATCCAATCACATGTTGCACAACATATTTGATATAAATTATTCGAGTGGGTCCAGAGTATCTTCCATCACATATATGTACAAATCCTTCTCTTGAAGCAGTCTCCTCAACTGTATCCTCCGGATATCCAACAACACCTTATGACCACCATTTTACCGAGTGATGTTTAAAGTTATCGAAGTAACCTCGGGAAACAGTGGTTTGATATGGTCTCACAGTCTGAGAAACAAGTCACTATGTTTCTGACAATTGCAACTGTGAACTTTGTGATATGATCGTGCTGCAACAATCATCTGCGGAACATTGTCCACTATCTCATTCTCTAATGAGATAGCTCCATTGTCAATTTGGTGCCGAAGAACCTTCACGGTCAGGAAACCTTTGACCATTTATTGACCAATGAACTAGTTGGATATAGGCTACTAGGGACTTGGGTTTTTTATATATCACACCTATATTAATGTTTCCTTATTAATATAGTTGTAGCATGACATAAACTATTATGAACTAATGGAATGTGTATAATAAACTTCTTTATTATTTTCCTCTAGGGCACATTTCCTTCAGTAACCCTAATCTATCTTTGGTTATGTTTAACCTAAACCAACCCTCTCCTACACCCTAGCTCTATCTAGCTAGTTTTATCTCCCTAGCTTAAAGCTATAGATCTCTAAACCCTAATCTCTCTATTACTCCCCCTCTCTTTAACCTAGCTAGAGCGCTCCCTCTAGTTGAAACCCACCCCTAAACCTCCATGTACCTGGCGCCCTCCCGCTTATCTCTCTGGTGCGACCAGCTAGCCAAAGCAAGCCTGGCACCAAAACCCTCTCCCCTCGCTGGTCCAGCTCGGCCAGTCAAGCGGTGTCCTCTCCTCCTTCTGCGCCTGGACTCCACTTACCATCCACCCCTTCGGCATGGCGCCCTGTACTTCTTCTCCAGTAGCTCATGTGCACATCGAAAGGGGTTCTTCTCTCTCCCGCTTTTGCAAAGCAGGCAGCTAGATCATGTGAGCATGTCCCCCCTCCCGTTCTTATCAACCCCAAAGCACCCAGTTCAGCAACCTTAAACACTTTCCCCTCTCTTTTTCCTATGTCTCCCTTCTTCTCTCCCATATAACCACACCGCCACCGCCATGAGAAGACTTACGGCAACTCTGGCGACCGCTTGAGCTGCCCATCGCCTCCGACGTCCTCACGCCAGGAGCTTCCTCATTCTCCCCTCCGTCTCCTACCACCTAGAGCGAGGAGGAGGAGACCAGGAGCGCCGCGCCCCAACGTGTTTCTCGCGGCATTCGCGTGCACCATCTCCTCGCCGTCCGCCGTCCCGTCCTCTACGACACACCGGTGAGCACCGCCGCCTCAACCCTTACCCTATGACATAGCTGGCTACGACGTCGCCTCCCATTTCCCCATGCGCCAGAAGCCGACCTTGCATGCCGCGCGCCACGCCCGCGATGCCAAACGACACCAGCAGCGTTCTCCCGCCTCTTTCCTAGCCCTGTTCTTCGCTCCGTAGCAGCAGATCTGTGACTCCTCCGAAAAATCTTCCAACGCGAAAAATCATAGATCTAGGTGCCATCTTCGTTTTCCATTTTTGCATCTCCTTCATATTCTTGCTCTACGTGTCGCCATATTCCACTAAATTCGCCCCTTGGGCTCTTAAAACAGTCGCAGTTTCTAGTAGAAACCTGTCTTTTTTGGGCCGCTGTTCATCGTTTGATTTCGGTAGATATAGCCCTCTCCCAGAGATACGTACTATACAAAAAGTGTAGATATACCTAACCTCTTCGTTTTTTGTTTTTGCGCCATCCCAAAATTATGCCCAGATCCTTCGTTTTCTCCGTCCAAACATCAAGCCAGCTAACAGATCATGGGCTGATCTATATTCAGTTTCTTCAGTCTGAATCAGACCCTCCTGGAAGATTTTCTATTTTAGCCCCTAGTTTTTTGCTCACCTCAACCCGCGGTCCCTCTAGCCACCGGTCACGCCACCCGTAGCCTCACCCAGTCAGTACGGAGGCCCACACGTCATGGACCATGGCTAGCCCCACCCATGTAACAAAAGCGAGGCTACATTTTAAAACTAAATTCAAAAATCATTTTCATTTATGTTTAAATCAAAACTAATAAATTCGAAGTTTAGTTTATATATGAATTTAATGAAATATTCAAATGTTTTCAAATCTAATTCAAACTAGTTGAACCTTTGACTTTGACCCCATTTAAATAATTTGACTTTAATATTGTTTTAAATTCTTAAAAACAAGTAAACTAAATAATATATGTTCTTGAATCAGAAAAATGTGATGAATAAGAATATGATATTTATAATATTATTTGAGTAATTTAAAATTTTCGAATTATTAAATGTTAATAAAAGCCATTTTTTAATAATTGCATAACTTTATTTCCGTAACTCCGATTTTAACAAATGATATGTCTAAATTTATTAGATCGACGAGCCCGTTCTAACTTTGAAATTCATGTTATGAATTGAAGAATGCATCATATAAATATTAAGTATATATCAATGTTTATGGGAGCAAAACATGACTAAAAACTTAATAAAATGCTTTATTCTTGTACCCCACATTTCACCCATGCCATGCTATGTTATGCCATGTAAATTGTGAATCATTCCATAATGGAATACTTGTTTTCTTGTTGCATATGAATTATATATTTGTGAAATATATTTATTTCGGTCCTTTGTGTGTTTGGTTTTTATCCGGATAGACGTTGAGCAAGGAGAATATCAGCAGCCACAGGAGTATCACCCTGATCCATCTTATTCTGCAACTGAACTGCCATACAAGCATTTCCCCATGCTTGCACTATATATAGTACCTATTACGTATATCTTATTCTTGCATCATATGTCGTGATCCTAATTAAATTGAATCCCAAGTATTGCATAGCCTTTTACCTTTAAATCCCACTGAAGCTTGTTCCTCCATCCTATGAGCCATTACCATAGGAGTTATTCGAGCCATGCGGGTCGTATAATTGCATGTGTATGGTTTGTGAGTGTCTTTAAATAATGAGGTACCTAAACAACTGAATTGAGTAGTAATAGGATAACAATAAAAGAGGCACCGGTGAGCATTATCTGCTATTTGGTTATTTAAACTCACTTATGTCTCGTAGAACCCTGAGTACTTGATTCTTGTTTCATGACTACCGCATTATCCGCATGTGGGACCATGAATCCCCTTAGTCCTAGCTTGAGTCATATTTAATTACTTTAGGACACAAGTACTTTGGAGCATTACTACTATCTGGTACTTATGCCATGTTTTACTGCTTTATTTACTATTGTTTCTCGAGGAGCATTTACTACTGTCTGGTTTTGGAACAAATGCGGAAATTTTTATGCGGTATCGACAATCCCTCCCAGTCGTTTATAGCCATTGTTGCAAACCCCTCAGTCCGTCGTGGAGCCGGCCAACTTTGTAGCGGATAGCTTAGCGGGGTGGCCCCCTGAAATCATTTATGAATCTTGCGAATGTTTTGTTGTGATGCCTCATTGGGTTTTCATTTGGTTTTTACGAGTTTGATTCAGTGTTTGTTGCTATTTGTGCACCCCTGCAGGATAAATCTTTCTGAAATTTGTGTCTACGGTTATAGATGACTTGGAGCATAGTTTCTCGATCATAGAAAAGTATAACTAAAGTACCGCTTTTAATATGACTAAAACTTGACTAGTAATAGTGCAATATTCATAAAATGATTAATAAAACTGCCAGCGGATGGGATGTTATTTCGCCTTCTCATTCGGGAATGGGAAGGTGTGCGAGCGTTGTTTACTTATGTGGATGTATATATGTTGGGTAATTAAGTGTTGTTTATTTAACGAGCGTTCGTCTATCATTGGTTTGGCGGATGTTATAGCGTATCTCTATAGAACTACTAGGCTTTATTTTTGCTGCAATTGCGTCACCCTAGGTTGTTCCTTTTATATGCATAAAGACTTGTTGAGTCCCTTAGGGTCTCACACGATAGCATATTGTTTCATATGGACAGGTATATCTGCAAGGATACTGGGTCGAGGAGACCGATGATGGTGGCAACGACCATTAGGTGTAGAGATTATGGGGCATGGAGATCTTGAGATCATGTGGGCGGGATGTATTTATTTTCAGGGCGTCTTACGCCAATTTGTTTCTTGTCCGTACTCGAATCTTGTCTTTCGCTTCCACTTGATACTCTGATGTGTGTTGTATGAGGATGTATCCTAAAATATTATCTCTATCTAGGATATTTGGATCTTGCTGTATGGTGTTGAATATTTCTATTTCTTTTAGATGGTTCAGCTCTGATGTACTCTTATATGTCGTTGGCATACATACTCATTTGTCTATGCTTGACTCGCAGTCCAGCCGTCTACGTCTCTCGCACATGAAGCTATAACCACGAGAAGTGGGTAGGGTGGTCGGTTGGTACCATGCCCTGTTCTTCTCAGACGGGACCTACACGTGGGTGGCCCTTGGGCCTCCTTGGTAGGACATCTTATCCACTTTTGGGTTATACCGGCTTGTGATGTAGAGCATAGGGTCCAGGGGATTACAGTCATATTCGCCTTGGACGGGATGCATAGCCCCGATGGTGGCATGTCCTCCATGCCATTCTCCTCAGCCAGGCTACAAGTATGCCCCTGATCTGATCCCCCATCCACCGTTGTCGACATGATCACAGGAGTCCTGTCAGCCGACGAAATCCTCTCAGCCGGCGAACTCATGAAGCCAACTTCTCGCTGATGTGATATAAACTCCTCCTGTGTATCCACTTCAAAAACCTCCTTCATTTCCATCGTAGCTGTGTGAGGAGGAACGATAATAGGTAGCACTAGATCATGTAAACCATGCCGAACACCATTATCAGCCAGTATCATGTTTATCAATATACTTATTTTGAATAAAAGGTACCTTTTGGTTATACAAGGCAAAAGCACCCACATGAAATAATGGAGTCGCCGGAATCGGTGCCTTATTTACCCCACCACATGAAGCCTCCACACCCCCAGCAAACATATTGTCTGTGGTGTCACTCCCCACTACATGAAGCCACCACACCCCCAGCAAACAGATTGTCTGTGGTGTCACTTGTATTTTTATCAGAATTGTATTCCTCCATATTGGAAGTGTCCTTATCCTGTTTATTGGAATCTTCATTCCCATCTTTTTTGTGTTGAGAATCATGCATATTGTCCACCGGTTCAGAAGAAGCATTCAGCTTCTCAACCAAAAAGGATAATCTAAAGAATCCTCTTTTGATCCAAATATCTAGATGTGCACGTATAAGTTTTGAATCCACACAATGGACCTGTACACATACTATACCATGTTGTCTAGTAAAAGGCATATCCACTGCACAGGTTTTTACAAAAATAGATCCCAACCCCCTCACATCTTTAGGAACCCTAGCAATCTGAACCCAAACCAGAGGAAGGGTGAAAATTGGTTCCTCAACCACATCCTATTCATCAAACTTCAAGAAAATGTGTGTATCTCGGATCTGATATTGTCTCGGATCCTTCGTACGGAGGACTTCAACTTTAGTAGGGAATTTAACCTTGTACATATTCTATTGAAACTCTGCCACCTCCCAAGTATAATTCTCGGAACGAACCAACTTTTTTAGTTGATCAGTAATTTGAGAAATAGACAAGGATCCATCGTCGACAAACACTCTTCCAACCCTAGAGTTCTCCACCCTTGGTTTGAAAGTCCCTATTGTTGGTATCTCCAAAAACATCAATTGTTCACTCCCATATCTATGTACTACCATTGTCGGCTTTGGAGCACTCAAAAGAGGACAAGAGGCAGTGACTTGACTGCTCACAACAAAAGCATCTTAGCTTTTCATTTTTCTTTGCTTTTTTATTAGGTCCATAGAATCAGCAATTTCCATATAAGATAGTTTAGTTGAGGCAGCAACCTGAGGATCCTCTACCCCTGCAAGAAAATTCATCACGGCAGGCTGCCTTGGCGCCTCGGTAGCCTGTCATGGCATCATGGCAGCCAGAAACTGTGCCGCGGTAGCGGGCAGCACCCCACCCGCGGCAGAAGTGTTGATGCTTCCAACCAAAAGAGCACCTCCCGTGGAAGAACTTCCCACTCCCTGGTTCCCAGCATTATTTCCGCTACCACTCTGAGCTCCATTAGGCAAAGAAGAAGAGAGTTGCCCCACTGCTGACTGTTATGGCAGAATCAACGATCCATTTTGAGACGCCACTGCCATAGCCTCAACCACCTGGTTGATCAAGCTCTGGTTAACTTTATTCCTCGGATTGTTCTGCCCTTCAGCGCTATTGTTACGAAAATTTCTATTTCCAAAACTGCCATAGTTGTTCCTCCCTCCATAGCCACCTCTATTCCATTTTATCTCCTCTCAATGCCTTGAACTCGTAACGACGACGATTCTGATAGCCATTGTCATTACCATTGCCTCGACCCGCGTTATATTAAGGCTAAATCTCCCATGGAAGCTTCCAAAAGCTCCTTCACGTGGATTCAACTGATTTTTTTAAATATTGTTCTGATTCTCAGGATTCCCCCGCAAAGTAGTTTCCACCAAATCCATTGTTGGACTGGCTATGATTGCTGCTAAACCTTCCATCCCGACCTCTGGCACTGTTGCTGGTGAAGAAATTCCGGCCTCCACCTTGACTACCACCCCTGCCATTGGCGCCGCCGGCGCCACCTCCTTGCATCGTGTTTGTTCCAATCCGCATCCCTTCAGCTAGGGTTTTGGTTCTTGACCAGGTGAGACCAAATAGATGTCCAAGGATCACAAGATCTGAATCTGGAGGATGCCGACGATCTCATCGCCGACGATGATCTCCGTCGTGAAACTAGAGTCCATTCAGACTCATTGTTATCATCGCAATCATAAAAAACCGATGCATCCAACACTGGTTGCTTGATGTTTATTTGTCATCATCGCAATCATATTGACCACTTTTACGTTCAAGTAAATTTAGATGTTGTTTTGGCTCTATTTTTAACTTGGGTTTGGATTCTGCATCAACTAAGTGCGGCAAGGACTTGGGCAAGACTTGTCCTATGTAGGTCATGTTTCTTATTTTAGCTACAAAAACCACATATGATCTTAGCTTGAGATGGCTAAAAAACAAATTTGCTTGTCTCGACAAGTCGCACGACTTTTATATTGGAAACTTCTTTATTTGATGCCATCTTGAGGATTTTTATTTGTGAGAAAAAATGTTTCCGAACATATATATTTCCAAAACAAAATGTGGACTCATCGGTACAATTTTTAAGGCTTGGATATACAATAATAATTGAATATCTGCTATACATATATATTTATACACGTAGTATCCTGTTTTAGTGAATTGACCACAATACACATTACACGATAATAAGTGAATACAGTGTCTCATGTATAGCACGTTCCAAGTCGCTCTAATTCTCAAGCTCATGTGCTTTCCGTCCCAGGTATGTTTTGCTAATTGCATGAATTTTGATGGCTATCTCTTTCATGTTAATTCGTTCGCTTGGTACTGGATGAGTACAGGAAAGGGCTAATTGCAGAACAGATACCAAACATTCTTGAACAGGATTTTCTAAATCCTTCCTTGCTTGAGAAATGTCCTTGCATTCTTCGCCAAGATTAGCATCGACTATACGAACTATTTCATGTGGAAGTTCGCTAGCCACAAAGTCGACAATGGTAACTCCATCTTTGAACATAGGATCTGTTGGTCTCTTTCCGGTCATCATTTCCAACAGTATTATCCCAAAGCCATAAACATCTCCAGAAGTTGATGCTCGCCGGCAACCTTCGCCATACTCTAAAGAGAAATACAATTGCATAATGAAATATTCACTATGAGATTATAACATACATAAAAAATAATAGGTTACCTTACATAAATTGAAGGTAAAAAAAGCAACCCTATAGAAACATACCTGGAGCAATATATCCAATAGTACCCTTCATACCGACTGATGATGAACTCAATGCAGCGGTTGATGTCGACCAGGAATCTTGGTAGAAACTAGCAATACCAAAGTCTCCCAGTAGAGCATTCATATCATCATCCAGAAGAATATTGCTGGGTTTCAGATCACAATGGATAGTGGGTCTTCCGCAATCGAAGTGTAAATAGTCCAATGCATCGGCCATATTAACAGCTATGCTTAATCTTTGAGCTAAGCTTAAATGTTTATGAGCTTTCCCGTCCTCTCTTTGATGCAGCCAGGTGTCCAGGTTCCCATTGGACATGAACTCATAAACTAAGGCTTTGAAAACATTGCCTGTATTGTCTACCGTGGAGCAAGCAGTTATGATGGGAAGAAGATTTCTATGCTGAATGCTTCTCAGTGCCTCACATTCCTTCAGAAAGCTTTTCTCTGCTCCGTGCATCTCAAGATCAAAGACCTTGACAGCCACTTCCACTTTAGATTCCTTCAACTTTCCTCTGTACACAGAGCCATAACCTCCTCTTCCAACCAGGTTAGATTCCGCGAAGTTTGCCGTGGCTTGTGCTAGATCCACGTAAGAAACCTTGAGAAAATTCTCCCCCAATGAAGGTGATGTATCATCTGTTCTTCGCATCTTCTTTTCAAGGAGTAAAAAGTAGACCAACAATATGAGTGACATGAATCCGAATATTGGGATCAACACTTTAATCAGACGGTATTGTCTCTGTGCTTTCTTGGAATTGGTTGTGCATGAAGGCATGTGGAGATCCACCGCACCTCCGCAGAGTCCCCAATTACCCTCGAGTGAAACAGCTGTAGCATTTTCGAATACTCCATTCATTGGTATTGTACCTTGAAGATGGTTATATGAAAGGTCAAGATTGTTGAGGGACTCTAGTCTGTTTAGAGATAACGGGATGGTGCCTGACAAGTTGTTGTGTGAAAGATTTAGCATACTGAGTGACGATAGGTTGCCAAAAGTTAGTGGGATGTTTCCGGTCAGAAAATTTTGGTCCATTTGAATACTCACTAAGTCGTAACATTGACCCAGAGAATCAGGAATTTGCCCGGTAAGCTTATTTGAAGAAAGATCTAAATTAACGAGTTTTTCAAGGTTACTAATCTGAAGTAAGTCACCTTGGAGATAGTTGTGGCTAAGGTTTAAAACTAGAAGTCCTTGGAGGTTTCGAAAGTTCGATGGTATGTACCCTTGGAGATTGTTATTGCTAAGCTCTAGCTCTTCGAGTGGTAAGTTTACCAACCTAGCTGGTATCATGCCCTCGAATTCATTTTCTCTTAGATATAGGTATGTCAACCGGGCAAAGTTTTCAATAGAAGCTGGGATTGGCCCAGTGAAACTGTTTGATCGGAGATTCAAGTATTGAAGCATTTTCAGATTTCCTATCCATCCTCCAATTTCCCCACTAAAGTTGTTTCCATCCAATCCCAGTCGAGTTAATGCGCCAAGTTTTCCTATGCTCCATGGTACTTGTCCTGATAAGCTGTTCTCAGCCAAGAAAAGTATTTCAATGCTGGTGGATAGGTTACCAACGGACTGCGGAATAGACCCCTGCAGCTTGTTGAAAGACAACGAGAGTGTATTTAGAGACTGACAGTTTGTCAATGCATTGAAGAATTCCCAGTCTTCGTCGCCCCTTGCTTCAAGCTGGTTATGCTCAAGGTTTAGAGTAGTAAGATTCGAAAGTTTTCCAAAAGAAGCAGGAATTCGGCCAGTGAACTTATTATTTGATAAATATATTTTTTCTAACCCTAGAATATTGCCTAGGGAAGCTGGAATTTGGCCTTCAAACGTATTGTTGTCTAAGCTAAGCCCTATGAGATTAGGCAGAAGGTTTCCAATATTAGGTGGCAATGCCTTGCCTAGCTTATTCGACCCCAGGCTTAAATATTGGAGAGCTGGTAGATTCAGGATGGCATGTGGGAGTTCACCTGAAAGCCTATTCTCATCCAGGATCAAACTTTGTAGTTTAGGTGATTTCCAAAGCTCATCCGGAATTCTTCCCTCGAGTTTGTTTGCTCTCAAATTGATGTATTCTAGACTTTGAAGAAAGCCTAGTTTCGGAGGAATCTGACCCGTTAACATGTTTGTAGAGAGATCTAAGAAGGACAGATTTGAAAGAAAGCCTACTTTCGGAGGAATTAGACCCACAAGCGAGTTTTGGGAGAGATTCAAATAGACTAGGTTTGAAAGGATGTGTAATTCCGGTGGAATTTCACCCACTAGCGAGTTTGCAGAGAGATCTAAGTTGGTCAAGTTGGAACAGTTGGTAAGTGAATCGGGAATTTTACCATTTAATTTGTTTTCGTACAGATAAATTGTCTGCAGTTGTTGGAGATGGCCAAGGCTAGGTAAAGGGCCAACGAACTTGTTCACTGAAAGGTCAAGAAAACTGAGAAAGGTTAGGTTTCCAAGAGAAGGGGATATTTGGCCTACTAAGTTTAGGCCGGAGAGGAAAAGATACAAGACCCGGAACGGTGGTGTCGTGGTGCATGTGACACCATTCCACTTGCAGAAGTGGGCTGTGGTGCTCCAGTTGCTCAAGGCTCCTTGTGGATCGTTGGTGATGCCCTTCTTGAAGTCAAGCAGCGCGTGCAGATCGACACTGTCCTCGTGGATCGTTTTGCCATTGATGCTTCCCACTCCATTACAGAGCAGCAGCAACGCCAACCGCAAAAGCATGGCGAGCTTGGCCGGTTGCTTGATAGAATGCATCATAAGGCACACATGACCTGCAAAATGTAAATGATAAACCAGGTTGCGTGTCATGAATTGTACGTTTACTAGCGGTTCTAGGTCACGGGCATGGTGTATAACTAGATAATATGAACAAGCTTACGAGCCTGGCCATGTAAAATGCATGTTGCTAAGCGAGGTAATAAACAGAGCATTATTTTCATAAACACGGATGCTTATTTCTACGGGAGAGATGCCTAATTAGATATCTATCTAGTATAAATAAGCACCGGTGCTTTTTTAAACACCTCCATAAACACCAATTCTAACAGCAAGGCACAAGCCAAAACACATAATTAAGGAGAGAAAAGGCGGACCTGCATGGGGAGCACGGCAGCACAACAGGGAGAGCCGTTTGTGCGTGGGTTTGCCGGGTGGATGTGTATGAGTTGGATGCTCAGCTGGCTCTCATGGCCCAGGGGTTTAAAAACACATTTACGGCAGCCTCACATCCACACACTTACACCTCATCTCAAATTCTCACACCTTACCTTAGCTTGACCGCGCCTCCAGCGAAGACCTGGAGTCCGTCAACCGTTCCGGTAACCACTACTCCATCCGTTTTAAAATATAAGATAACTTTATGATGAAAATGTATCTAGACTTTATTTAGTGTCTAGATTCATTTAAGTTTAGAGTGAATCTCGACACTAAAAGAGCTAAAAAAGCTTATATTTTAAAACGGAGGGAGTACTTTTCACCGCTCGTCGCCAACCGTTGCTATCGCTATTTGAGCTGGACAAGCTTGTTGCGGCATGTCCAGCCCTCGAATCACACAGGTGGAACGCTCCTCCGGCTATATACTTTTCAACAGGAACCAGACATAGATCTTCTGCAATGATGTGCGACCTATCTCGAGCAGTTTCTTCGATGCTGACAAACATCAGCATGTGGAGCTGTTTACTATTCTAAGGTTCTAAAATTTTCCAATTGCATCTGGTTCCGTCTTTTCTCTGATGACCATGATTTCAGAACGTATTGTGTGGATATCAATCGTTTCTCGGTTTTGTTGGGTGCATTCGCGGGTCAAGTAAACTTGTACTTATTCGACGTGGACGGCAGTGCCACCTACAAATGCCGTGGCTTCCACGAAGGTTATGCTGATGGTGAACAAGGCCGTATCGGAAGAAATCTCTCGCGGCGTGCACCGTGTAAGATTCTTTCGATTTTGCAATACATCATCCCAAGTACTTACATATTTCTGCGTTACATATCTCTGTTAAAAACTAGGTGTTTCAGGTATCAGATGATCGACGAGCGATGTCTTCTAAAATTTCCACGCCAAAGGATTTCTCACACGTTAGAGCCATGGTGCTACTGTGCATTCACCACAAGACCCTCTGATGTATGTCTCCTTGAAAATGTGTGCGTTGGCATTTTGTAGTTCTTATGGTGATCCGTATTTAAAGTTAGAGAGTAGGGAGGTCGTCGTGATCATGGCACGACATACCGAAAAATTAGCATATTGTGCCTATTGTGTTCCCATTTTCTGCACCTACATATGCATCGATATTACATGAATTTTCTACAACTTAAATTGAGCTTAAAAAGTTCCTTAAAAATGACTTACTTCTAACTACAGTGTCGATGTGATTTAGTGTGCATGTGATGGTGTCGTTGGTGGCTTATCCCTGCTAAACATATGAACCGTTCATCACATACATATTACGCATTTTATCTTTATATTTTTATTTTTAGAGGCCATTTTATTTTTCTTACAAATCACATGTATGGCGTGTTTCCTTTTACTAATGTTCCAGGCATACTGCAAGTTAAATCTGTAGTTCAAACCATTTATTTCCGACTTTGAAATATTCAACTCATCTTATAGACTTCTATAATATATACAACACTTTATCAAAAAAATAATATATACACAACATATAAAGTGCAGTTACTCACTGTCGACTATTTTATCTTCCTCACAATATTGAATAGTAACCGGGCGGAAAACCCAAGTAGACCCTAAGCTCCTTGGATCCCTTTTTATATTTTCTAGAAGTACATTTTGGAGTATGATGATAAGTTCTGAAAGTGTTTCCGTGAGTACATCTAGAATGCTCACTACATTTGTATGAACTTTCGTGAAAAAATATGTGGATTCGTAATAGATTGCTACTTTATGTTGTAGATCCATACTTTTTATAGTAGCACGTAAATAAAAAAACTACTAATTTGTGTAAGGTATTTTGGGCACATTTCAATTTATATGTAGAATTTATTTTAAAATTTTGTAAAAATTGAAACAATATATTTTTCTCTGATTTTTGTGGATCTGAACCACCGCGCCGAGACAAGAGAGAAGAGACAACTTGGCCACGGCGAATATACGCCCTGGTCCGTGGATCTGTCTCTCCTTGTGAGTTGTGAGTGCATTATTTGCACTATACAGATATATAGTGGGTACACTAATGGAATCGCATGTACTCCTACTAGCAAGAAAAGCAGAAAATATACACTGCCAAACAGAAAGAGTATCTCCCCTATCGCTGGACCACGGGATAATCTCCAAACCGATGGGCGGTACGCCCGGTACCTGACGAAAAGTAGTGTTCCTATGCTACACTCGTACGCCCGGGATTTTTGTTGCCATGTTTGATTTAGCGGTGTTTAAGGAGAAGCAGGATGACATGGGCTATTATCTTACTTCCGATGTTGTGGTTGATCTCAAGGGTTATGAGTTGCGTTTTCGGTTGGAGCTATAGAGGGATATGTGCCGGAACCAGATTTCTCGCCAAACTTATGGAGGAAGAATAAGGATGATCCGGAAGATGATGGTGCTGGGAACAATGGTGAGGATGCTATGGATACGTCGGAACCGGTGGTTCCAGCGACGACGGATGGGAAGTCAAAGGATCAGTCAGCTGGATCTGCGACTACACCGTCCACTTCTAGGAAGGCTTCATTACAGGTGGTGGCAGTAACTCCATTTAACGCCAATCCCACCACTCCCCGCGGCAAAGAACTGTTAAATGCTCTACCTGTTGATTCTCCGCTACGTGGTGGTTCGTTGTCGTCATCGCCCAGGATTACTCAGTCACAATTGCTGGAGGCTCTGAATGCGGCTGGCAGTGAATCAGTTCAGCCTCCTACTCTTCTGGAGGCCTCTCCGGCGAGAGGAAGACCGAATATGTTCAGTAGAACAATTCCGCAGGCTGCTGCTCCATTGATGGTGTCGTCCTCTGATGGCAGTGGTGCAATGCTGAATGTGCAATGTGTGTCGACGACAATGGAGCAGGTGAAGACGATGAACTCTGCTATGGGCCTAGGCAAGGTCGAGTGTGTCGACCAGCGGGAGGTGCTGTCAGCCCAGGGCGGTGACTTGCCACCCCTGGAGGGGCTGCTGTCTTCGGAGACCGCTGGCTTCGGAGGCCCGTGCGTCGTGACCCGGAAGGAGGGGCCGCGGGCTGATGCTGGCCCGTCTGTGACCAGTGATGCGGGGACATCGGAGGCGCCTGCTGGACTGGCCCAGGAGGGGTTGTGCTCTAGCGGGCCGGGGGACTCTCTGGAGGCGCCTGCTGGACTGGCCCAGGAGGGGTTGTGCTCTGGCGGGCTGCGGGGCTCTATGGACCAGGAAGACTATACCGACACCGTCGCTACTCAGGCCCAGGAGGGGTGTCTCACTGGGGGAGGACTGACCTAGGAGGGGTTTGCCGCTTCCTCTGTTGCTGCGGTAGTAGCGGTCAATGCTGCAGCAGTCGGGACACCATCTCGTAGGAGTACTCGCCATGGTATGGATGCCCTTGGGGCGTCGGCCACTGACGAAGACTCCTTGGGAAAGGCTATGCGCAGAAAGGCGGAGATGAATCTTGACTCGCAGGGTACTAAGACCTCCTCGAAATCCTTCCTTTTGCTTTCTACTCCTTTAATTGTTAATAAGATGTCCAATGTTGGTGTTAGCTTGGGAAATTTTGTAAATGAAATATATTTGTCTAGTTCTGTTATCAGACACATGGATATTGACCGTTTAACGGTTATTCCTAAGGTCTTGGGTTTTTCTGATACTTCATCAATAGAGGAGGAGGAGTTGCATGCCACAGTAGATGGTCAACTTCTCTCTCATATGGTTGGTGAAGTGTCAGATGTGGGATTTGATGAGACAGGCCTGGGTTCACTTTATGAACTTAAAGCATGGGGTCAGAAATCAAAGAACCAGCGGTCTCGGAAAAAGCCCCGTGTATCCAAATCTTCTATTGTTTCTCAATGAATGGCATGTTTTCAAATAGAAGAGGTCTTCGTGACTTGGCTAAACATTTGTTCTTAGCCGATTGTGTGAGAGATTATAGATTGGATTTTCTTGGTATTTCTGAGACTGGTAGACGGGATTTTTCACAAGCCCTACTCAACTGACTATCTGCTGGAGTGGACTTCACGTGGATATCACGTCCGCCGCGTGGTAGATCTAGGGGATCCTCTTATGCGTCTGTGATGAGACTATGGAAATCTTGGCTAGTTCGGTGGGAGATTTTTTTATTAAACTCTACATTCGAAACAAAGCTGACAATTTCACATGGTCCCTAGTCCTGTTTATGGAGTTGCCCAGGATGTTTATAAATCTGATTTTTTGCATGAGTTAGTAAATATGGTAAAAGACAATCCATACCATATTCTTATAGGCGGGAATTTTAATTTACTAAGATTTCCTCATGAGAAAAGTCGGGGACGGTTTGACGAACATTGGCCCTTTATGTTCAATGCTGTCATTGACAGTTTGGACTTAAGAGAGGTTACAATGTTGGGAAGACAGTTTACATGCGCTAACAGTCTTATAGAGCCTACGTACGAAAAGCTGGATAGAGTTCTTATGGATACCGAATGGGAAGAAAAATTCCCTATGGTAACCATCCGCGCTCTCGAGCGTATTGAGGCGCTGTCAGATCATGCACCTTTACTTTTAACTGTTGGTGTACCGTCTCGAAAATCTATGCATGAGTTCAAATTTGAACTTGGTTGGATGACTCGTGACGGTTTCTATGACATGGTAAAGGCTACTTGGGAGAAACCGGTCTGTGGTCATACACCTATACAACGATGTAATAATAAATTGCGTGCTTTACGCAAGTTCCTTCGGGGTTGGGCTCGACACACGGCTGGAATCCTTAAGAAGGAGAAAGTACTCCTTTGCTCTATCATTGACGACCTGAATTCTGCTGCGGAAGTTAGGCTTTTATCTGCACAAGAAATTGAGCTTAAAAGCCAATCGAATGCGGAAATAGCCCGACTCCTTCGGGAGGAGGAACTTGTAACACCCTCAGAATCGGCCCTATGCAAGTTTTAGCAAAACTCGCCAAACCCGCATAGGAACGATTCGAAGGTGCCCACCAGGCACTTTCGTGCAGGTGGAAAGCAAAGTAATAACATTACACAACAGTCCTCGACGGGACCCACAGAACAGATATATATGTACAGCGACTCAATGAGTCAAGAATACAAATATATGGTACAAAGATCCAAATCACCTTGAAAACGATGGGGCGTCCGACTATGGACAAGATGCAAATGGGGCTAAGAGCCCTGAAGAATAACCAATGGCGTCCATAACCTGCCCGGGCCAAGGGTAACCTTGCTAACGACGTCGATCTCAAAACCTGCTTAAACAAAGGGTGCCGACAAAGGGCAAAGGAAAAGAGGCGTCAATCTTGAGGCGATTACTGCAGCGAGGCTAGATTCAGCGGTCCTCGCCTACATAGGTATGGTGGACTGAGCGGCAGCGGCAGCATGCACTAAACAACCTATAGAGACTCGATTCAACTGGCGGCAATCAGAGAGGGGTAAGAAAAACCTATTCGGATCCAACCTGAAGCTAACACCAAACAAAACCCATCCTGGTATTTCCCCCTCGAGACCAAACGAGGAAGTCAACCGAGAACTCACACGATTGGCGCTTTTACTTATACTGTTATAGTTGTGGCACTTTACTAGCCAGGTTTAGATAATCGTCCTGATAAAATAAGCAGTGGGCACTTTTAATTAACCAATCCGTTGTAGTTGCAACAATTACTAATCAGATACAGATAGCATGAGATAAACCCAAAACCCAGCAGTTGTTGGTACTTTTATTCAGCCATTCCGTTGTAGTTGCAAGATTTACTAGTCAGGTACAATGGTATGGCGACAATTCAAACAAGCAATTGTGGGCGTATTATTAGCCATTCCATTTTAGTGAAGCTGATTACTAGTCATTATTAAGTCAAATTTATAGCAATAAACTTTAGTTATGCTTGTCTATGGTCGAATCTGCTCCAAGTCGTCCATATCCATGGACACGGCTTTGAAAAGTTTTACCCGGCGGGGTGCACCAATAGCAACACACGCTCGATCAACCTCGGAAAAACCAAATCAAAACCCAACGAGGCTTTCACGACTAAACAATCACAGATTCAGAATTATTTGAGGCCACCCATTGAGTAGACCATAGCGAAGCTAGCCGACTCGAGACGGACTCAAGGTTTCGTCGATGGGCTGTAAGCAACGAGGAATCCGAAAGTGTGGCTGGGCTTGTCGATACCGCGAAAACACTCCGCTTACCTAAACAGTACAGTGTGCTCCTCGCACAATTTAAATAAAGAAAGTAGCATGGCATAAGTACAGGATCGTAAATAAAACCTCAAACTAGTTTGTGGCCCCAGAAATAAGACGAATCAAGCTCTCGGCTCGGGGGTCCCATATACCTCCCGGATGTGGATAGCGCGATAAATCAAGAACAGTATCAAGTACTGGGGTCTTCACGGGACACAAGTGGGCGTTCGGAAACCAAATATTTTCTATCACCCACCGATGCCTGCTTATTTCAATTTTAGTTGTTAAACAGAATTTAAAGTGAACGATAAGTAAAACTAGGATCATCTCCAGCATCAACATGCGGCAATACATCAACAAGCGTGGCATATGACGACACACATCACTTGAGCAAGCAACTACGACAGCAAGTCCAACTATCTACCAAACAACAGTAATAGGATGTGTCCAAGGCAATATAGGGCTGCACGGTATATCACGGTGTCGGGAATGACCACGGCGGATGCTGTCGGCAATGTAGTAGAAACGAGGGCAAGGCCTGCCATCTGCGGTGCGAGATGAGGGCAAAGACACGGGTTTTACCAGGTTCGGCCCCGGAGGTAAAGACCTACTCTGCTAGATTGTATTATGGAGGTGTTTACAAAGGCGAACTCGGCGACTAGGCGGCGAGTTGCTTGGGTGTATGAGGGCGTATCTCTACTCACCTTAGGGAGGTTTATATAGGCTTACCTCCCTAGGGTTTACATATCTCAACCGATTCGGTTACAACTTTGTCAATCGTTTAACTTTCAGACCATTGGGCCTATCTACTCGCTTGGGCCTTGACCTCCGATGCTTTGGTACCTGATGGGCTTTGATCCACTCGCCGTTCTGCAGCCCACTCGCTAGCCCTTGGGCGATCGGAAGCGTCCGTGAGGATACCCGGTGAGCATATCCCCATCGAGAGTCCCGAGGCCGTCGTTGATTAGGCGCGGGTGGGCTGGCGATCGAGTATCTGGCTTCAAGTTGGCATCGATCGAATCGTCGGCGGGCTCCTGCACGAAGGAAAAATCCGGCGAACCGAGTTGCGTCTTGGGTGAATTGAGCCAGGGTCGGCCTCGTGAGTAACTTAGCGAGCGGGTGGAAGGCGGACCGTCGGGGCGTCAAACTAGCCGTTAAGGTAACCGCGGTAACTTTGGCGTAATCATCGGCGATGCGGCCCCTAATTTGGCGGGCAGCTTCCGCTATATAAGAGGAATGGTAGGCTATCGGAAAGCCAACCGCCCATTTCTTCCGAAATGCACATCTTTAGCCCGTTGATCCATGATCGATCGACCGCAATCCTCAGACCTCCAAGCAAATCCTCGGCCATGGCCCTCTCCATGAACCTTGGGTAGATCCAAGTGCACCAGGCATGGCGGCCTCCTTGAGGAGGCCGGAATCCTGCGGGCTTGCTGGCGAATCCCTTGGAGGGCGACCCCGAACCCGCGAGAGAGAGTTCATCTGTTCACTAGTCACCTCGGCGGGGCTTAGGGTTTCCCACTTCTCTGTTCTTCGCCTGCGCCTACTCGGATCCAGCCCTCGGATCTGGGTCCCCATAGTATCGGCAGCTCGCCATCTTTGTGGCGTTAGCGAGTGTTACTGAGCTGCGGCCCTATTTTCCCTGTGGCAAGATCTGTTCCGCAGACGGATCAGCGCGAAAGCTGACCCAATGCTAACCGCGGCTTAACCTTCAACTCAAATCCAAAGCCTCCTTCTTGACGATCTTGCCGGCCAAAGCGGCGGAAAAAAGTCTTGGTTTTATGTGACCGGCGACCCGAAGGGCAGGCGGCGATCGCGATACTCGGCCAACCGTTCGAGCCACGCAATCTCCAGGTCGTCAGGCTCCCCGACGACCAACGGATGGTCGTTGACGAGATGCTCCAGACCATTCGTGGTCTGAAGAAGAAGGGGCTCCAGACGGTGAACTTGTACAACTGTTGGCTTGGGCGGCGGCTCGTTCCACTCGCCTAGCGAGCACTATATGTACCGATACGGGCGAAGACTCGGCGAAGGCCTGCCTCGCCGAGTGGAAGCGGAGGACTACCTCCTGGCGCGAAGAGGATCACCAGGCGGCATACACGAATGCGCAGGGCTCCCTCCATACACCCGGCGTCCGGCTCAACGGTAATAATTTGATCTTGTTCGCGATCGCAGCATATGCGATCGCGGTAATTCTAACTTTGTTCCATGTTTAACGCAGCTATTTCAAGTGGTGGAAGGGTGGCTACCACCTGCCGATGACGAGAGATCCGGGCCATCCGCCCAGGACACAAGCGAGTCGCCTCCCGCCAAGGGTAATGAGGACGATGAGGGCGAATCCGAAGGAGATCGCCCCCCATGGTCCGAAAGACCCGGGCAGCGTAGCGACCTCGGCGGCGGGAGCCTCGGCGTCATGGCGATGACGAGGAACTCCCGGAGACCACCTCGCTCCGTCAGGCCACTCCCGAAGAAGAAGAAGGAGAAGAGGCGAGGGCCCCGAGGAGGAGGCGAAGCCGCGAAGATGGCCTCACCGCCACGTGAGCAGCTCGATGCCCGCTCGGCGGTGGCCAGGCGGCAACAACGCTAGATGCGCCATCCGTGGAGGCGCCGCTTGCTTCAATGCCTCCGCCCTTCGCACCGGTCTCCGGGCTAGGGAAGGCTCCGGCTGTGGCGACTTCGCCTCGCAAGGAGGTCTCGGGCGTGGCGGTCTCGCCTCGCAAGGAGGCTCCAGCCGTGGCAGCTCCACTTCGCGAGGAGGCCTCCGCGCGGCGTCCGGTGCCAACCGCTACCTCAGCGTCAAAGAAGCCCTCCGTATCTTGGGCCCTGACGTCACAGGCTGGGCTTAGTCGCGATTGGGCCACTGGTGGAGAAGCCCGGCCTCCGTCTGAGCTCGTTTCATTCCGATCGCCAAGTGAGTGCACTCGGCCTTCACCTTTCTCTTAGTATTTGGACTGTTTTGGTGAGTTGTCTCGTCGTGGGACGGAGTGAAGAAGATGGGCCACCGGCGGTGGCCAAGGTGCCCTCCGCTAGCGAGAGGACCCTTCCGTAGAGGAAGGTGGGCAGTCGCCGCCTCCACGGAAGGCAGCAAGAAGGCCAAGGCGGCGACATCGTCGCTGTCTCGACGACACGGCGATCGCGCTGCTGGGCCCCGTGGAAGCGACCGCGTCCACGAAGGAGGCATTCGTTGCCTAGACGGAGAAGCGAGCTCCTTTAGGCGGTCGTCAATCGCTACCTTCCCGCTTCATGACCAAAGCGGCCACGGCGAGTGAGGCTGCGACTCGAGCCCGCTCGAGACCGCCCGCCGGCTGAGATTGACCAACGTCGCGGGCACACACGGCGCTGCTTGCGTCCGTGGGCCAGCGCTACTGCAGCATGCTTGGCGCGGCCATCCGGTACCTCCGGTCCCGAGGATCAGGTCGGTGCTGCGGCGGCTGATTCTTATAGTTACTTTTTGTGTGTTGAGTCCGGTCCCGATGCGCTTTCGCTAAATTGTAGCGGGTGGGCAGAGTGATTTTCAACCGCGGTCCCGAGTGCGCACTCGCTAAATTAGCGGGTGGGCCTTGAAAGTAATTCAAGCCGCGGTCCCGAGTGCGCACCCGCTAAATTTTAGCGGGTGGGCCGAGAATTTTCGTGATCGCCGGTCGAGTGCGCACCGCTAAATTTTAGCGGGTGGGCGCTGAAGATTTCATGTGTGCTGACTTTGAAGATGTCTGGTCTGCCGGTGGGTCAAGAGCGATTGGGCTATGACAGCGTCTTGAAAAGGCGCCGCTCTCGGGGAAGCAAACAAGGGCTTGAGGTTGTTCTTCTTGACGGAGGCGGCTCGCGAGCTTGTCCTGTGGAGAAGCTGGAGGTGTGCGATGCGTTAGGCACCGCGGCGAAGATCGCCGACCTCGGCCTTGGCTGCGGAGGCAAAAGAAAAGCAAACTCGGCGAGCAGGCGAAGGCCGCCATTGCGGCGGAGGATGACGAAGGCGTCTGAAGCCCTCATTGTTGGGCCGGGCGATCATACATCGCTTCAAAGTTTCATCCGGGACTCGCCGCCCATTGCTTGGTGAGTCGTCTTCCCTATCTTTTGATTGTGTTGTTTGTGGTTTCCATGGCACTCATACTTGTCTCCTTCTGAGTCGTGTTATTGGCTGCCAAGAAGAAGCGAACTCTCTTGGCGAGGTGCGTAAGCATGCTCGTTGATTCGGCGGCCCGGCGGCCTGCATCGCGCCTACCTCCAAGAGATGTCGCCCACCGAGGTTATTCGTGACCTTGTTGAGGTGTGGGAGTACTTGGAGAAAGGCGCCCGGTCGTAGAGTTCATGGCCGCGGTCGGCGTTTCGTCATGAGCGTCGGCTATGAGCCTTGGACTCGCCCACTTTCGAGGACTTGATCTCGGCGATGTGGAGTGGGTACCCTTCATCGGGCGGCGGTGGATCTGTCGAGGTTCTCAAGCTGCGAGCGTCTTGGCGTACTCGGGCGCGTCTGGCGATGGCGACCTCCTTCCCTACCGAAGCGGTCGTCGCGCCAAAGACCCCGAGCCGCCAGCGACTTCAAGGTTGAGCAGCCTTTCCGCTCGGCGATGGCGGGTGGTGACTACGTATCCGTCAAACCCGTACACGCGTTCATCCGTAGGCGGGATCTTTGGCGCCTCGTCGTCAGCCTGCAGAATAGTGTGGTTTGCCTAGATGTGTTAGCGGATTCTGCGAGTAGGCATATTTTGTAATGTAAGACAATGCGATATGCGATTGAATGGAGCGTTGTGTTCATTTTGCTATTTGTTTGCGTGTTTTGGATTGATTTTGGGTGAGTCCCGGCGCGTCCGCCCTTTGTGGGGTTCACCTTAGATATGACGTTTTGTTGTTTATCATGTGTGTTGTTGGTTGAGTCGACTACTTGAGCTCGGAGAGCCGATCATGGCGACTCCTTGAGTCTACATGCTTTACCGTTTTCCGTCTGTGACGGGGCGGGTGGCGAGTCCCGGCGTGGTACTTGGTAGTTCAAGCGCGACTCGAGGGTGGTTGAGGGTAGCGTTGGTGTGGGCGTCACTCCTGCTGGCCCGGTGGGTCGATCGCGTGGCGAGTCTGAGCACGCTCTCTCTTGGCGTTTTCCTGTCGATCGAGGCGGTATCCGGTCGGCGTGGTACTTAGCCGTTCGAGTCGCTATCTGAGGATGCGGAGGACCAGGTCATTGTGAAGCGAGACGGATGTCTTGGTTCGTAAAACCAGTCGAGCTAAGCGACTCGATGGGGCTCGGTTGGCGTTTTTCGTGGGCGATGCAAGACCTGAAATGACTCGGTGCTCTTATATCCTTCGCACTTCTTAGCCGTGCGATCGCTATACCAAGGGTTGACTTGTATTTTAGCATGGCTGTTAATTCTGATGCAGTGGCACAAGTCATGGAGAGTAGGCAATTTTGCGACCGTTTCTTTTATTCATAGCATTTGGAAGTACATATGTGGGGTTCTAGGTATAGAACTTCGGAGGAGATTTACATTCCACGGCCGCTGACGTCGAGTTCGCCGTCCAGACGTCGGCGAGGTAGTAGGCGTCGTTGCCGTCTGGCGCCGATGAAACGGGCCTTCCACGGAGGAGAGCTTGTGCATGCCCTTCTTGTCTGGATGAGGCGTAACACCAAGTCGCCTTCTGGAAGGTGCGGGTTTTCACCGTCGGTGTGGTAGCAGCGGGCCCTTCTGATAGATAGCGGTGCTTGCGATCGGGCGGTCGCGTGCTTCGTCGAGTTGGTCGAGCCCATCTTGGCGGGCCAGTTCGTTCTGACCTCCGTATAGTGGACGATCCTTGCGAGTCGTGTTCGGTCGGTTGGCATGGCGGCTTAGCCGTAGACCATGAAGAAGGGGTGAATCCGTCGACACATTGACCAGGGTCGGATTCCCGGATAGCGGAGGAAGCTCTTGACCCAGCATCCGGTGCGCTCGGTGGTACTTGGAGTCGCGGCCAGGCCGTGGAGGATGCTGGTTGGCTCGTTCCGCTGGCCATTGGATTCGGGTGTCTGTTGTAGGTCGAGCGGATGTGGTGCTCCTCGCAGAACTCGGCCATTGCTCCCTTGGCGAAGTTTGTGCCGTTGTCCGTGATGATCTTTGTTAGAAACCGTGGCGGTATATGAGCTCGTAGGAACTTAGTGGCGATCTTCCGTCGCATTTCGGACTGGCTTAGCTTCTACCCACTTTGTGAATTTGTCGTGGCGACCAGCGGTGGGTGTAGCGGAGGGCCTTCTTGAAGGGCCTACCATGTCCATGCCCCACACGGCGAATGGCGGTGATGGGGATTGTTTTGGCCGAACTTGGGCGTGCGTCTGGTTGGCGTGCCGGCACCGGCGCGTCGCTGGATGATATCGGCGGCGTCGGCATGTCATGGGCGGTAGAAGCCGTGTCGCATGGCTTTGGCGACCGAGGGGCGCTGCGGCGTGGTGGCCGATCGCTGAGTGGATGTCGTGTAAGATTTTGCGTCCTTGACGGTTGGGCGCAGCGTTGGAACACGCCGGTGGCCTGCGCTTGTGTAGCTCGCCGTCGATGATGGTGTAGGACTTGCATCGGCGATCATTCGGCGCTTGTCTCGTCTGTGGGCAGGTGCCTCTCGGTAAGCGATGTAGGGCTTGGTCCAGTCGTCTGGCTCGGTGACGAGTGCGACCAAGGTTGCCTCTGGTTGGAGGGGGACTCCGATGTCGATCTCCCTCGGGGGAGAAACTGATGGCTTGGAGATTGTATCGAGGAACACGCCGGCGGGTGGTGCGAGTCGACCCGATCACGAGAAGGCGTCGGCCTCCTCGTTTTCCTGTCGATCCATTCGGCGGAATAGCGGTGAAATGGCCGCCCACTTGTCCACCTCTTGGCGATGCCGCCATGGTAGGGAGGCGTCGCGGTGCGGCGGCTTGTCCCATGACGAGGTCGGAATCTCCGTAGCATCGAAGGCGGTTGGCGCTCATCTCCTTTGGCTCGCATGCCGTGAAGTAGGGCCTCGTATTCGGCCATGTTGTTGGTGCAGGGCGTGAAATCGAGGCGAAGGACGTAGCGGAGCTTGTCGCCCTTTGGTGAAGTCAACACAATCCCCGCGCCTGCACCGTCCGCGTTCTTGGACCCGTCGAAGTGTAGGTTCGATAATGGAGGTACGGCGGCTTGTCGGCTTTGGGCCTCTTCGATCGGCGATGAAGTCTGCGCTTGGGACTTAATAAGCCCTTAAGTGGCTCGTACTTAATGTTGTGGGCCTTGATCTCGACGGCCCTTGGCGACCGCCCGGTCGCCTCGCGATTCTGGATGATGTCTTGTAGTGGTGAGAGCGACCGTGATGGGGTGCTCACGGAAGTAGTCTGCGGGCGCGCTGAGCTCTGAACCGCGTATACCAGCTTTTGAATGGTATGTGGGTATCGTGGCGACTCGGTTAGGACCTCGCTGATGTAGTATACCGGCTGGACTGGGGCGCTCTTTTCCTTCCTCGGTGGTTCGACAACCATTCTGGCGTGACGGCTCGGACGCCTTGACGTAAACCAGCATGGGCTCCTTGTCGTGGTGCGCGGAGTAGTGGTCGGCGGTAGCACCTTTTGGTCGCGGGCGCGTCGTCCGCCTCCTTGTCCCCTGGAAGGTGGGATTCTTGCGCATCGAGGCGGTATAGGGCATCGCCTTTTACGCCCGAGGGGATGAAGCGGTGAGCCGCTACGCCCGGCCAGCTTCGGGCGTCGCGCGCACTTTCGGGTTTTGCGAGCAGGCGATCGTGTCGATCTTCGTTGGGTTTGCCTCGATCCCTCGTTTGGAGGCAGCGTATCCCAGTAGTTGCCGGCGGGTACGAAGGTGCACTTGCTGATTGAGCTTTATTTTGTACCTTCGCAGATTGGCGAAGGTCTCTGCGTCGGCGGTAGGTCGCCTTGGCGGAGTTCCACCACGTCGTCGATGTAAGCGTGGATGTTGCGGCCAATTTGGCTCGCGAGGCATTCTTGCATGCCGCTGGTAGGTTGCTCCGGTGTTCTTGAGGCGAAGGTCATGGCGGTGTAGCGAAGGCTCGAATGGCGTGATGAGCGCCGTCTTCTCCTCGTCCTCGGCCATTTTGATCTGGTTATACCCGGAAGGCGTCGAGGAAACACAGCGACTCGAACCAGCGGTGGAATCGGTTATCTGATCGATCCGGGAGACGAACTGCTCCTTTGGGCGGTATTCAGGTTTGTGTAGTCGATACACATTCTCGAGTCCGTTCTTCTTCTCGACCGGGACTGGGTTTGCCAGCCACTTGGAGTATTTAATTGGCGGATGAAGCCAGCGGTGAGCGCTGCACTTCCTCGGCGATTGCCCGAGCGTTCTTCGTTGAAGGGCCGTGGCGGCTGACTGGTCGCACTTTGGGGTCGGCGTTTAATTTGTGCTCGTGAGCTCCCTAGGGACACCGGGCATGTCGGAGGGTTTCCATGCGAAGATGTCCCTGTTCTCACGGAGGAACTCGATGGCGCGCCTTCCTATCTTGGGCTCATGCCTGTCGATCGTCACCGTCTGGTGGAGTCGCTGGGACCAGCTCAACGGTCAGTGTCGTCGTAGCCTCGAAGGTTGAGGTGTTTGCGCCCTCTGAGTTTGGCTTATTGAGTATAGTGGGGTCGTCGTTGTTAACCCCGCTCGCGTATTGGCGAGCTCGTCGGCGTGATTAGTTTACGCGCGATGACGGCGTCGGCGAGTTCGGCTCCTTTGGCCTCGCGTTCGCGGCCATGTCGAGTCGCCGTTGATGGTGATGACTCCACATGGCCGGGGAGCTTCATCGCGTTATGCAGCGTAATGGGCGCCGCCATGAATTTAGCGCTGGCGCCCTAGGGCCTTGATGGTAAGGGCTGTCGAATGGCACCAGCTCGAAGGCGATCCGCTCGGTCGGAAGTTAACTGAGTCTGAAGGTGACGGGTAGCGTGACCTTGCCGTCGATGCGCCTTCCGACGGGGGCGGTGCCGTGGAGCGTGGTGTGGGTGATCTCGATCGCCATTGCGGGAGCCTTCGCTGAAGGTGTCGAGTAGAGGATGTTGATGGAGCTGCCGCCGTCCGCCGTGTCTTGAGGAGCGATGGCCGACCTTGGGTTTGACCACCAAGGCGACTCGTCACGGTACTCGATGCGTGGCGAGTGGTCTTGCGGCTCGGTGATGGGCTCCGACCGGTTGAGGCGGGGGCGTCTGTTTGGGCCACCGCATTGGCGGCGGCAGCGGGCGATGACCTTCTTCTCGCGCCGTGTTGAAGCTGTGAAGGTATGGGCGATCGGCTACTTTGCGAATTTTCCGCCATTCGGTAGTCGTTGTCGATGTCTTCCGCGTGCGTGCCTTCTCGATCTCCACGAGGGTGTGGCGATCGGCGGTGGTGTGCGTGGCGGGCTTTCCTTCCTGCTGTAAGCGCACATGGTTGGTTAAGGAGGGCAGCGGGATCGAACCTTGGCTTGTTCTTGTAGTTCCGCCGTCGCGTTGTTGCCCTCCGTCGGCGGTAGCTCTTGGGTCGCGTTATGCGTGCCAGTTGGCGACGAAGTCGACTTCGCCCATCGTTCTGGCGCTTGCACGTAAGGCAAGTGCGCTGTAGCGTAGGTCGGTTCGTGACGCCGTCGTTTACCGCCCGTTCGTCGTTGCCCTCCGGACTCGTCGTCGACGTCTTGGTTGGGATCTTCCTCGGCGTATCGTTTGGCGATCTCGAGGAGGTCGGGGATGTTGTCGAGTGTGCGGGCGTGTCGCTTGAGCTTGGCGACTAGAGGCTCGTAGCGGCACGAGGTCTTGAAGCAATGGATCGCGGTGTCCGGGTGGATGCCGACCGCGTTGTGCGAGCTCTTGCCACCGTTGGACCCGATTCGGAGTCGACTCGCGAGTCCCTGGACGCGCATCGTTCGAGTCCTCGATGGTGGTGGCGGGTGTAGGAGCACTCGAAGTGCCTGGACGGCGTCTCGCATTTCCTCACGAGTCGATCGCATCCTGGGGCGTGTTGATCCATTGCCTGCACGTCCCTCCATCATTAGTGGGAGTAGCAGGCGGCGAGTAGGTCGATGTGACCCGCGATCCCCATTGCCATGAGGTATGTGTCGAGCGGCATCAAGGTCGTCACGAGGAGTCGTATTTTCGATCTCCTTTGGCGCCTTGAAGTTAGGTGGGTACTTTTAGCCTCGGATCATTGGTCCGAAGCACTTGAGCCCTAGTCGGTGGCGATCCCATAAGCTCGCCATCGCGGCGAGTAGTTAGGGTGTGTGCCGCAAGTCGTCGGGCTGGCGTCTTGCGATTTTCTTGTTGATGATGTGAGTGCGGCGTCGATTGGCTCTCCAGCGGCGGAGGTTGGTCGCCCGGCACAGGATCGTTGGTGGAGAGTGCCGCATTCACGGGTCGTCGTTGGAGCTGCGGTGGCTCTGGCGGGCAATTGAAGTGTTGCCACCGGCGGGCGGCGCTTGAGGCCGCCACGCTTCCGAGGCCGAGTACACTCGCCTGCAGTCGGCGCCTGCTTTTATGTTCCACGGCCTTGCGAGTAGCCTGACGTCTTTGGATCTGCAGGCGCCGTCGCGGTCGCCCGTGATCTGTCGGCGGCTCGCCTGCCACGAGGTTGTCCATCGGGGTGGAGAACAGTGGAAGGCCGTTCATCTCGCTCCGTGAGGAGCGACTATCCATGGCTGGTCCACAGGAGGGTGCGGTTGGGTGGTGGTGGGGCACCGCCGTTGATCTGTCGGGGTCGGCGCTTCCCACGGTGGCGCGTTCTCGCGGTCGCGCTCGGCTATCGAGCGGGTCGTTCTCGTCGTCGAAGTTCGAGCGCCCTGAGCGGTGGGGTCGGCGTGACCTGATCCGCTGCTGGTAGCGTGTGAGCTTCTGTTGTCACACCTCGGCGAAATTTTTCGCTCGGCCTGCTCTTTCGCGTCTTGCCTCCGCCAACGGAGTTCTTCGACCTCCGTCGCCGTGGCGTTAGGAGGATCGGATGGAGAAAGGATCCTCCGGTGGTCGGCGGTGGCCATGTAGGTCGCGGCATGGCGACCGTGCCTTCGTGGAGGTCGGCGGAGTTTTCCGACCCGGTCGGGTCGAAGATCCGAGGATGGAGGGTCCTCGAAATCTCCCGTTGGAGACACTGGCGATGGAACCCTTGAGCGGGAGGCGGTGATGGATCTGGCGAGTGGCCGGTCGCCGAGTCGGCGTCGTCGGTGAGGCCACATCTTCTGCGGCGAAGTTCTCACCACGTTCTGTGGGCGAGTTGTACTTTCAGGCGGCGGTGGATCGTGCGGACTGGCTCTCGGAGAGCCGATCGGCGTGGTGGCGACTCGCGGATGCGAGCCGAGTCCTCCGGTGATGGCGTCGGTGAGGCCGGCGAAGAGGCTGATCGTCGATTGGCGGGATCCGCAGCTTGCGTGACGGGTCGTCGCCCGGGGCGTAGCTGCTCGGCAAGATCTGGAGCATCTCGCGATCGCTATCATACGGCGGTGGCGTCTCGTTGATGGGCAGATTGGATCTCGCCGCGAACACCGGCCAGACGGCCGGCACCCGGTGGGCGCCAGCATCGTGGAATGACCACGGCGAGATCTTTGTCGGCGAGTAGTAGAACGAGGGCAAGGCGGCCTGCCATCTGCGGTGTGAGATGAGGGCAAGACACGGTTTTACAGGTTCGGCCCCGGAGGTAAAGACCTACTCTGCTAGATTGTATTATGGAGGTGTTTACAAGGCGAACTTCGGCGACTAGGCGGCGAGTTGCTTGTGTATGAGGGCGTATCTCTCACCCCTTAGGGAGGTTTATATAGGCTTACCTCCCTAGGGTTTACATATCTCAACCGATTGTTACAACTTTGTCAATCGTTTAACTTTCGGACCATTGGGCCTATCTACTACTTTGGGCCTTGACCTCCGATGCTTTGGTACCTGATGGGCTTTGATCCACTGCCGTTCTGCAGGCCCACTCGCTAGCCCTTGGGCCAGTCGGAAACGTCCCGCTGAGGATACCCCAGTAGGCATATCCCCATCAACAGGTACGGAAACTAAAGCATCGCAACACAGATAGCAATAGATCAACAGGAGGGAAGTAAATACTATAAAAGTAAGATAGGTAGAAAGGGGGAGATGCTCGCCTGAAAACATTGTCGAAGGTTCAACCGAAGATCTGGGCGAAGCTCACATCAACTCAACAGCCTTATCCGCGAAGAAGCAAAACACTAGAATAAACACCGGATGCAATATTTAATACAACGGCAGAAGATTGGCATGATGCATGTATGATGCATGACATGGCAATGGGGCAATGCAATTAGGTCATATTAAGTGGAACCGGGGTCCCGACAATTAATTCTTAGGTTCAAGTTGTTTAGCTAACCCGCATTTAAATGTTGTCATAACAAGGCAAGATAAGATACCGGTTCGCTACACAGATTTAAATGAGGCCAATATAAGGCTGGATTTGCCCGCATATGGGCCCCATATTTAATTATAAAGTGAATTGGCTTGAGGCCCCCAAACCCCATGACAAGGATGCATGCATGAACAATTAATATGCGACAAGTTGTATGTTATTATAAAATAGGTTTCGGGAAGGGGTTCACACTTTAGGGTCTCGACGGTCTTGGGTTCTGGGGGTCGGGGTCGGTCTCGAGGTCCGAGTTTGTGGAGCGTTCTCGTGAGCTCGTTCTCGAACATCGGAGGTAGTCCTTGTCGCGTCCGGAAAGCAGGACTTCGGTCGCTGTCGGGGTGCATCGGATTCTCCCGGTCGCTGTCGTTCTTGTCATCGCGAAGGTCTTGTCGGTCCCACAGGATCGATCTTGCCGTTGCGAGGGTCTTGTCGCATTCGCGGGTCGGGTCGATCTCGACATCCGGGGTGAAGTGCTTGTCGTTCCTTAATCTCGTGAGCTTGACGTCCCTTGTAGTTGACCTTGGCTTGGTCTTGAGGGTCTCGGCGTTAAATGGCGAAAGGTCTTGATGGTGCGGGTTGAAAACATCGGGTTTTCCGTGAATGAGATCTTGGCGGTCGGTGCGGAACTTATTGCAGGTCGGCCTCGGATCTGAGAGCGAAGCTCTTGCAGCGATGCTCTGGTGGCTCGCTCACTTGGCATACCAAAGGCGCGGATCTTGGAGGTTCTTGGTTGTCTTCAACGATGGCGGCAGGGGGTCGCGAGTTGGCGGCGAGGAGGGCGTCGGGGCATGGGCCAAAGCGGGCAAGGCACGAGGCGAGCACGTCGAGGTAAGCCCGAGGCCTTGGCCGCGGCGAGGCGGCGCCGCAGGAGGTCGCCATGGAGGGCTCGCCAGCGTCGGGCGACCCGAACGGAGGCGAGGCGCCAGCGGGGCGCTGGCGGAGAGGCGGCAGCCGGGACGAGGGAGAGGAGCAGGTGGTGGGGTAGGGAGCGGCAAGGCCCCAGGAGAGGAGCGGCGCGGAGTGGCGAGGCGGTGAGGCAGTGGGCGAGGGCGGAGCGGGGCGGAGAGAGGCGGCTGCTGTGGAGGGCGGAGAGGCGGCGGTGGCTACCGACTCGTTGTGGCTGAGGCGAGAGGGAGAGCGTCGAGCTGGGAGAGAGCACGGGGGAGGAGGAAGAAGGCCACGCGGGACGCGGGGTGGTTGGGGCCAGAGAGGTGGGCCGGGGCTGGTGGGTCCGGGGGAGAGGGTCCAGGCGGTGGGGGTTGGTGGGTGAGTATGGGGTGGTTTTAGCATAGGTGGAGAGAAGGGGGCTGATGTGGCAGGAGTTGAGTGGTTGGGGAAAGGAAGAGGGGTGAGGTGGCAGCATGCCATAGGGTGGGGTGAGGTGGAGGCTGGGCTGGGTAGGTTAGTTGGTAGGTTTAGGAAAAAGGGGTGGGACTGGTTGGACCGTTTAAAGAAAATTGCAGGCGGTCGTTAAGGTCAATCGGCCGCTCATTACGCCCGCCTTAAAATAATTTAATATTTTTATTTGATTAAACGAACTTTGTAATTAGTCTTGGGCAAACAAAATATCCGCAGCATCCGGTTTTGCTTGAATTAAGATGGGGCGTTTGGAAAACAAATCGGGCTTTGCGAACATAGTTTTATGCAAACAATGCATGATGATGACGATGCAATGCACAAATTCAACGCGATTTTCTAGTAGTGGTTTTGCGGGATGCCACAATTCGACACCACTAACAAGGGATCTCGCCCTCGAGATCCGCCTCATGGTACCGGAAGGAAGGTCGGCGATCTGCGTCTTCTCGCTTCGTGTAGATCTTCGCGACACCACTAACAAGAGGTCGTTGATCCCGTTCGTCAAGAGAACACCCCGGATAAACAACGGACGAGGTTAAAGGTAAGGCCACCTCTAACTTCCATGGAAGGAGTAAAATTGCATCGATCCACCATTCAATATACAAAGCAAATGATAAGAGTAGTGGTATGGTCGCGACTCCATCCCGCACTCAAAGCATTACTATGTACGAATAGGCAGTTATGCAACCAACCCTTAAGATTGAAGATCTCTCGACAAGCGAGGTTCGGATCAAAGGGTGATCAGACTACGCATCGGATCGGCGTGAGGATGTCGTTCGCGGGAAAACACGGAAGGCGCAAACAAGGAACAAAGAATGGTACCACCAGACGAAGGATTCCTCGGATCGCATGAAGATCGGATGTAGCAACACCGTTATCGAAGAAGGAAGCGAAACCACAAGACGATTTAAACCCATCCACGAGAATTCACGGACTCGAAGAAAGAGAAAGGCGGATTCAAAACACGTAGAGGTAAGAGGAGAATAGCGGAGGGTAAGGGTAAATCAGACCTAATCGAACTATCCAACCGATTTTGAAAAATAGTTTTAACACTCTACTTGAGTTAGCTAGGTTATCCTACTGAGTGGACTCAGGTCAGAATCATAGCTTTGAGCTCTGATACCACTCTGTAACACCCTCAGAATCGGCCCTATGCAAGTTTTAGCAAAACTCGCCAAACCCGCATAGGAACGATTCGAAGGTGCCCACCAGGCACTTTCGTGCGGGTGGAAAGCAAAGTAATAACATTACACAACAGTCCTCGACGGGACCCACAGAACAGATATATATGTACAGCGACTCAATGAGTCAAGAATACAAATATACGGTACAAAGATCCAAATCACCTTGAAAACGATGGGGCGTCCGACTACGGACAAGATGCAAATGGGGCTAAGAGCCCTGAAGAATAACCAATGGCGTCCATAACTGCCTGCCAGCCAAGCGGAAGGGTAACCTTATAACGACGCCGATCTCAAAACCTGCTTAAACAAAGGGGTGCCGACAAAGGGCAAAGGAAAAAGAGGCGTCGATCTTGAGGCCAGTACACGGCGAGGCTAGAATTCGGCGGTCCTCGCCTACATAGGTATGGTGGACTGAGCGGCAGCGGCAGCATGCACTAAACAACCTATAGAGACTCGATTCAACTGGCGGCAATCAGAGAGGGGTAAGAAAAACCTATTCGGATCCAACCTGAAGCTAACACCAAACAAAACCCATCCTGGTATTTCCCCCTCGAGACCAAACGAGGAAGTCAACCGAGGAACTCACACAGTTGGCAGTTTTACTTATACTGTTATAGTTGTGGCACTTTACTAGCCAGGTTTAGATAATCGTCCTGATAAAATAAGCAGTGGGCACTTTTAATTAACCAATCCGTTGTAGTTGCAACAATTACTAATCAGATACAGATAGCATGAGATAAACCCAAAACCCGATTGTTGGTACTTTTATTCAGCCATTCCGTTGTAGTTGCAAGATTTACTAGTCAGTACAATGGTATGGCGACAATTCAAACAAGCAATTGTGGGCGTATTATTAGCCATTCCATTTTAGTGAAGCTGATTACTAGTCATTATTAAGTCAAATTTATAGCAATAAACTTTAGTTATGCTTGTCTATGGTCGAGATCTCGCTCCAAGTCGTCCATATCCGGACACGGCTTTAGAAAGTTTACCCGGCGGTGCACCAATAGCAACACACGCCGATCAACCTCGGAAAAACCAAATCAAAACCCAACGAGGCTTTCACGTTGAACAATCACGATTCAGAATTATTTGGGGCCACCCATTGAGTAGACCATAGCAAGCTAGCCGACTCCGAGACGGACTCAAGGTTTGCGTCGGTGGTCATGAAGCAGGAACCCGAAAGTGTGGCTGGGCTTGTCGATACAGCGAAAACACTCCGCTTACCTAACAAGATGCGGTGCTCCTCGCACAATTTAAATACAAGTAGCATGGCATAAGTACAGGATCGTAAATAAAACCTCAAACTAGTTTGTGGCCCCAAGAAATAAGATGAATCAAGCTCGCTCGTGGGTCCCATATACCTCCCGGATGTGGATAGCGCGATAAAACAAGGAACAGGAATCAAGTACTCGGGGTCTTACGGGACACAAGTGGGCGTTCGGAAACCAAATATTTTCTATCACCCACCGATGCCTCTGCTTATTTCAATTTTAGTTGTTAAACAGAAATTAAAGTGAACAGTAAGTAAAACTAGGATCATCTCCAGCATCAACATGCGGCAATACATCAGCAACTATGGCATATGACGACACACATCAGCACTTGAGCAAGCAACTACGACGCGCAAGTCCAACTATCTACCAAACAACAGGTAATAGGGTGTGTCCAAGGCAATATAGGGCTGCACGGTATATCACAGGTACGGAAACTAAAGCATCGCAACACAGATAGCAATAGATCAACAGGAAGTAAATACTATAAAAGTAAGATAGGTAGAAAGGGGAGATGCTACTTTGAAAACATTGTCGAAGGTTCAACCAAGATCCGGGACTCACATCAACTCAACGGCCTTATCCGCGAAGAAGCAAAACACTAGAATAAACACCGGATGCAATATTTAATACAACGGCAGAAGATCGGCATGATGCATGTATGATGCATGACACGGCAATGGGGCAATGCAATTAGGTCATATTAAGTGGAACCAGGGTCCCGACAATTAATTCTTAGGTTCAAGTTGTTTAGCTACCCCGCATTTAAATGTTGTCATAACAAGGCAAGATAAGATACCGGTTCGCTACACAGATTTAAATGAGGCCAATATAAGGCTGGATTTGCCCGCATATGGGCCCCATATTTAATTATAAAGTGAATCGGCTTGAGGCCCCCAAACCCCATGACAAGGATGCATGCATGAACAATTAATATGCGACAAGTTGTATGTTATTATAAAATAGGTTTCGGGAAGGGGTTCACACTTTAGGGTCTCGACGGTCTTGGGTTCTGGGGGTCGGGGTCGGTCTCAGGGTCCAGGGTTTGACGGAACGTTCTCGGCGGGCTCGTTCTCGAACATCGGAGGTAGTCCTTGTCGCGTCCGGAAAGCAGGACTTGGGTCGCTGTCGGGGTGCATCGGATTCTCCCGGTCGCTGTCGTTCTTGTCATCGCGAAGGTCTTGTCGGTCCCACGGGATCGATCTTGCCGTTGCGAGGGTCTTGTCGCATTCGCGGGTCGGGTCGATCTCGACATCCGGGGTGAAGTGCTTGTCGTTCCGCAATCTCGACGAGCTTGACGTCCCTTGTAGTTGACCTTCGGCTTCGGGGTCTTCAGGATCTCGGCGTTCCGTGGCGAAGGTCTTGATGTTGCCGGGTTGAAAACATCGGGTTTTCCGTGAACGAGATCTTGGCGCGTCCGGGTGCGGAACTTGTTACGGGTCGGCCTCCGGATCTGGAGACGAAGCTACTGCACTGACGATGCTCTGGTGGCTCGCTCACTTGGAGCATACCAAGGCGCGGATCTTGGAGGTTGCTGGTTGTCTTCAACCGATGGCGAGGCAGGTGGGGTCGACGAGGTTGGCAGCGGAAGGCGTCCGGCATGGGAACAACGCCAGCGCGACGAGGCAGGCGGCGCGTCGAGGTAAGTACGCCTTGGGGCGAGAGGCGGAGCTGCAGCGAGGTCACCATGAGGCTCGCCCGGCGTCGGGCGACCGAACGGAGGAGGCAGACGCTGGGTCCCGGATGGCAGCTCGGCGGCGCGGGCGTGGCAGCAGGCGTGGTGAGGCGAGCGGACGACCGGGAGAGGAGGCAGCGGAGGTCGGGCGAGGGCGCGGCGGCCAAGCAGTGGCCGGAGGCGAGGCGGCGGCGGAGGCGGCGGGAGCTGAGGGCGTGAGGCGGGCTGCTGCGGGGGAGGCGGCAGTGGCGCCTGGCCGGCCCGACGCAGCCAGGCGAGGAGGAGGCGTCATGGGAGAGAGAGCAACCTGAGGAGGAAGAAGGCCACACGGACGCAGGTGGTTGGGGCCAGAGGTGGGCTGGGCTGGTGGGTCCGGGGAGAGGGTCAGGCGGTGGGGTTGGTGGGTGAGTATGGGGTGGTTTTAGCATAGGTGGAGAGAAGGGCTGATGTGGTGAGTTGAGTGGTTGGGGAAAGGAAGAGGGGTGAGGTGGCGCATGCCATAGGGTGGGGTGAGGTGGAGGTGGGCTGGGTAGGTTAGTTGGTAGGTTTAGGAAAAGGGTGGACTGGTTGGACCGTTTAAAAATTCGGGCGGTCGTTGGTCAATCCGCCTGCTTAAATGCCTAAAAATAATTTAATATTTTTATTTGATTGCGACGAACTTTGTAATTAGTCTTGGGCAAACAAAATATCCGGCAGCATCCGGGGTTTTGCGTTTGAATTAAGATGGGGCGTTTGGAAAACAAATCGGGCTTTGCGAACATAGTTTTATGCAAACAATGCATGATGAGGACGATGCAATGCACAAATTCAACGCGATTTTCTAGTAGTGGTTTTGCGGGATGCCACAGAACTTAAATGGTACCAACGCTCTAAAGCGAATTTTATCCTTGAAGGAGATGTGAATACACGATACTTCCATGTTGTGGCCAATGGCAATCATAAGAAGAAACTTATTCACTCTCTAACCCAGGATGAAGGTACTATAGAGGGCCAGGAGCATTTAAAAACTTATATTACAAATCCTTGTTTAGGGCATCGACGGAAAATTCCTTTTCGTTGGACGAGTCCCAAATTGCGGATATTCCTCAGGTTTCCACTGAGGAAAATAGCTTCCTAACCACCTCTTATACAGAGGAAGAGGTTAAGAAAGCTGTTTTCCAGATGGAACACAACAAGGCGCCAGGACCTGATGGCTTTCCAGCAGAATTTTACCAAAAGTTCTAGGATGTCATCAAGGAGGACCTAATGTCTTTGTTTCAGCTTTTAAAAGTCGGTCAGCTAGAAATATTTAGGATTAATTTTGGCAACATAATTTTACTTCCTAAGGTTAATAATGCAGAACACATACAACAGTACCGCCCTATCTGTCTTCTTAATGTTAGTTTTAAAATTTACACAAAAGTTGCCACGGTTAGACTAAATTCTGTAGCTGGTCATGTTGTAAGCCCATCTCAAACTGCTTTTATGCAAGGACGAAACATGATGCTATAGTAATTCTGCATGAAACAATCCATGAACTATATACAAAAAATTTAAACGGTGTATTGTTCAAGATTGATTTTGAAAAGGCTTATGATAAAGTTAATTGGTTGTTTCTTCAGCAAACACTCCGTATGAAAGGTTTCTCGGAGGAGTGGCGTGCTCTTATACAATCCTTTGTGTCTGGTGGTAGCGTTGCCATAAATGTTAACAATGACACTGGCAAATACTTCCAAACCAAAAAAAAGGTTTAAGATAAGGGGATTCATTATCGCTCATATTATTTAATATAGTGGCTGATATGTTGGCTATCCTCATTGAGAGAGACAAGGATGATGGCTAAATTGAAGGATTAGTTCTCCATCTGGTGGATGGTGGTCTATCTATTCTTCAATACGCTGACGATACTATCTTATTTATGGAACATGATCTAGAGAAAACCAAGAATATGAAATTAATTTTATCAGTATGTGAGCAACTCTCGAGATTAAAGGTTAACTTCCATAAGAGTGATCTGTATGGTTTTGGCGAGGCTAAAAACGAGGCCCATCTGTATGCTGATTTATTCGGCTGTGGTCAGGGGATTTTTCTAATCAACTATCTGGAAATACCGATTCATTATCGGCGGCTCACAATTGCTGAATGGAAACTCGATGAGGAAAGGCTCAAAAAACGACTTAATAGTTGGAAAGGTAAATTGCTATCCCTAGGCGGAAGAATTGTACTCATAAATTCGATACTCACCAATATGGTACTGTATATGATCTCGTTTTTCCAAATGCCAAAAGGTGTCTTGAAGAAAGTGGATTATTTCTGATCAAGATTGTTTTGGCAAGAGGATAGTGAGAAAAAGAAATATCGACTAGCCAGATAGAATGTGGTTTGCCGACCGAAAGAATTTGGTGGACTTAGTATTCATGACTTGCAAGCCAAAAACACTGCGCTTCTAGGTAAATGGCTTTTCAAGCTAATCATAGAAGAAGGTGTCTGGCAAACCACTTTATGGAGGAAATATGTTGGCTCCAGAGCTGTGTCTCAAGTGGTTTGGAAACCCGGTGACTCACAATTTTGGGCTGGACTAATGGCATCCAAACAACACTTCTTCCATTTTGGTGTTTTCAATATTAAGGATGGATCGCAGATTAGATTCTGGAAGATAAGTGGCTTGGCCAAAGTTCTCTTCGGGAACAATATACAACTCTATATTCGATTGTTAGACATAAAGGAGACATTCTTTCCACTGTATTGGAATCTAATCCTCCTAATATATCTTTCAGAAGAAGTCTCTTAGGTCCCAGACTAGTATCTTGGAACAATCTCTTATTAAGATTAACCACAGTATAATTGTCTGAGGGTATTGATGAGTTTAAATGGAATTTGGCACAGAGTGGAAAGTTTACTGTCGATTCTATGTATAGAGATTTGATCCAACCTAATACTCCAGTCGATGATAACTGTAAAATTTGGAAGATGAAAATACCCCTTAAAACAAAGATATTCGCTTGGTATCTCCGAAAAGGAATTATTTTTACGAAGGATAATCTTGTCAAGAGGAATTGGCATGAAAGTATACAATGTGTGTTTTGTCATCATAATGAGACAATCAAACATTTCTTCTTCCATTGTAAATTTGCTCGAGCTATATGATCAATCATCCAAGTAGCCTCTGGTTTATCTCTTCCTCGTTCAGTTGCCAATGTCTTTGGTAACTGGTTGCATGAGATTGAGGATAAATTTGGGACATTGTTTAGGGTGGGAGCGCTTGCCATTATTTGATCGCTTTGACTATGTAGAAATGATAGAATTTTCAATGACATCTTTTGCTCTACTTTGCAGGTTATCTACCGAGCCACGGTTATCTTCCGGTCATGGACTACTCTTCAACGTATGGAGTTCCGCGATTTATTTGAAGACGGGTGTACGCGATTGGAGGACACGGCGAGGAATATTTTCTCCCGACATGGATGACAGCGTGACATGCGGCTAGATACAACATAGTTGGAGCAAGGATTTAGCATTCTTATTATTGTAATTTTCGTAACTTGGTTTGGTTATTTGTCGTGTGATCGACCGGTTGTGTGCATCTTAGCTATGCAGAGACCGGATGTAAACAATGCTATGAGTAATAAAGCGTCAATTTCTAAAAAAACACTCGTATGTACTCCCTCCATTGTAAAATATAAGATATTTTAAATTTATAAAAAAATATAGATAGACCCCTTTTATTATATAGGTTCACTCCAAACCTATACAAACCTAGACACTCACTTTTTTTCACAAAACTAAAACTTCTTATTTTTTGAAACAGAGGCACAACTCATCCTCAAAAATCAAGCGGCCTGTACCGGCGTACGATTTGCCTTGCCGAGATGGCAAAAGAATGATGGTACCATGTAGAACACTGTTGTATCCTAGCACCTACTTCCTCGGTTTCAAAATATAAGATGTTTTAGCTTTATAAAATAAATATATTTAGACTATTTTTAGCATATAGGTTCATTTATGTTTGAGTGAATCTACATACTAAAATAAGTCTAGATACATTCTCTTTACAAACCTAAAATATCTTATATTTTGAAATGAAGGGAGTACTTTCTTTATTTCAAAATATAAAATATTTTAGGCTTGTGAAGAAAATATATCTAAAATTATTTATAATCCAAATCTAAGTGAACCTATATATATTAAAAGTAGTATTATATTTAGGGCATGTTTGATTCAAAGGATTTTCAAAGGAATTCTATAGGATTCCAATCCATGGGATTTTTTTCAATAGAATGTGTTTGATTCAAAGGAATAAATCCTACAAAATTCCTATGCATTGCTTTCCTACACTACAATTCTATAGGATTTCTAACAAGAGGTGAGACCTCTTGAAAAAAATCCTATGTGTCTATGACAACTATGACATGTACCTAAACCCTATAAAATTTCCTGTGTTTTTCCTGCGGTGCAATCAAACAGCTTATCTTATCGATTCCTGCATTTTTCATTCCTGTAGGATTCTAAGTGTCATGCCATTCTATTCCTACACTTTTCCCATTCCTGTGTTTTACAAATCTTTTGAATCAAACAAGCCCTTAGTGAGTAGCTAGAGCACATACGTGTGCATGCATTATGCAACGCCGTCTTGTCCGAGGACGCCAATACGAGTTTGGCTGAGCGCAGCAGGAGACAGTGGTCGATCCGTGTTTTGGTCGGGCTCGAAAAGCTCGAAGGGAAAACCAATGATTCGCCACAATAATGGTGGTGCCGTGTCGGAGAACATGCAGAGACAGCTCGGCTGGGCTGGGCACCAAAGGGGCGTCACAGCTACTGCAATGCAACTGAGAGATTAGGTTACAAATGTGTGGAGTTTTGCTAGAAGTTACTAAGGTGTGGTGATTTTTCTTCCTGAGCTCCGGGGATCCCGTTATTGAAAAAGAAAATTGAAAATCATATTTACTTGTTTCAATTTTTTTCAATAAAAAGATGTAGCCAATAATTTTTTCAATAAGTATGCATATTTTTAAGTCTCGAAATTTATCAGATTATGTCATTTTTGCATGCTAGTAGGATTCATCATTTGCTATGTCAAAAATTATTTTTAGATTTTTTTACAGCACACGTGAGTGAGACGTGCGGCGCCTCTCCTTAGATTATTCCTAAATTGAAAGCTTTGCAATAGAATGATCTTGAATGCCACGCATCTCTCTCTCTCTCTAACAAAATATACAAGCTCTCCACTTATGCAATATCAAATTGATGCACAAGACAACTTCAAAAAATTCGAACTGATGTAAATGGCTAAGCAATATATTTATATTCTCAATATTCTTTCTCACGTCTATGCTATTTTAGTCCTTAGGATATGTTTGGTGCAGGCTGCAATTTTTTTTAATATTGTGTGAAAAGGATCTTAAACTTTAGACTTATTGGCTAATTTTTTTAAATAATACAATTTTTTATTCAATTTCACGAATAATACACGGAATGAGGAATTTGCGAATCTAACGGGCCGTCTTCTTTTTAAAAGACGACCGGAGTTGGTCTTCTTTTCAAAAGACGATGGGCCCTTCTTTAATTAAAAAGACGACCATGAGCGTTAGATTTGCAAATTCCTAGTTTCGTGTATTATTTGTGAAATTGAATTAAAAATGTATAATTTTAAAAAAAAATTGGCGACTTATTGACTCTGATACCATATTGAATTAATACGCTAGCCAATTAAATGTTGCAGGGTCTGAAATATTTTTTTAAATCCTTGTGTGAGCAGGGCCTTTAATCTTTTTTAATTTTGTAGGCTGGAAAATCTTTATTAATGTTATGTGAGCATGATCTTAAACTTAAAACTTATTGACTCTGATACCATATTAAACTGATACGCTAGACAACTGAATCAATAATCCGAACTCACGGAAAGAGCTAGGCAATATATTTATATGTTCAACATGCACAAGCATGTCTTGGTTAAACTAAGTGTTGTATCCTTTGTTGGGATAACTATCTGATGATTGTGCATGTTAATTGGTCATTGAGGTACAATATATAGTTAATCAAATAAAGAGAAAAATTAATGTAATGTCATTTGTTTCTCAGGTCTATTATTGGCAATCAATACTTTTCGTTACTAATTCCTGCAATGTTTTTAATTTGCTATATTTGACTCCAGTTGCTTTACAATTTAAAAAGAACTAAAGAAAAATATTACTTGCTTAGTCACGTGACAACCTCGGCATTAAAGTCATGGTTAAGCAAAAAATAGCCTTCTTTTTGAATTCTATGATAATTCACTCTACTCCTCAAGTTGTGTGGAATAATAACATCATTACCCTAACATTGTCTTCCCTTAGTGAATGTGTAGAGACAATAAAAACATATCAAGGGAAATGAAACATACACAAATAGAAATTGGCACAACCAGTCATATGTGTTCGCAACTCAACTCTCCTCCATGTCTGTTATGAAAAAATAGAACTCTGGAAAAGCAAACATACACTACCGTTTATAAGGTTTTAATTGGTTCCATGATCCGTCCACCTTGAAAAGTCAGATCATACAAACATCATTGTGCCCGCAGATCACCCCTTATGTCACGGTTGAAGATGTCCGTACTTTTCTATTATTTCTGAGTTAATTGCAAAACCATCACATATACGCGAGAAGTTTGAAAATCCACCGGGTCACACTAATTTTGAAAAATCCACCGAAATTGCGCTGGTTCATTGAAATGTGCACCGATAGACTGGTTTAGTCACATTAACAACATCTCTGATAACGGGATCCATTGACATAGATGATGTGACAATAAGACAATGATAATGGGACACATATTTAAATTTGGGATTCTTTTTGTAAATTTTCCTCTCTCTCGTAAAAAAAGAAAATGCTTTTCCAGGAAGGTTGCGGCGCTGCACCTTGGTCGACTGGACGGGAGCCACCGTGGCCGCCGGGGTCGACGGCGAGGAATACGCTGTGGCTGGGGCCGGCGAGGCGCGCGACATGGCCCCTGGCGCGCACGACATCGACCGCAGGGGGAGCCGCCGTGGCCAGAGCGGCCACGAGCGAGCGATGGCCAGAGGCCAAGGGCGGCGCGGGCGGGCGAGCTCCGGCCAGGAGGCCAGAGGCGGCGCAGAGAACTCCGGTCGGCCAGGGGAGGTGCGGGGCGGCGAGTTCCGGGGCCAGGGGCCAAGGGAGGCGCGGGCGAACGAGCTCCGTCTAGGGGCAATGGGGCGGCGCGGCGAGCTCCGGCGCAGGGGTGGCGAGCTCATGCGCGGGGTAGGCCAGCTCTGACGCATGGCAGCGATGCTGTGGGCGAGCTCCGACGAGGGGCGGCCTAGGGCGGTGTGCGAGCTCCGGCGGTGGGACAGTCTCCTGTGGCTGTGAGATGCAGGCGAGCTCGGGGCGGGGCACTGCCGGGCTGCGTGCGACGGGCATAGTGCGCGCGGGGCTGCGGGGAGCTTTGACATGGGGACATGCTCTGGCATCGGCGAGCTAAAGGCGAGCACGAGGACGGGCGCCGCCGGGCGGCGTGCGCGCGGGGCTAGGGGGATCTCAGACCAATAAGAAGATTTTTTTTAAGGGAAAGACTTATGAAATGACATGGATGAATTCGGTTGGTTCAAATATATCCGTAAGCAGTTTTTCGTAACAAGAGTCCGTAGACGTAGCAACTCCGATATATTTGAACCAACCGAATCCATCCATGTCATTCCGTAAGTCTTTCCCGTAAAAAATCTTTCATAGCTCTAGCATTATTGGTCGGAGTTGCTACGTCTACGGACTCTTGTTACGGAAAACTGCTTACGGGATTACGTGGAGGCTGTGGAGAGTTTACGGTCCCTAAAATCACTGGTGGTAAATATATGCGCACACTCAACATTACTTTTCGGTTCCGTATGACGACAAGAAATACGTACGCCACCGCTACTGCATTTGCATGTGTATGAGGGAATAGTTTAGACACGACTTTGGCCACGCCGACCGAGGTTTTAGAGGTTTGGATCCTGAATTACCCGGATCACCTAAACAACGAGCTTAGAGGGACACGTACGCATGTGCTTGCGAGTTGGGAATAGGACCATGCATGCATGACTGAAGACGAAGGGCAACACTAGCTAGCGTACTGAAACCAACCTGCTTCGCCCGACAGATACTCAGTTATAAGCAAGTTGCAAACTGTCCGCCAACAGGGTTTCTCGATTGCATTCAAGTTGCAACTGACCCCTAGGTGGGGCTCCAGTTACAATTAAGTTGCAACTGGTCCCGAGCTCGTTTACAACTAGGACCCGGCAGATCTTAGTTAAAAAAAAGTTGCGACTGAGCCCCCCTTCACACCAACGGGGCTCAGTTACAAGCAAGTTGTAACTAGCTTGTCGACAGGGTCCTCCAATTGCAATCAAGTTGCAATTGGCCCTCGGTCCCGCCGACGAGGTCCCCTCCCCTGGTTGCAATCGAGTTAATCGCCCTGGCGGGCCTCGATTAAAGCATGTTGCAACTTTGACCCGACAGATCTCAGTTACAAGCAAGTTGCACCCCCCTCCATACCGACGGATGCTCAATTACAAGCAAGTTGCAAGCAGGACCCAGCAGAGCTCAAGAATAAGTTAAGCTTACCCTCCTCCCTCCCACACACACACATCGACGGGTGCTCTATTGACGGGGTGCCCCAGATGTAATCAAGTTGCAAATGGCCCCCTCGGCGAGGATCCGGTTACAAGCAAGTTGCAACTGGGACCCGACAGAGCTCAGTTACAAGCAAGTTGCAACTGCCTCCCCCCCCCCACACACACATACACCGACGGGTGCTCAGTTACAAGCAAGTTGCAATTGGCCCGCTGACGGGTCCCCCCGGTTGCAATCAAGTTGCAACTGGCCCCCTCGGTGGGGCCCCAGTTATAAGCAAGTTGCAACTGGGACCCTAAGAGCTTCGATATAAGTTAAGCGCCCCTCCCCAACGGGTGCTCGATTACAAAGTTGTAATCGACCCATGGCTGTTCTCGCAGGCCAGTCACAAGCAAGTTGCAAACTGAGACCCGACAAAGTTCGATTCTGAGTAAACTGCACCTTACAAGCAAGTTATGAACTAGTCACGATGTTGTCCCCGGTTGTAAATCAAGTTGCAACTGTCCCCCTCCCTGAACGGGTGCTCACAAACAGCTTACAAAACTAGCCACCCCCCTCCTCTTGGCAAGCAAATTGCAACTAGGCCGTTGAAAAACTCAATTAAACTCGATTGAACCTACAATTCAAAAACACTTAAAAGATAATCTTAATTTCACAAAAGAAAACAACCATAAAAAAATTCCCTAGCAGTCTAGCTTTACATATTTATTGTTGCCAGTGAAATAATAATCTATATACCTAATAATAAAGGAAGGAGTGTTTCTTGTAGTACCTACACTTTTTTGGACGGGTTTACCTTCCCAACAAACCCCGTATTACTATCCATACCACCCGTAAGTGAAATATCGCGGAGCCGCCGGCCGCCGATTCCCATCCCGCCCACGCTCACCGCTACGTCAACCCTTACACCTACCTGGTGTACCACCAACCCGACCCCGTCTGCAACGCGCCTTCGTTACTTCAATCGATCGCCGATCGCTAAGAAAACCGGCTGCATCATAACGTGTAGTAGTCGATCGCTATGAAAACCGGTTCCATCAAAACGTATCCCGACCAGAGACCCGACTCCAACTCTTCCTTCCTCAAACTGAATTGCTGGTGTTGTTCGAGGTTTCCTTGGAGTAGTTCTTTTTTTTCGAGATTCCTTGCATAGTTAGTTAGCGGCACGTCCACCCTCTTTTTTCTCCTTTGTTCAGCGTGCAGCTTGTACGACCTGATATCATCCTTGGTTCCATTAAATCGGTCGAGTCGATATCTAAACCGTCTGTTGGCGGAAGCGCGCTGCTCGAGCTGTCGACGCTCGGCCTAGCCTCCCAAGGGCAACCTTGCCCGATAGCAGCAAGACGCTGCTCCCGCAAGCGGCACGCCGTTGATCGCGTTTGATGATGGTCATGAGGAGCAAGAGGTTAACCTACGCAAAGGTGTTGACAGACATCGCATGCCACCACAGGAAGATACACAACGAGGTGGAGCACCGCTTCATGCCAAAGCTGCATACGCTCATGGACGGGTCGGGTCGGGTTAGGCCACGCACAGGTCATGGTCTCCGGCGCCACGACGCGCCCCAACAGCCTGGACGTAGTGCTTCAGCGCTTCGGCCGCTTGGATGAGGAGATCGACATCGGTCGTATTCTATGGCTAAATCGGATGGCAGTATCTTTTGATCTGATCATCGGAAGGTTACTACAAGTGGACATGATGGTAATCTGGTACGAGAAAAAACGAGTAGGATAGGAGTTGCTAGAAATAGTACTCACGGTGCATACGTACTACAAGTTGGTTAAAGTCTAAAGACGAGCTTTAGATACTTGCCCTACCGCCGGCTGCCTGTAGCGTAAGTCCTAACCACGCCTCGACCAAGGCTTACAAGGCACCCACACGAGAGCAGCAGTCAGCATTCATGAAAATAAGGAGACAGCAAAAAGCTCATGGTTATCTACATCAAGATCAGATTCAATGGACGGTATCTTCTTGCCAGGGAAGTTACTCCTCTTCCCTGATTTTCTATTTACAGAGAAAGTGGAGGATTGAAGAAGGGCCCTGTTGCCTGTCAAAACTCACCGGCGGGCAGCGACAAGCAACACGAAGAGCCGGGAGGCTCCCAGAGCGGCTGGTGGGCCCTGGTCCCTCGGTCAACGGCCCGCAAATCTTCCGGCACGCACGCGTCCTGTCTTGGTTCGAGGCGTGCCGACCCTATACCGGTCGAAGGTGATGGATTGTTCGATTGGTTTCTGCGGTAAACAAGTATACGTAAAATTCGAGCCGTGATCGGCTCCTGTTTCAGAATCGGCTTTCGAGCCGATTACCCCATGGCTTTGCATTGATCTTATGATAACATGGGGTTTTGCTTAATTACTACAAGCTAAATCGATCTACGATAGTTTGGTGTTTTCACCACGCAACCGAACGTCGCCCCAGTAGTTGAGCCTAATAGATACGAAAAGTAGTAGAAAACCGATCCTAGAGAAGGCCTAAAACCAACATAACGCCAATTCCCTAACATCCCTCTAAGATCAATAAACCGTACCTTACGACACGGATCGCTCAACCCGCTTGTGAGGCCAAATCACGAGATATTAAACTAAACCTTGATGAACAAGGCACAACTATAACAGATCAAATCAACTTGAGCAGAAATCATAAGATGCCACCTTTACACCCGGAGAAGGTGCAAAGACGAGATAGCTAGAGGCATAAATAAGCAATCATAGTAAAAGTATCGATGCTAGCTCTAACAAATTGTGGTAAAGGTGCTACTCGCCATCAACAAGGCTTCAAAGACGAGTAACCGGATAACGATAAGTAAATCGCCTAGATCGCAAGCATGGCACTTATCCGAGAAAACCCTAGAAACAAGGTGGCGCGCCGAGATTGTGTTGGTTGTGAACGTGATTGTCCTCCTTTTCTCAATAACCCTAGGTACATATTTATAGTCCGGAGACTCTCTACTTTTGGAATAACTCTACAACTCTATCTTTATCTAAACATAAACGGAACCTAAACAAATACGAATCCTACTAAGATACAAAATACACGGGCAATTCAGCCCAAATCTACGCACTAGGCCGATCCAACAACACGCTGAATATATGTATCTTCTAATCCCATCTTGATCACGGCCCATCCCTTCAGAGGCCAAAATATGGCGATAACACATGCCCCCTGGTTTTGGCAATGATAATTCCAAAACCACTCTGTGTTTTTCTTCTCCCCGGTTTTCCTCTTTTTTATCGGGTTACGCGACGCCGAACGCTGGCGGGCGAGATAAATCACGCCAACCCTTCATCATGATGCCCTGTCTTCTCAACTCCTCCGCAAAGGCATGATTTGACGATTTTGGCAAGCAATCTGGAAACTGCTATGGCATTGAACCGCTTTCTTCACTATTCCTCTTTATTTAAATCCTCCGAGCAGTTCACAGTCCCCATCTTCCTCCCGTAGCTGAAAACCCTCTTTCTCCACCGGAAAAACCCTCTTTCTCGCCATGGCCTCCTCTCGCTTCTTCGATCTCTCCTCCCACGCCCAATAGCCTCAAGGACTGCGAACCAACTCAGAGCACTCACGACAATGGCGTACACTCTCGCCCCACAATGGTGGGACGAGAGGGTTGGGACTTTGCCTGCTGGTCGAGAGGACGACAAGCTCCTGACAGACGGGCGAAGAGAACCTTCGCCTCCTCGCCGACGGGAGCGGAGGCGATACAATGACGACGCCATGTCCTCGATGGCGCCGACTCCTCAAGAAGAGGAAGAAGAGGAGGAGGACCCTCCTCCGAGGAGTACCAGCGGTGAGGTACTTCCGCGGGTCGAAGACGACGACGACGACGAGGACGAGGAGGCCCCACCGCTTCCTCAAGAAGAATAAGACGACGCCGGTAGCAAATACCAAGAAAGCGAGGAAGAGACGGCGGCAATGACGGCGACCTCGGCCGATTAGGATTTAGTAGTAATGGCCGTAGCAAGGTAGCAGGCCCTTTGTAATCGATCATCCTGTAAGCAATGATCTTTGAATGAATGAAACTCGCTTCCCAAATGTTGCTTCCTTTTGCTTCAATTTTGCCGATAACCTAAACAAGTCGATGTTCCATAAGCCGATGACATCAGGCTTTCATCATGTTCACGATATAGTCAAACAAGTTAATTGCACAAAGCCGATGACCACCCATCGGCTCCTTCTAAAAACGTTGATGTGGTCAACCTTCGCTTGAATCACAACGGCCATTTCTTGGTCTCAAACGGTAACCTGTATTCCTTTTCAAAATAGGCGACCTGTGTCCTTCTTTTTTCAAACGGGCGATCAAACCTCCATTGCCCATCGAAAAATGTGCCTGAACGAACAACTATCGACCAGCAAGGATGATGATGACGGTTGAAATAATCGAGTTCCATCGACGCCTCCATGCCCTCAAGGCATTTCCTTAGTAGCTTGTTTTTTTTATTCGCCGATTTTCAACGCCGCCCCCATATTTTATCGCTAATCGACTTAGCCGATCTCACGATCGGCCCTCAAGTTTTTATTGTCCCATATCCCACATGCTTGGAAAATACTTCTTGAGATGCTGGCCATTGATCCATCGAAATTTTTCACCGTCCAACCTCAAGCATGTACGCTTCCTCTTAAAACTTGGTCGACCTTGTACGGCCCGTGCCAATTTGGAGACCATTTACCATATCATGCGCCCTTAGTACCCAAGGGCAACACTTCCCATACCAGATCTCCAACGTGGAACTCCTTTGGCTTCACCTTCTTGTTGTAGGCACGAGCTACTTTCTCCTTGTTCTCTTTATTTTCTCAAGCGACCATGCCTAAGCTCACCACATCTTCCACGCTGTCACTCATCAAAGTTGCATATTCTTCACCGTTAGCTCATTCTCAAAAGTAACACGTCTCGATCCAAATTGCATTTCCCAAGGCAACGGCTTCTGCCCATAGACCAGATGGTACGGAGAGGTTTTATCGCCCCATGGCACGACATGCGATAAGCCCATAAAGCCTCGATAAAACCTCATGCCAACGCCTAGGGTGCTCATCGATTTTCCTCTTGATCACCTTTGATAAGACTCGTTGGATGCCTCGCTTGCCCATTTGCTTGAGCGTAGTACGGAGATGACCGTATCGGCTTAATCCTCGTGTCCTCACGTAACTTTCTCGAACTCGTGAGAAACAAAACCGAACCTCCATCGGTTGTGATAGTCTGGGAATCCCAAACCTATGAATGACGGCTCTTTCACGAAATCGATGACATCTTTTGAACTTACCGACTTCATAGGGCGGCTTCCACCCACTTGGTAAAATAATCATGATGGCCAAGATCCATATGTGGCCCTTGCTTGACGGAGGATTGATCTTGCCGATCATGTCCATGCCCCAACCTCGGAATGGCCAAGGCTTGATGATGGGATTCATTGTCGATGCTTGCACCATCCGGATTTTTCCAAAATCGACATGCTTGACACCCTTTGTAGTACTTAAAACAGTCCTCGAGCATGGTAGGCCAATAAAACCCCGATCTCCGATCAACCACTTCATCTTATGAGCCGAGGTGAGTCCCACAGCGCCTTCGTACCTCGTGTAGGGCCGATTGGCCTCGTCCCTGTGCACTTGAGCAATAGCCCTTCCAGAGTCCTGTAAAACATGTCATCCCCAATAAGCACGTATTTCATGGCTTTGTACCTTATCCGTTTAGGTGCCCCCCGAGCCGAATCTTTCAAGTAATTGAAGATATCGGCTCTCCAGTCGTCTGCTTCTAGGAACTGCACCGACATCGGCTCCTTCTACCATATCCTTGTACTCAAGCTATCTGCAAGATCGCTTGCCTCGGATTCTGCTCGTGGGATCCAAGTGAAGTTGATGTACCGAATTGCGCTATCACCGCGAAGGCAGCCATAATGGGAAGAGGGACTCGCTCCGCACTTGTAGTCCTCCGTGAGCTGGAAATCACCAACTTGGAGTCTCCAAAATTTCCACCGCTTCCGGCTCCGTCTTCGAGTAACTCCATCCTTGCGTATTGCCTCGCATCGCTACATTGTTAGTGGGAGAGGTAGACAATCGATGGAGAAGGAAAATGTTGCCCCGAGAACACGAAAAATGCCGATGCCGCAGCCCATCGCCACAAACCGATCCGTCGAAAAACATAGCCCATGCTTTTATAGACAAGGCCGCTTATGTTAGTGTTGATCCTCTCAAGAATAAGATCAGCCGTCTGTCCCTTAACAGCTTTCGCAGCCGACATACGGATGTCAAACTCGATAATGCAAACATCCATTTGCCCAATCGGCCTTTTAACATAGGAGCCGATAGCATGTGCTTTATGACGTCGACTTGCATATGATGATGACCTCACGATAGCAAAATGTGGCGCAGCTTGGTGCATGTAAAAACAAACAGAGGCACAACTTGTCGATATTCCGGATACCGCTCTCTGCCCGGATCCTTCGCTTATGTAGAATACGACTCGCCTAGCCCATCATGCACTTGTACCACCACCGAGGCGATGGACGGTCGCCCATCGACAAGTAAATGTAGAACGGTTTGTCCGGTCAGGAACTAACATCGCGGCTTTGTCGATATTCTTTGATCTCGTCAAGGCCCGTTGTTGTTCTCGCCCCCGGAATTCCTCGTCACTTTAATTTTCACGAGCCCCATGAACGGCTCTATCCTTCCCGAGTTAGAGATGAATCGTCGACAAAGTTGATCTTGCCAATGAGAGACTAGCTCTTTCTTTGTAGTGGTGGCTTCATTGTTCAGACTGCCTCGACTCTTCAGCCGATCTCAATTCGCTCATGGACCAAAAACCCAAGAACTGACCGTCACTTCAAGGCACACTTCTTTTGATTCATCCTCGTGCCAAACTTTCTTGTTTGGTCCAGACGCTGCAGACGCCAAGTGCCCTTTGGCTGAAGCGCATTTGACCACCACGTCATCGATGTAGATTTCCACCAGCTTGCCGATCGATCATGAAAGATATAATTCATGGCCCTTTGATACGTGGCGGCATTTTTCAGTCCAAACGCCATGACTACATATTTAAATAACCCCTGACCCGGGACTCAATGCGCCTTGTGTATGTCTTCGGAGCCATGAAGATCTGGTTGTACCTTATTGCCGCCCATGAAGCTCAAAATTTTATGACCAAACAGATTGATCAATGTTTCGCTTAACCGCATCGGATATTCATCCTTTGTGGGTAGCTCGCTGAGATCTCGAAAATCTATAGCAACACGCCATTGGTCGCCTTCTTCTCCAGCACGATGCTAGAAATCCATTCGGCATACCCGCATGGTCCGATCAACTTGGCCGTCAAAGATTTTCTCGACCTCTTTCTTGACTTCTTCCAAAATTTCGCCTTCATTTGTCGTGCTCGCTGTTGAAATGGTCAAATCCTTTTTGAGCGGGAGCCGATGCTCGATGATGCTCCTGCCCAACCCTGCATCTCTGTAGTCCCATGCGGCCCGATATTGTTTCATCAGGCTATCATCGGTTCCGCCGACTTGGTTCTAACTTTCGCTAATAAATGTTGGTCGTGGCTTATCCCGTGACCAATGTCGATCTCTTCTAGCTCATCACCGATGTAAACCCATACCCTAGCTTTCCGTCACCACAAATCGACGCTAAACACAGTGGCAAACGATGGGTGAGGACAACAAGAATAATTTGGGCCGATCGCTGAATCGCCCCCTTCTTGCTTGCATCACAAGAACGGTTTACACCTTATTATTTTACAAGGCGAGTATCCTCCGCCACGACTACATGAACCGCTTGTCGATGATCGCTGCTTTTTATTTTTGTGGCCGATCGCAGGATCGCCGCACTACCTGATGATCGTGGACTTTTCTACTCGTAAGGCGATCGGATAAGACCAGCCTCACCCGCTTTTTGTAGCTTCAATACGCTCGCAGCCGCTCAGATTGATTCCGCAGATCGCTCTTGGTCTTCCGCTTCCCGCATGTTCATGCCAGCGGAAACCTCGATAGAATCGTCGCATGGACGACCTCCACTTCATCCCGCCCCATCAGACAGGGTTCGTGCATCGTGGATGGAATGCAGCGCTTAGCGTGATCCAATCCCTTCCTAGCAAGACGGCGAGGTACTTTTGCTGTTCACGGCGAAAAATGACGGGTATGGTTTTCCTGCCCACGGTCAGATCCACGCTCGTAACGCCTTGCTTCAAGACTGGCCGCTGAAGTCGCTTAACGTGACGTTGGTTTTGATCAGTCCGGCAGAGCGCCCCAAACGTCGTAGCATGGAGTATGGCATGATATTGATCCGCCGGTGTCCACCAACATCTTGTCGACGGGTTGTCCATTGATGTAGCCCAGGCCGTAGCTTCGGATGTTTGTAACCCTTCTCACGTGGCTTTCAAAGATAACCGCCGTGGGCCGCAAAGTTGTGCCACGAGTAACTCATCGGTTCTGGCGCGCGAATTCGACGGAGCACGAACACCATAAGCGAGTACCGATGCCTGCATCGGCTTTATTGGCTTAGGCGCCACTCTTTCCTTGTCGCGCGCCTCCGCCTCCGTGAGTCGCCTTACTTTGCCGCCAGATCAGTCGTGCTTTCTTTAGCTGCTGGAGATATCGCTTCACTTCTTCTAGTTACGCACTCTGCGCTTACGGTGTGTCCGAGTCCATCGGGCACCACCTTGACGTGAAACCTGTCTTCTTCTTTGTCATCCCTGGCCTCTCAAGGCCCTTCGCCGAGCGGACTCCTTAGGACGGCTCGAGGTTGGAGAGGTCCTAGACGCTCAACACCGACATCGCCTCGTGCCCTTCTTTGTTGTCCACATTCGGGCAGCGCTTACCGTAGGCAATCGGCTCATTCCACGCCCCAAAGAATGCTTGAAAAAGGCAATCCCAATGTTTGTCTCGCCTTCCTTCTCTTTCGACGGTCCCCTAGCAAGGTGCTCATATCTTCCGTCGTCTCGCCGTCATGGCGACGCTGGTCATCGGGCGCCCATACTTATTAAGGAGATGCGTGGAATGTGGCTTCGATATCGCACTCTCCTCACTTGTTCCTCCGCTAAGTATCGCCTGCTATCGTGGCTGGGCCGCGTGGACCAGCCTTCTCTCTTTCTTTGCCCCGAGAGTGATCGCCTCCTACCTTGTAATGCGTGTCATGGTGGTACCCAGACCCAGCCATGTTGACACCGAACGAAAAGTCCAGTTGACGTCTCGCGGAGCGACTGAGTTCTATCATGTTGACACCGGGGAACGGGTTCGTGTCCACTTTCATGGCGAACTGGCCGAGGATCAGACGGCCTTGCTCTATAGCCATCTGGATTTGGCGGCGGCTCCTTGCACTTGTTGGTGGGGTGAGGAACGAATGATGCCACTTGCGATGGTCTCCGCTCATCTCTGGCCGTAGGGATTTTGTGGCCTTCGGCAACCTCACCGCTTCTCCTTCAAAAGAGATCGAATATCCGCCGCCTTTGCTCACATCAAGTCGAACCCTCGCAGGCCCTTGCTGTTTCACCCATTTACAGCCACGTGATCTGCCCCCGAGCCCATTCACCACGGCCACCTCCCCGTCCTCGTAGGATCTTCCTCTTCGCATCGACTCGTGCTTATCTGGACGTGAATTTGTCTTGGTACAACTCAGGTGGCGCTGCTCATACATCGCCGCCGAGCCATGTGCCAATGAGTTGTATTCTACGGAATGCCACGCCCTGATGGGTGCCGAGAGGCCCGACATCGCCACCGATTGCTTCCTTCTCGCTTAAACGAGCCGAGTAACATCTGTTTGATGGTCTGACTGGATGTATTCGGCTCTGCTTTCCCCGCTTCGTCAGACTTGCGCCAGTTCGCAATGCCAGCCTCTAGCCTCCGAATGGTATTGGATGTGGAACTGTCTTCTAGTTGCTTCCTGTGTACGAATTGAATCGTGGCGGAGGTGTACCACCCAAAGGCTGGTCTGTTAGAGATTGTGCAAAAAATCTCACGCGCATTTGATCCGATGTCAAATCATACCTAGCTGTGCTGTATCGGCTTACGTGCTCGATCGAGCTTGACCCTCGACCGCTGAATCTTGAGAACTCGTGGAGCTTATATTTGGGCGGTAGTGGAATCAGTCAAACTCGTTGGGGCGGCTTTGAGTAGCCGACAGCGCCTTTTTCGCACGGGAACCGATCTCTCAAGATGGCGTGATTTGGTCCAATCGCTTGAGCCGAGGCTAGACTCTCATGGCTTGTTCCAAAGCGGCATACTTGGCTAGCCACGCTACCGCTTGTCGGCATTCATCCTGCATATCGTTGCTCCGAACGCCGCTCAAGATCCCGCAGAGGAACCCCGCGGACACTCCTGCGGTTGCGATCCGCCGGTGCGCCGCAAGTTGTTGCGCCCCAAGACGTAGGCACATATGTACCCATGCGGATCTCCTTGGAGCTCGAACAGAATTGGCAATCACGGATCGCCTCCGCCTTGTAGACAATGTATGCGCCGATCCTGGCGGCTCGAGCCGCGAGTGTGAATGGCGCTGCGGCTGGTGTGGAGCGGTCTTTCTCCCCGTGGGTTCCTAAAGTGGGCCCCGACGGAGAGTACCGATGTTTCATGATTTCGACCACGCGAACCGCGACCGCCGAAAGCGCTCACTGTGCTCTCGAGTGGCGGTGTAGAGAATGAGCCACCATGTAGTCGACCTCCGTCAGAGCCGGAGCGTTCCTCCGGGAACAGACAGATCCACTTCATCGAGCACCCTCGGGAGAATCCTTCCACCGATGCCACGCCAGACGGGTCCTCTCGAAGAGCCGATGAGGTCGGCTTCAAGAGCTCTTTGATCTCGCCATACTTTGCTTTGTGCTCGGCGAAGCTCGCCGTGACGTGACCGCCTGTTCTCCATCGCAGTCGGACATTGATGTAGACGTTGTTGAATGTCCCACCGGGCGTGCGAATGTGTTGCTGTCAAAACTCACCGGCAGCGACGAGCAACACGAAGAGCCGGAGGCTCCAGAGCGGCGTGGGCCTGGTCCCTCGGGCAACCGCGAATCTTCCGGCACGCACGCTGGCCCTGCCTTGGTTCGAGGAGTGCCACGACCTATACCGTCGAAGGTGATGGATTGTTCGATTGGTTTCCTGCGGTAAACAAGTATACGTAAAATTCGAGTCGTGATCGGCTCCAAGCTTTCCAGAATCGGCTGAGCCGATTACCCCATGGCTTTGCATTGATCTTATGATAACATGGGGTTTTGCTTAATTACTACAAGCTAAATCGATCTACGATAGTTTGGTGTTTTCACCACGGAACGCCCCACGCCAGAAGTTGAGCCTAATAGATACGAAAAGTAGTAGAAAACCGATCCTAGAAGGCCTAAAACCAACATAACGCCAATTCCCTAACATCCTCTAAGATCAATAAACCGTACCTACGACATCAATCGCTCAACCCGCTTGTGAGGCCAAATCACGAGATATTAAACTAAACCTTGATGAACAAGGCACAACTATAACAGATCAAATCGACTTGAGCAGAATCATAAGATGCCACCTTTACACCCGGAGAAGGTGCAAAGACGGCGAGGTAGCTAGAGGCGGATAAATAAGCAATCATAGTAAAAGTATCGATGCTAGCTCTAACAAATTGTAGTAAAGGTGTTACCGCCATCAACAAGGCTTCAAGACGAGTAACACCGATAACGATAGAATATCGCCTAGATCGCAAGATGCGATCTAGGCAAGATGGCACTTATCCGAGAAAAACCCTAGAAACAAGGGTGGCGCCGAGATTGTGTTGGTTGTGAACGTGATTGTCCTCCTTTTCTCAATAACCCTAGGTACATATTTATAGTCCTGAGACTCTCTACTTTTGGAATAACTCTACAACTCTATCTTTATCTAAACATAAACTAACCTAAACAAATACGAATCCTACTAAGATACAAAATACACGGCAATTCAGCCCAAATTCACGCACTAGGCCGATCCAACAACACGTTGAATATATGTATCTTCTAAGCCCATCTTGATCACGGCCCATCCCCTTCGTAGGCCAAAATATGGCGATAACAGGCCCACATGAGCACGGGCAAGATTAGACCCACATTGAAAATTAGTAAAAATATAGCATCTTAAATAGAACCATTACCTCATAGTACACAAGCTAAGTCGCCTATGGCTTAGGAGATGCGAAAAGTAGGTACGCCGAGTTCGAGCTCGGCCTTCCATACATTTTCAGGTTCCTTTGGCCCGCGATGGATGTATTTGCTCAGAGAAAAGGTATATAAACATATATTGTTTTCCCTTCCGCCGCAACGCGCGGGCATTTTGCTAGTAATAATAATAATAATTGCCGCCCATATAAAACGACCACAAATAACAACAACAACTACAAAACACAACACATATTCAGAAAAACAGATAAAACGGTACAGAAAAAGAGACAAAAATCGACATCAGCCCACAGAAAACAGCCCCAACCTAACCCCTCTGTCGCACGTTGCTAGAAACAGCCCACAAACAAAAAAAAAGTCCATAGTAACAGCCCACAGAAAACAGCTCGCAGAGAAAAAAAGGCCACAGCCCCAGAAAACACACACCACACGCACGCGCACGACGCGAACGCTCGCGGCTGGAACACACGCGCACGACAGGAAACTCCAGTTTGAACACATCACAAAGCATACGATCCAACGGTTAAAAAGGCGACTAAGACTTAACTAATTCTTAGGCGTATGAGAATTAGCAAAACCGTTGTAATAAACATATAAATGTATCTTATTAACATGATAATAGTCACTTACTTGCCAAGAAGCTTGGTTACATTCATGTACTATGTCTTAAGACTTGCACCGATAACTAACACCGGAGGGCAACATCTAGACTAAACGGTTGCTGCATCGAGGAAGGTTATCAATTTCAAAATAGGAGGCGAACCGAAAAATAAAGTCTATCATGCACATGTTTTTATAGATGGGATGCAACAACTTTACTAAACGGTTGATTCATCGAGCAACGTTATCAAGCTCAAAATTGGAAGGCTCAACCAAAATGATGTATGGTGAGAGACACTAACATCATGGCCCCACAAGTTTTAGATGACCGTGATGGCATTGATCAGAGTAAAAAATCACATGATATACCACGTCCTGGCCAAGCTTTTATCATGTTTTTACGGTTTCATGTCAGAACAGGGCCGAAAAAAAGGGGAAAAGATTTCCATCTATCACTAGAAAAAGAACAAAATCATGACAGGAGGTACACCTTCTACCACGCGCTCGACGTACCAAATCGTTGCGGATGACAAGTTTTTGTTATATTAAGAAATGCCAACACACTGAAAGTACTTGTGTAGGAAATGGTACTCCCCCAATAGGATTGTATATCACTCATTTTAGCATTAAGAATACTAAAGAGATGTTTTGTGGTACCCTAAAATAAATTATAGCCGTTTATTTTCGTCCATCCAATGGACTAGAGCAAATCATACCTGTGCCAAATAGATGACAAGTACTAATCATACTTCTGCCTCATTTAACCACCGAACTAAAAAAAAGTCTTAAACAGGCCTAGGCCCACAAGCCCAGCAGAGACAAGTACATGTGACGTGCCGGCGTTGGGAAGTTTTTTTTTTCTAAACATAATCTCCTCGATCAGAGAGGTGCCGTCGCCGCCGCCGATTCTCGGTGAAACCCGGCACGCCGCCAATGAATAATTATATTTGACGCATGGGATTTGTAGTCTAGAAAATTGAGTCTTCGTTTTTGGTTCAATGAATAATTATATTTGACGCATAGGATTTTAACACGTCAAAGCTGCAGACGTGAGTTGGTTGTGGTTGCAATGGTTTCTTGTTGATTTTTATGGATGTTCAAAATGAAATATAGTGTAGTTGATATGTTCAATTCTAGTCGGTAACAAATCTGACATGAAGAAATTCACATCAACAGTATATTGTGTTGTACACGAAACATAAAAATCACCTTGTAAGCTTGAGATGTATAAACTATATTAAACATAACTTCCTCATTCAAAAAGTCGCATGCTTCCCTTAACAAAGATGCATCCCTCTTTCAAGTGGCTCCAGCTTTAGTCATATTCCAAGTACAGAAAAAAGAGCATTATAACAACTCATGAATATTCGCAACGAATAAGAGCCTTTGGGGTTCGGGTCAGGTCTTTCGAAGTTCGTCAACGTATGGTGTCCTTCTTTAAAGCATGTGTACAGCCGCCTAAACCACGTTTTGCTGTCGGGCAATTATTTCACCTCCTCCTTTCTAATACTGAACCCTTTGTTCTTAGCATACTCGTTATAAAACTCATATCCTTCCTCCTCACTCCTGAAGGTCTTGTTGACCACACGGAGGTACTCATCATGCTCCTCATGCTTCATGTATACGAACTGCAATCAACAAAGAAAGAGTTGATGTTACCACCCAAGTAAATCATATCTACATCATATAACCTGTTGGAAAAACATGGAGATAACATAGGTTAAAAGAAAAGGGAAGCATTCCTTCCTTTTATCTTTGCATTGGCTCATGGTCATGCACATATGCATGATATATCTTTGTATGTCTTTCTCTTTTACATTTCTGCACCTAAGCGTACCCCCTCTCAGTTTGTCCTTTCTTTCTTCAGCATGTGCAAACTGAAGAAATATAGCTCAGCTAGTGCGAAAGTATGTATGTACTTAGAATGGGCCCCAACTTGGCAATGATCTCTCGGAATGTACTCTTCAGTAAGCATGTGAAAAACATCTGCATATCACTGCTTGAATCCTTTGAGACACTACTTGAATCTAATCCGATCGACATGAATCTATGCTTGCATCTTGAAAGAAAAATCACTAATGCGTGGAAGCAAAAACTACAGGGCCACGCTGAGCGTCTGTCTGCTGTAAATGTGCATACCTCGTCTTCCCATATCTGTACTTGTGTTTGTGTGTTGATGCCCTCCGACTGTCATGGCTATTTACGGCGTCAACAACACCCAACAGCGACTTCAATCACAGGAGCTCTGCGATGCGTCTATCCACGGCGATGACAACGCCCAACAGCGACCAGTGAATCCTAAATATGCCTTGCTACAAGTTGTCTTTTATTATAAATGTTTTAAAGCTATGTAGAAATCCACTACTGAAAATCAGTTTTTTTATCTGGCCTGAACATTCTATGATGGTCCTAGTCCCCTGGATATAGTTGGTTCTTCTTAGTGCTCCTACCACTACCTCGTGTTCTTCAAAATCCCGGGAGTATCAAATGATCTAAGAAGAACAGTAGAAAACGTGTCAAACCATTCAGATACTTTGCAATAGGCAACACCGATGTCTCCTTAGACAGTATCTCTGAAGTCTGAATGTTTCGCTGCCATTGGTGTTTAGCTCCTGACGCACCCACGACGCCGCCTGGAGAGCTCCCCCGTTCCTCTTCCCTGCATCCCTATCAATTAAGCCATGATGTCCCAGCGGAGCACAACAAAAAGGAGAGAGAGAGCAGACAAAAAGGAGCAAGATCATCGCACATACAACAACTCTGTGGATATGGAACTGCCTCTCGGTCTTCCTCACATGCCATATCATCTTCATCGTGTCTACTGGAAACGAAGAAGCTAGCTACCAGAGTACATCATTGGAAGAAGGATTGAGGGAAACACGAACCTTCTATCTGAGATTGGGGCGGAGCTGCTCAGGTCGATGGGATCTCCCAGTCTGAGGTGGAGACGGCGGGCGACGTGGATGTCATGGCGACGGCGGCGAGGTGGAAGCGCTGGCCGCGGGTTCTATGGCGGTCGCGAGGGCGGCGTCTGTCCGGCGCAGCTGGCGTGGAGGTCGCGGCGGCGTGGAGGTGACGGCGACGGCGGCGTCCTGGAAGAGCTGGCCGCGGGTCATGCTGCCGGCGTGGAGGTCACGGCGGCGGTGTACGCGATGGCGACGTCGGCGGCCTGTAAGAGCTGGCCGCGGGTCACGCTGTCGGCGTGGAGGTCGCGGCGGCGGTGTGTGCGGTCGGGGCGGAGGCGCTGTATACGAAGAGCTCACCGAATTGATTTCAACATTTTTGTTCCTCAGATTATTTACGTGAACTCAAATTTGGGCCTATTGGGCCTTAACTATACCGCTTAATCTCAGCCGTTAGTGTAAATCATACTTTTAATACCTCGAAAAGTTGATAAGCCGACGGATGAGCTATCGTGTTACCATTTTGTCGCGGCAGCCAAGTATATACCATGGTACACTCGATACCGACACATATTAGTGTCGTATCAAATGGTCCGCAAGCGTGGTGGTTTTATATGTCGCGCTTGGCCAATGGAGGCAATCCCACATTACGCCGTCCATTGTAAGCGGTATTCATTGTTTGTCTCAGACAGGAATGGTCAAGTACAACCTGCTAATTGGTTTGTCTTTTCTCGCTGACAGACGCGTCCCATGAGTGCCCACCCGATCCCGAGCCTTTTTTTTAGGCGGCACGTAGCATTCTCGTTGGACGGTTGTATAGACGCGGCCCATGGTGACTTGTTCTACAGTCCATATAACATATCCTAGATCTCACTAATTTCAGCCCCGTTTCCTATATAATACAGGAACCCAACTTCGCACTCCCTCTCCCCTCTCTGTACGCTGCTGCATTACCACTTGACAAGCCCAACCCTAGATCTAGTCATCTCCAAAAATTCGCTAACTGCTAGATCTCACCAACTCCTACCTATACTATCGGCTCTCCCAGATGTAGTCATGGCCATGTGGTTGGTATCTTTATCTCATCTTATCCACAGATCGACCGTGTTGCATCTTGTCTTCTTTGTAATCGGTCTACTGTCTTTTAGATCCATGACGACGTAGTCGGCGTAAGCTATGCAGAGGATGGAGACCATGGTGCTCTGGTCCTGAAAGTATGGAGCGTGGAGGTTGGAGGCCATGGTGCCACGACCATCATGACACCGTTCGCATCGCAGAGGATGAGGGCGTCTCCACGGACGTCATCGCACTGCTCATGGAGGATGGAGGGCGCGTCACCACAGCCGTCACGGCGTCATTCACGGAATGGAGCGTCACCGCTCCTGTTAGAATAGAGAGATGCTCATATTGCACTTGCATGAGACATCGGTAGAATAGGATGCTCAATATTTTTTAATGTAATGGGAATTTCTCTTTCAAAATTAATTTGGATTCGAATCTCATGAACAAACTACATGTTTACAGTAATTGTGATCACTATGAATTTTCCATTGAATGGTATACCAATTGCAACACAATAATGTATCTGTAACGACAGTCATGATATGCGCCATCTTCGATTGTGCCGAGGCACAAGAACCTGTGGTGTCGTGGCGCTAGCTCGGAGAATGGGGATGTGCCGAGCCAAAAAAGTGTCGTCTAAAAACTTTTCCCGACGCAGTTATCCCTGACATTTTTTGCCGCACTATTGATAGGGCGGCGACTAGGCTTGTGCCTCGGCGTTTATAAGCTCTGAAGCATGCGATGCGTGTTGTAGTGGAAGTTGTTGAACCTGAGTTTGGAAGGCATAAAAGATAGACTCAACATCGGATTTGTGTTTGATTAAATAGATCTAAAAAAAATGGTTGTAGTCATCGATGAAGCTCACATAGTTTCTAAATCCCCCAAAAGAGGTAAGAGCAGGACCCCTCACATTGTGTAACACTCTCAGATCGGCCATATGCAAGCTTTAGCGATTCCCGCAAAAAATCGCATAGAAACGATTCAAAGGTGTCCACCAGGCACTTTGGTGAGGGTGGAAAACAAAGTAATATCATTACACATTAGTCCGCGGATTTGCTACTCACTCAGAAGGCAAGATAGGCAGAGCACCATTGGATTTAGGGATCAAATGCATGCAACCTCTAGATGGAAGGGGTGGAACATGGATGAGCTAACGGTTAGTTTGTGCATGCATGCAAGAATCTAGGGTTTTGGCATGGGTTCCAAATTAACACACTGTTTTGGCTACAAACATTTTAGCATCTAAAATGAGAAGGGATTGAGAACAAGGATTAAATAAGTTAGGGTTTCTCAGTATGTTGTCCGTTAGGGTTGCCTCACCTAAACGAAATTAGATAAGCTTTGTTTTGCATGTTGCTCGTTAGGGTTTGCCTCATGCAAACAAAATTAGACAAGCTTTGTTTTGTTAGTGCTTCATGCATGTAGTATATTAGGGTTAGGGTTTACCTCATGTTGTATATTAGGGTTTGCCTAACCAAAACGAAATTAGATAAGCTTTGTTTTGTTAGGGCTTCATGCATGTAGTATATTACGGTTTACCGTGTAGTATATTTGGTTTAGTGTTTACCGCATGTTGCTCGTTAGGGTTTTTCTCATGCAAACGAAATTAGATAAGGTTTGTTTTGCTAGAGCTTCATGCATGCATGACAAATAAACACTAACGGCATTAGTTCTTAGACAAATCCTGGGTCTAGATACATGTGCTCCCTATATCAAAAGAGGATAGAATCAACAGTGGATAGAATATGCGCAGCTATGCCCGTGTTTAGCAGGCTATTTCCCATATATATATATATATACAACAGCGACTCAAAGGGTCAAGAATACAGATATATAATACAAAGATCCAAATCACCTTGAAAACAATATAGCGTCCGAGTACGGACAAGACGCAAATTGGGCTAACGGCCCTGAAAAATAACCAAATGACGTCCATAACCCTGCCCAGGCCAAGCTGGAAGGGTAACCCTGTGTAACACCCTCAGAATCGGACCTATGCAAGTTTGAGCAAAATCCGCCAAACCCGCATAGAAACGATTCAAAGGTGCCCACCAGGCACTTTCGTGCGGGTGGAAAACGAAGTAATAACATTACACAACAGTCCTCGATGGGACCCACAAAACAGATATATATATATAACAGCGACTCCATGAGTCAAGAATACAGATATAATATACAGAGATCCAAATCACCTTGAAAACGATATAGCGTCTGCTCACGGACAAGATGCAAATGGGGCTAAGAGCCCCAAGAATAACCAATGGCGCCCATAACCCGCCTGTGCCAAGCCGGAAGGGTGACCCTACTAACGGCGCCGATCTCAAAACCTGCTTAAACAAAAAGGGTGCCGAAAAGGAAAACGAAAAGAGGAGCGCCAAGATCGAGGCCAAGACACGGCGAGGCTAGAATTCGCGGTCCTCGCCACATAGGTATGGTGGATCAAGCGGCAAAAGATGCACTAAACAACCTACAGAGACTTACAACTGGCGGTTATCAGAGAGGGGTAAGAAAGACCTATCCGGATCCAACCTGAGGTTAACACCAAACAAACCCATCCTGGTGTTTCCCCCTTGAGACCAAACGAGGAAGTCAACCGAGGAACTCACACAGCTTGGCGCTTTATTTATTCGCTATTGTTGCAGCAATTACTAGTCGTTTAGATAATCATCCCGATAAAGTAAGTGGCACTTTTACTTAACCATTCCGTTATAGTTGCAACACTTACTAATCCGACATGATAGCATAAGATAACCCAAAACCCAGCAGCTTGTTGGTACTTTTATTCAGCCATTCCGCTAGAAGTTGCATTACTTACTAGTCAGTACAATGGTCGCAAGACACTCCAAACATGCAATGGCGGGCAGTATTAATTAGCCATTCCATTATAGTGAAGCTGATTACTAGTCATTATAAAGTCAAATTTATAGCAATACACTTTAGTTATGCTTGTCTATGATCGAGATATCGGCTCCAAGTCGCCCATATCCGCGGACACGGCTTTCGTAAAGTTTTACCCGGGTGCACCAATAGCAACACACGCCGATCAACCTCGAAAACCAAATCAAAACCCAACGAGGCTTTCACGATCGAACAATCACAGGATTCAGAAATATTTCAGGCCACCCCATTGAGTAGACCCGCAACAAAGTAAGCAAGCAGAGACCTCAAGGTTTGCGCCAATGGTCAGAAACGACCGGGAACCCGAAGTGTGGCTGGGCTTGTCGATACCGCAAAACACGCCGCTTAAATAAAGACAAAGGTGCTCTCGCACAATTTAAATACAGAATTAGCATGGCATAAGTACAGATCGTAAATAAAACCTCAAACTAGTTTGTGGCCCCAAGAAATAAGACCGAATTAAGCTCGCTCAGGGTCCCATATACCTCCGGATGTGGATAGCGCGATAAATCAAGGAACAGTATCAAGTACTGGGTCCCACGGACACAAGTATGCGTCGAAACCAAATATTTTCTATCACCCACCGATGCCTCGCTTACTTCAATTTTAGTTGTTAAACAGAATTAAAGTGAACGGTAAAAGCTAGGATCATCTCCAACAAAGAATGCGGCAATACATCAACAATCGTGGCAATCGACGAAACGCAACAGACTAGAGCAAGCGTATCACGACGCAAGTCCAACTATCTATCAAACAAGGTAATAGGATGTGTCCAAAGCAATATAGGTCACGGTATATCATAGCTACGGAAACTAAAGCATCGCAAATACGTATAGCAATAGATCAACAGAGGAGTAAATACTATAAAAGTAAGATAGGTGGAAAGGGGGAGGGATGCTCGCCTGAAACATGGTCGAAGGGTACATCCAAAGATCGGGGCGAAGCTCACATCAACTCAACGTCCTTATCCGCGAAGAACCAAAACACTAGAATAAACACCGGATGCAATATTTAATACAACGCGAAGATCGGCATGATGCATGTATGATGTATGGCATGGCAAAGAAGCGGCGTAATTAGGTCATATTAAGCGGCCGGGTCCCGCAATTAATTAGGTGGTTCATGTTGTTTAACTACCCCGCAATTTAGATGTTGTTTAACAAGGCAAGAATATATCACCGGTTCGCTATACAAATTTAAATGAGGCCAATATAAGGCTAGATTTGCCCGCATATGGGCCCCATATTTAATTATTAGGTGAATCGGCATAAGGCCCCCAAACCACATGAATGTATGCATGCAAGACAATTATTATGCGACAAGTTGTATTATGTTATAAAATAGGGTTCCGGGAAGGGGTTCACACATTGAGGGTCTCGATACTTTGGGGTTCCGGGTTCCGGTCTCGTGGTCCAGGGTTCGACGGGGCGCTCGGCCCGGTCGTTTCTCGGATATCGGGTAGTTCTTGTCGCGTCCGGGAAGCGTGACTTGGTTCGTGTCGGGCGTGTCGGATTCTTCCGGCCGATGCCGTTCTGGCGCCGCAAGGTCTTGTCGGGTCCTCAAGTCGGGTCGGTCTTGGCTTCGGGTGAAGTGCTTATCGGACTCGTGGCGATCTTTGCGCCCTCCGGTTCGGTCTTGCCCTGTGGTAGATCTTGGCGTGTCGAGGGTCCGGTTCCCGCATCGATCGGTCTTCGGAACTTTTCGATCCATGCCGAGATCTTAGAAGCTGCATCGCCGCCGAGGGCCTCGTGGTTCGCCGTGGCCTTCGGTTCGCTCGTGTCCTCGAGGAGATCACGTTCCGGCGAAGATCTTGGCGGTGAACTTGGGGTTTCGGGGTTCGATTGTTGGCGATCTTGTCGCTTCCACACCCAACACTTGGCACCAACTTGGTACTACACCGATCCCTGCACGGTGGAGGCGGATGGCATCGGCGCCGACGGGGTGGGTCCCGCGGGCAGGTGGGTCCAGGCGCGGTTGCCGCGCATGTGGAAGGCGAGGGGCCCGGTTGGCGACGAGCTCGGGCCGGGCGGAGGCGCGGCGAGCGGAGCGGCGCAGACTGAGGACGCGCGGGCCTGACGGGTTTGCGCAGGCGGAGCGGGCGGAGCGGGCCGACGCGGGTGAGCGGGGCGCCTGGAGACGGGCCGAGGTCGCGCGAAGCGAGGCAGCGGCGGGGCTGGCGAGGCGGGCGCCACGGCAGGGAGGCCGACGGCCTCGGAGGACGAGGCAGGCGCGCCCAGCGGGCGGGCTGCGCATCGGACGGAGAGCGCGGGGCGGGTCGACGAGGTCACGGCCAGCGGCGGGCGCGACGCCGAGGCTGGGGAGGCCGCGGCCGCCTGGGCGAGGCCGGAGGCGCACGGAGGCGTGAGCATGTATGGCGGAGGTTACCGAACGGGGAGAGGGGGTCGCGGCGGGAGGAGGAGGTAGGGGAGAGCGCGAGGGGAGAGGCCGGGCTGGGGCGGGCGAGCTGAGGGCGGCGCCTGAGAGAGCCATGGAGAGAGGAGGGAGGCCGCATGAGCTCGACGAGAGAGGGGCCGGAGGCGGCGCGGCTGTGAGCGGGCGAGAACGGGCGACGAGAGGGCGGCCGAGACGGCTCGGGCGAGGAGGCGCCATGGGAGGAGAAGCCGCCGTGAGGGGGAGGAGGAAGAAGCAAGCAGGGCAGGTGGGAAGCGCGGTGGGTCGCTGGTGGCGCGGCGCGGGTGGCCAGCGGGTTGGGTGGGGCCACGGGCAGGTCGGGCACGCTGGGACACGCGGGAGTGGAGCGAGTAGCCCGCGCCAGGGCCTGGGAGGCGCTGCAGGTGCGCGTGGCGCGCAGCGCGTGTGTGTGGGGTGGTGAGCGAGAGCAGTGAGGTGTGGGCGGCTGGTTGAGGGGTGGAGAGGGTTAGGTGACGGGCAGAGTGGGATTGGGTGGGGAGAGGAGAGTGAGGTGGAGAGGGCATTGGTTGGAGGTGGAGGAGGGTGGGTAGGTTAGTTGGTAGCTGAGGATTAATGGGTGGCCGATTTTAATTCCTCAAAGGTCGGTCACTGGTCGAGTTGGTCTGCTCGATCGCCCCACTAAAATAATTAAATCTTTTATTTATTTTAAACGGTCGCTTGCAAACCGATAGCAGAAACAAAATAATCCGGAGACCCGGTTTTGCGTTGAATTAAGATGGGCGTTGAAAACAAATCGGCTTTATAAAATAGTTTTTGGCAAACAACATATGATGATGACGATGCAATGCACAAATTCAACGCGATTTTCTAGTAGTGGTTTTGCGGGATGCCACAATTCGACACCACTAACAAGGGATCTCGCCCTCGAGATCCGCCTCATGGTACCGGGAAGAAGGCCGGCGATCTGGATCTTCATCGCGCTTCGTGTAGATCCTCGCGACACCACTAACAAGAGGTCGTTGTCCGTGATCGTCGAGAGAACACTCCGGAAACAAAAGGGCGAAGGTAGAGGTATCAACAAATAAAGCCACCTCTAACTTCCGGGGACGGAGTAAAACTGCTGGATCCACTGATTCAATATACAAGAGCGAATGATAAGAGTAGTCGGATGGTGATCAGTCCATCGTGCACCCAAACCATTACTCTGCACACGAATAGGCGGATTATGCAACCAACTCTCGGAGTGAGACTGAAGATCTCGACAAGCGAGGTTCGGAAACACCGGAGTGATGCAGACTCTACATCGGATCTGGCGTAGATGATGTCGTCGCGTCGGAGAACACCGGAAGGCACAACCAAGGAATAAAGAGTGGTGACACCGTAGACGGATTCCTCAAGCAGCATGAACACCGGAGGGTAGCACACCGTTATCAAAGAAGGAAGCGAAAACCTAAAGGTACGACGGAAACCCAACCACGAGAATTCCTGGACTCGAAGAGAGAGACGAGAGCGGATTCAAAACACGTAGAGATAAGAGGGGAATAGCAGAGGGGTAAGGAGTAAAATCAGACCTAATCAGAACTATCCAACCGATTTTGCAAAAATAGTTTTGACACTCTACTTCGGCCGTTAGCTAGGTTATCCTACATGTCGGACTTTGGGTATCGCAATCCGAGCTCGATACCACTCAGAACACCTCGATCGACCTATGCAAGTTTGAGCAAAATCCAAACCCGCATAGAAACGATTCAAAGGTGCTCACCAGCACTTTCGCGGGTGGAAAACGGTAATAACATTACACAACAGCCCCTCGATGGGACCCATGTAACGTATATATATAACAACGACTCCATGAGTCAAGAATACAGATATAATATACAGAGATCCAAATCACCTTGAAAACGATATAGCGGCTCACTGACAAGATGCAAATGGGCTAAGAGCCTCAAGAATAACCAATGGCCCATAACCCTGTGCCAAAGCGAAGGGTGACCTCGCTAACGGCGCCGATCTCAAAACCGCTAAACAAAAGGTGCCGACAAAGGGCAAACGAAAAGAGGAGCGCCAAGATCGAGGCCAAGACACGGCGAGGCTAGAATTGCTGTCCTCGCCACATAGGTATGGTGGATCAAGCGGCAAAGATGCACTAAACAACCTACAGAGACTCGATACAACCAAGTGTTATCGAGAGGGGTAAGAAAGACCTATCCGATCCAACCCGAGGTTAACACCAAACAAACCCATCCCGGTGTTTCTCGAGACCAAATGAGGAAGTCAACCGAGGAACTCACACAGCTGGCGCTTTATTTATTCAGTTATTGTTGCAGCAATTACTAGTCGTTTAGATAATCATCCCGATAAAGTAAACAAGTGGCACTTTTAGTTAACCATTCCGAGAAGTTGCAACACTTACTAATCCGACATACAGAGCATGAGATAACCCAAAACCCAGAAGTTGTTGGTACTTTTATCCAGCCATTCCGCTAGAAGTTGCATTACTTACTAGTCAGTACAATGGTCGCAAGTTTACACCCAAACATGCAATGGTGGGCAGATTAATTAGCCATTCCATTATAGTGAAGCTGATTACTAGTCATTATAAAGTCAAATTTATAGCAATACTTTAGTTATGCTTGTCTATGATCGAGATATCGTGCTCCAAGTCGCCCATATCCGCGACACGGCTTTCGAAGTTTTACCCGCCGGGTGCACCAATAGCAACACACGCCGATCAACCTCTAAAACCAAATCAAAACCCAACGAGGCTTTCACGATCGAACAATCATGATTCAGAATATTTCGGGGCCACCCCATTGAGTAGACCGCAACAAAGTAAGCAAGCTTCGAGACGGAATCAAGGTTTGCGCCAATGGTCAGAACGACTAGGAACCCGAAGTGGCTGGCTTGTCGATACCGCGAAAACACTCCGCTTACCTAAATAAAGACAAAGGTGCTCCTCGCACAATTTAAATACTGAAGTAGCATGGCATAAGTACAGATCGTAAATAAAACCTCAAACTAGTTTGTGGCCCCAAGAAATAAGATCAATCAAGCTCGCTCAGGGTCCCATATACCTCCGGATGTGGATAGCGCGATAAATCAAGGAACAGTATCAAGTACTGGGTCCCACGACATAAGTGGGCTGCTCGAAACCAAAAATTATCTATCACCCACCGATGCCTCTGCTTACTTCAATTTTAGTTGTTAAACAGTAATTAAAGTGAACGGTAAGTAAAGCTAGGATCATCTCCAATAGCAACATGCGGCAATACATCAACAATTGTGGCACTGGACGAAACGCAACAGCACTTGAGCAAGCGACTACGACGCGCAAGTCCAACTATCTACCAAACAACAGGTAATAGGATGTGTCCAAGGCAATATAGGGCTGCACGGTATATCACAGGTACGGAAACTAAAGCATCGCAACACAGATAGCAATAGCTCAACAGGAGGGGAGTAAATACTATAAAAGTAAGATAGGTGGAAAGGGGGGGGGATGCTCGCCTGAAACATGGTCGAAGGGTACATCCAAAGATCGGGGCGAAGCTCACATCAACTCAACGTCCTTATCCGCGAAGAACCAAAACACTAGAATAAACACCGGATGCAATATTTGATACAACGGCAGAAGATCGGCATGATGCATGTATGATGTATGGCATGGCGAAGCGGCGCAATTAGGTCATATTAAGCGGCTGTGGTCCCGACAATTAATTAGGTGGTTCATGTTGTTTAACTACCCCGCAATTTAGATGTTGTTTAACAAGGCAAGAATATATCACCTGCTCACACAAATTTAAATGAGGCCAATATAAGGCTAGATTTGCCCGCATATGGGCCCCATATTTAATTATTAGGTGAATCGCATAAGGCCCCAAACCACATGAATGTATGCATGCAAGACAATTATTATGCGATGTTGTATTATGTTATAAAATAGGGTTCGGAAGGGGTTCACACATCGAGGGTCTCACGGTCTTGGGGTTCCGGGTTCGGTCGATCTCGTGGTCCAGGTTCGACGGGCGCTCGGCCCGGTCGCTCGGATATCGGGTAGTTCTTGTCGCGTCCGGAAGCAGGACTTGGTTCTTGTCGGGCGGTCGGATTCTTCCGCCGATGCCGCTCTTGGCGCCGCCAAGGTCTTGTCGGGTCCTCAAGTCGGTCTTGGCTTCGGGTGAAGTGCTTGTCGGACTCGGGCGATCTTTGCGTCCTCCCGTCGGTCTTGGCGCCCTGTGGTAGATCTTGGCGTGTCGAGGGTCCGGTCCGACATCGGGATCGGCTCGGGAACTTTTCGATCCATGCCGGAGATCTTAGAAGTGCATCGCCGGCCGAGGGCCTCGTGGTTCGCCGCCGGCCTTCGGTTCGCTCGTGTCCTGTAGGAGATCACCGGTTCGGAAGATCCCGGCGAGGTGAACTTGGGGTTTCGGGTTCGATTCCGTGGCGATCTTGTCGCTTCCACACCCAACACTTGGCACCAACTTGGTACTACACCGGATCCCGACGGGGAGGCGGATGGCATCGGGCGCCGACGTGGGTCCCGCGGCAGTGGGTCAGAGGCTACCGCCGCGCTAGGACAGGCGAGGGGTTGGTGACGAGGCCGGGGCGCGGAGGCGCGGCGAAGCGGGCGAGCTGCAATGGACCGAGGACGCGGGCGGCCCGACGGGTTTGCGCGGGAGGCGGAGCCGAGGAATGGGAGCCGAAATGGCGCGAGGGGGAGACGGGCCGAGGTCGCGGCGGGCGAGGCAGCGGGCGCGGTTGGGCTCGAGGGAAGGCGCAGCGGAGGCAGTGAGGCCGGGCTGTGAGGACGAGGCAGGCGCGCCAGCGGGCGGAGGGCGCTGGCCTGGGCAGACGGAGGAGCGCGGGGGGGTCGACGGGGTCACGCCTGGCCGGCGGGGCGCGACGCGAGGTGGAGGTGCTCAGGCCGCTGGGAAGGGGCGAGGCTGGAGGCGCACGGAGGCGTGGCATGCAAAGCGGAGGTTACTGAACGGGGGAGCTGGGGCCAAGGAGGAGGTGAGAGGTGGGGGAAGGCTAGGAAGAGGTCATGCGGGTGGGCCGCTGAGGTCAAGGCGGGCGGCGAGAGAGCCGCGGGAGAGAGGAGGCCGCATGAGCTCGACGAGAGAGAGGGGAGGCGGGCGCGGGCGAGTCAAGGGAGCGACGAGGGCGAGGGCGCCGAGACGGCCGGGCGAGGCGAGGGCGGGCCAAGGGCGAGGAGAAGCGCCGCGGGAGGGCGAGGAGGAAGAAGAAGCAAAGCGGGGCAGGAGGGCTGGTCGGCGGGGTCCGGGCGCGGCTGGGTGGGGGCCCAGTGGTCAGCGGGCCACGGGCAGGTCGGGCACGCGGGGCTAGACACGCGGGAGTGGGCGAGCGGGCCGACGCGCGGGGCCTGGGTGAGGCGCGGTGGCGCGCGCGGTGCAGGCGCGTGGTGTGCGTGGTGTGTGCGGTGGAAATGAGCGGGCGGGAGGCGGGCCGCTGGTTGAGGGTGGAGAGGGTTAGGTGACGGCAGAGCGGGATTGGGGAGAGAGAGAGGTGAGGTGGAGAGGGCATTGGTTGGGGTGAGGTGGGTAGGTTAGTTGGTAGTCAGAGGATTAATGGGGGCCGATTTTTAATTCTCGTGGTCGCTCGGTCGAAGTCTGCTCGACCCCTACTAAAATAATTAAATCTTTTATTTATTTTAAACGGGTCGCTTGCAAACCGATAGCAGCCAAACAAAATAATCCGGAGACCCGGTTTTGCGCTTGAATTAAGATGGGGCGTTGAAAACAAATCGGGCTTTGCAAAAATAGTTTTGGCAAACAACATATGATGATGACGATGCAATGCACAAATTCAACGCGATTTTCTAGTAGTGGTTTTGGATGCCACACCGCTAACAACGCCGATCTCAAACCTTCTTAAACAAAAAAGGGTGCCGAAAGGGCAAAAGAAAAGGGAGCGATCAAGATCGAGGCCAAGACACCATGTAGTCCTAGAATTCAACGGCCTCGCCACATAGGTATGGTGGACTAAAGCCAGCCAAGCATGCACTAAACAACCTATAAAGACTCGATATAATTGTCCATCGAGAGGGATAAGAAAGACCTACGAAACCAACTTGTTACTACCACCAATCATACCCATCCCGCTATTTCCCCCTCGAGACCAAACGAGGAAGTCAAACCGAGGAAACTCACACAGTTAGCAATTTTATTCATTCTTTCCATGGTGGTTATCCAACTTACTAGTTATATCAGATAAAAGTCAAATTATAACAGTAAGCTTTAGTTATAGTGTCTATGATCGAGAACTGTGCTCCAAGTCGTCCATAACCACGGACACGGCTTCTCGAAAAGATTAAACCCTGCAGGGGTGCACTAAAGCTTCCACACGCACCTACACCCTTGTTGTCAGATCAGGTAGGTACAAGATCACAAAACATACACCCAACGCTATATCGACGGGGTTTTGGACACGACGTTTCCCAGACCCAAAGCAAGCACATGGGGCCACCCCACTAAGCTACCCGCAACGAAGCGGCCAGTCTCTAAGACGGACCCAGGGTTTGTATCAATGGTTGTAAACGACTGGGAACCTGAAAGTGTGACTGGGCCTGTCGATACCGCGGAAACATTCCACATTTGTTCCTAAACAGTACAGGCGCTCCACGCGCAATCGTAAATAAAGCAGTAAATCATGGCATAAGTATAGGATAGTAATAAAGCCCCAAACTACTTTTTGGCCCCCGGTACAGTACTTTGAAATCGGGTACTAAATTGATGGGGGTGCCCACACCCACCGTGGTTAGCGCCGATCTCTAACATGTGTCAAGAACTCGGTCCCACGTGACTCAAGGGGCGTTAAAACCAAATATTTTCTATTACCCACCGTGCCTCTGCATTCTTTACCTACTTTAAATTTCAGTTATTAAACGGTAATTAAATCCATGATCATCTCTACCATTAAGCATGTGCCAAACCACCCAACAACAAAGGGAACATCAACGACGACTGGCGACTGCATCGACTATCTACCAAACAAGTAATAGGAGGTGTCCAAGGCAATATAGTATATCACGGTATGAAAACTAGAGCATCACAAACACGTATAGCAATAGATCAATAGAAGGAAATAAAGACTAAAATAAGATAGGTAGAAAGGGAAGAATGCTCGCTTGAGAAACATTGTCAAGATTCATCCAAGAACGAAGGCCACTGTATCAACTCATCGGCCTAATTTGTGAAGAATCAAAACACTAGAAGAAACACCGGATGCACTATTTAATACTATGGCAGAAGATCGGGCATGATGCATGTATGATGTATGAAACTACAAAGACGCGATGCAATTAGGCAGTATTAAGCGGAACCAGGGTCTCGACATTTAATTAGGTGGTTCATGTTGTTTAGATACCCGCAATTTAAATGTTGTCTACATGACAAAATATATCACCGGTTCTCTACACAATTTTAAATAAGACCAATATTAGACTAGATTCGCCCATATATGGTCTCCATATTTAATTTAGGTGCATCGACAAAAGCCCCAAACCACATGATGAGATGCAAGCATGAACAATTTAATATGCAACAATTTATATAGATGGAATTTATAAATTAGGGGTCTCGGATAGGGGTCACACATTGGTTCGAAGATCTTGGGTTCCGGGGTTCGGCGCCGGGATTGGTCTTCGGGGTTCAGATCCGAGGTCTTGATGTCCGGGAAGTAGAGCTCGGGGCCTCAGCTCCATGACGGAGATCTTGGGGTTCCATGGTTCTATTAACGGGCAAACTTGTTTGGTGTCGGGGTCTTCGAAACGGCTTTGGCCTTTGCACGATTCGTGGGATTCAAACGGCGATGGCAGAAGAACTTGCTCTCAGATCAATTCTCCCTTGAAGAGCTCCACCATCTTATTAGTCTTGAAGCATCCATCCGCACGTATACCCCACATGTGCAACTCCATCACCACATCATCGCTTACAATCATCTATCCACCAATCATCTGTGCTCCATCACGGCAGTTACACAGGGACCGACGACCCAGCGCATGGTGTAACAGGGGATGCAAGGCACGGGGTCGACGTGACCAGGGCGCTGCAGAGGCGACATGGCTCGCCTCGCGGCGGCGCCGACGACCTAGGAAGGCGTGGATCGCGACGGGCGAGACGGTCGCACGCGGTGGCTCGGGCAGGTGGCGAGGGATACGACGCGTGGCGGGTCTCAAGGCACTGGGGCGTGCTGGCCGCCCTACGTGACGATGTAGAGGTAAGGAGGGCGGCACCGTGATTCAGCAGGACGATGGCGCGAGGCCGCCAAAGGCTGGGCGGGGCTGGCTGGCCGCGAGGAAGGGGCGCCAAGGGCAGCGAGGAGAGCGAGGCGGGCGCAGAGGCGTAGAGGAGGGGCGCGGGATGCGAGAGGAGCGGGGTGGGTTGCGAACGGCAGGAAGCAGGGGTCCGCGCTGGTCGCGAGGGGAGAGGTGGGGCCTGGGGGAGTTTGTCGTGGGAAGAGAGCGTGCGTGCGGTGTTGTGTGTTGAGTGCGGGAGGGGTGGATGGTGTGCGTGGCATGGTGTGTGTGCGATGGCGCCCAGGAGTGGCGGCGGCTGCTGGGGAGTATGGGAGAGGTGATATTAGGGTTAGGCAGGGTAGAGTAGAATTAGGGTTTCGGGTTGAGGCTGGCTGGCTGGCTAGGCCTTTGGGCCTGGCCGGCTGCCTCCCCTAATAAAATGTTTTATATTTATTGTATTTTAAAATATTTTTGCAATACGTTTCTAGAGAAATAAAATATCCGAAAATTTCAGGGTTTCGCGTTTAAATAAAGAGAGAGGTATTTTTAGAAAACAAAATAGGGCTATTCGAAAATAAGCATGCATGATGTCATGATGATGCACAAAGTCTTAGTTAGCATGCAATTTTCTAGTAGTGGTTTTTCCCGAGGTGCTACAATTCGACACCACTAACAATGGATCTCGCCCTCGAGATCCGCCTCATGGTACGAGGAACAATGCCGACGATCTAAATCTTGTCGCTTTGTGTAGATATTCGTGACACCACTAACAAGGGTTGTTTCTTCATGTTGAAATCTGCGACACCACCAACAAGGGTCGTTGCTCACGTTCGTCGAGAGGGCACTCCGGATAAACAAAAGACAAAGGTGGATGCATCAAAAGATAAGGCCACCTCTAACTTCTACGGAAGGAGTATAATTACATAGATTCACCATTCAATGTACAAGAGCGAATGATAAGAGTAGTTGGATGGTGATCAGTCCATCGCGCACCCAAAGCATTACTTTGCACATGAATAGGAGAATTATGCAAGCAACTCTCGGAATTCAGACTGTAGATCTCGACAAGCGAGGTTTGGAAACAAAGGAGGGATGCAGGTTCTTCATTAGATCTGATGTAGAAGAGGTCATCGCAAATAGAGAACACCATAAGATACAAAGAAATTGTATGACAAATACATAATGATTAGGTTTCGTGATGGTTCCATTGGCATGAGCATCACATTCTCAAGGTATACTCCAACTTCACCAATTCTCGTCCTTCTCATATGTTTTTAACGATACGGATATCCACCAAAGTACACATACAGATAAAGAGTTCAAGAACAAAAAGATTGGTTGAAAGGTACGACAGACGAGATGCAGATTTGATGTTTGTAGCACCACCGTTATAAAAGGACGGAAGCAAAACCCTGAAGTTACAACAGAAACCCAACCGCGAGAAATCCTGGACTCGAAGAAAAGATAAGAGAGAAGATTCAGAACACGCAGAGGTAAGAAGAGAATATAAGAGGGGTAAGGAGTAAAAGCAGACCTCATCAGATCTATCAAACCGATTGTTCAAAATAATTTTGACACTCTACAACGTCTGCTAGCTAGGTTATCCTACATCGACCAGGGTATCAGAATCGCCGAGCTCGATACCACCAGAACACCTCAAATCGTCCCTATGCAAGTTTGAGCGATTATAGCCAAACCACATAGAAACGATTCAAATATGCCCACCAGGCACTTGCGTGCAGGTGGAAAACAAAGTAATGTCATTACACAATAGTCCATGATGGAACCCACACACACACACATACACACACACACATATATATATATATATATATATATATATATATATACAACAGCGACTCAAAGGGTTAAGAATACATATATACAATACAAAGATCCAAATCACCTTGAAAAAAATATAGCGTCCGAGTACGGATAAGATGCAAACTGGGCTAAGAGCCCTGAAGAATAACCAATGACGTCCATAACCCCGCCAAAGCGCCGAAGGGTAACCCTGCTAACGACGTCGATCTTAAACCCGCTTAAACAAAAAGGGTGCCGACAAAGGGCAAAAGAAAAAGGGAGCGATCAGTACTGAGGCCAGTACACGGCGAGTCTTAGAATTTGGCGGCTCTCGCCTACATAGGTATGGTGGACTGAAGGGGGCAGTGAAGCATGCACTAAACAACCTATAGAGACTCGATACAATTGTCAGCTATCAGAGAGGGATAATAAAGACCTACTCAAAACCAACCTGTTACTACCACCAATCATACCCATCCTGGTATTTCCCCCTTGAGACCAAACGAGGAAGTCAAGCCGAGGAACCTCACACGGTTGGAAATTTTATTCATTCTTTCCATGGTGGTTATCCAACTTACTAGTCATATCAGATAAAACTCAAATTATAACAGTAAGCTTTAGTTATAGTTGTCTATGATCGAGAACTGTGCTCCAAGTCGTCCATAACCGCGGACACGGCTTCTCAAAAAGATTAAACCCTGCAGGGGTGCACCAAAGTTTCCACACACACATACACCCTTGTTATCAGATCAGGTAGGTACAAGATCAGAAAACATACACCCAACGGTATGTCGACGGGGTTTCGGACACGACGTTTCCTAGACCCAAAGCAAGCACAGGGGCCACCCCACTAAGCTACCCGCAACGAAGTCGGCCAGTCTCCGAGACGGACCCATGATTTGTGTCAATGGTTGTAAACGACTGGGAACCCGAAAGTGTGACTAGGCTTGTCGACATCATGAAACATTCCATATTTGTTCCTAACAAGATAAGGCCCACGCGATCAGAATAAAGCAGTAAAGCATGACATAAGTACATGATAGTAATAAAGCCCCAAACTACATTGTGGCTCCCGGTACAGTACTTTGAAATCAGGTACTAAATCGATGGGGGGTGTCCACACACCCTACCTGTGGTTAGCGCGCTCGATCTTGGAACAGCTGTCAAGAACTCGGGGTCCTACGGGACACAAGTGGGCGGTTAAAAACCAAATATTGTCTATTACCCACCGGTGCCTCTGCATTCTTTACCCACTTTCAATTTTAGTTATTAAAAGGTAATTAAATCCATGATCATCTCCATCATTAAGCGGAACCGGGGTCCTGGCATTAATTAGGTGGTTCACGTTGTTTAGATACCCGCAATTTAAATTGTGCATTAACATGGCAAAATATTTCACCGGTTCGCTACACAATTTTAAATGAGAGGCAATATTAGACTAGATTTGCCCGTATATGGTCTCCATATTTAATTTAGGTGCATCAACAAAAGCCCCAAACCACATGATGAGATGCAAGCATGAAAAATTTAATATGCAACAATATATATAGATGGCATTTATAAAATACGGGTCTCGGATAGGGGTCACACATTGGTTCGAAGATCTTGGGTTCCGGGGTTTGGCGTCGGGATTGGTCTTCGGGGTTCAGATCTAAGGTCTTGATGTCCGGGAAGTAGAGCTTGGGACCTCGGCTCCATGACGGAGATCATAGGGTTCCATGGTTCCATTTAACAGGCAAACTTGTTTGGTGTCGGGGTCTTCGAAACGACATCGGCCTTTGCACGGTTCGTGTGATTCAACCTACGATGGCAGAAGAACTTGCTCTCAGATCAATTCTCCCCTGAAGAGCTCCACCATCTTATTAGTCTTGAAGAATCCATCCGCACGTATACCCCACATGTGCAACGCCATCACCACAGCATCGCTTACCATCAGCTAGCCACCAATCATCAGTGCTCCATGACGACAGTTACACAGGGACCGACGGCCCAGCACATGGTGTAACAGGGGATGCAAGGCACGGGGTCGACGTGACCAGGGCGCTGCAGAGACGACATGGCCTGGCCCCCGTGCGGTAGCGATGACCTAGGAAGGCAGGACTGGCAGACGGGGCCAGGAGACGGCTGGACGCGGCGGCTCGGGCAGGTGGCGAGGGATACGACGCAGCGGCGGGGTCCTGGGCGGCACCGCTGGCGTGCTTGGCCGCGGCCCTACGTGACGATGTAGAGGCAAGGAGGGCGCGGCGACCAGGGGATTCAGCAGGGACGACGGCAGGCGAGGGCCAGGCTAAGACTGGCGGGGTGGCTCGGCGGCACCGAGGTGGGCGCCAGCAGCGAGGAGCTCGCGGCGGGCGCAGAGGCGTATAGGAGGGGCACGGGATGCGAGAGGAGCGGGTGGCTGGCAATGCAGGAAGCAGGGTCCGCTGGTCACGATAGGGATAGGTGGGGGGAGTTTGTCGTGGGAGGCCAGGCGCGGCGTGTTGAGCGGGAGGGTGGATGGTGTGCGTGGCATGGTGTGCGATGGCGCGGGAGTGGCGGTGGCTGGGGAGTATGGGAGAGGTGAGATTAGGGTTAGGCGGTAGAGTAGAATTAGGTTTCTTGTAGGTCGGGCCGGGTGGCTGGCATTTGGCCACCGCCTCCCCTAATAAAACGTTTTATATTTATTGTATTTTAGAAGAGTTTTGCAAGGCGTTTCTAGAGAAATAAAATATCCTAAAATATCAGGGTTTCGCGTTTAAATAAAGAGAGTGGTATTTTTAGAAAACAAAATAGGGCTATTCGAAAATAAGAATGCATGATGTCATGATGATGCACAAAGTCTTAATTAGCATGCAATTTTCTAGTAGTGGTTTTTCCCGGGGTGCTACAATTCGACACCACTAACAATGGATCTCGCCCTCGAGATCCGCCTCATGGTACGGGGAACAATGCCGACGATCTAAATCTTCTTGCTTTGTGTAGATCTTCGCGACACCACTAACAAGGGTTGTTTCTTCATGTTGAAATCGGCGACGCCACCAACAAGGGTCGTTGCTCATGTTCGTCGAGAGGGCACTCCGGATAAACAAAAGAAAAAGGTGGAGGCATCAAAATATAAGGCCACCTCTAACTTCTACGGAAGGAGTATAATTACATAGATTCACCATTCAATCTACAAGTGCGAATGATAAGAGTAGTCAGATGGTGATGAGTCCATCGCGCACCCAAAGCATTACTTTGCACATGAATAGGAGAATTATGCAAGCAACTCTCGGAATTCAGACTGTAGATCTCGACAAGCGAGGTTTGGAAGCAAAGGAGGGATGCAGGTTCTTCATTAGATATGATGTAGATGAGGTCATCGAAAATAGAGAACACCATAAGATACAAAGAAATTGTATGAAAATACATAATGATTAGGTTTCACGATGGTTCCATTGGCATGAGCAACACATGCTCAAGGTATACTTCAACTTCACCAATGCTCGTCCTTCTCATATGTTTTTCAACGATACGGATATCCACCAATGTACACATACAGATAAAGAGTTCAAGAACAAAAAGATTGGATGAAAGTTATGCATTTAGATGCATATCTGATGTTTGTAGCACCACCGTTATAAAAGGACGGAAGCGAAATCCTGAAGGTACGACAGAAAACCAACCGCGAGAAATCCTGGACTCGAAGAAAAGATAAGAGAGCATATTCAGAACACGCAGAGGTAAGAAGAGAATAGAAGAGGGGTAAGGAGTAAAAGCAGACCTAATCAGATCTATCCAACCGATTTTTCAAAATAATTTTGACACTCTACAACGTCCGTTAGCTAGGTTATCCTACAGTCTGGACCAGCGGGGTATCGTAACTGCTGAGCTCTGATACCACTCTGTAACACCCTCAGATCGGCCCTATGCAAGCTTTAGCGATTTCCGCCAAAACCCGCATAGAAACGATTCAAAGGTGCCCACCAGGCACTTTCATGCGGATGGAAAACAAAGTAATATCATTACACATTAGTTCATGATGGAACCCACAGAACAGATATATATATATACAACATCGACTCAAAGGGTCAAGAATACAGATGTACAATACAAAGTTCCAAACTACCTTGAAAACAATATAGCGTCCGAGTACGGACAAGACGCAAATTGGGCTAAGAGCCCTGAAGAATAACCAATGGTGTCCATAACCCTGCCCAGGCCAAGCCGGAAGGGTAACCTCGCTAACATCGATCTCAAACCTGCTTAAACAAAAGGGTGCCGACAAAGGGCGAAAGAAAAGGGAGCGATCAAGATCGAGGCCAAGACACTATGAGTCTTAGAATTCAAGCCTCGCCACATAGGTATGGTGGACTGAAGGGGCAGTGAAGCATGCACTAAATAACCTATAGAGACTCGATACAATTGTCATCTATCAGAGGGATAAGAAAGACCTACTCAAAACCAACCTGTTACTACCACCAATCATACCCATCCTGGTATTTCCCCCTTGAGACCAAACGAGGAAGTCAAGCCGAGGAACCTCACACGGTTGGAAATTTTATTCATTCTTTCCATGGTGGTTATCCAACTTACTAGTCATATCAGATAAAACTCAAATTATAACAGTAAGCTTTAGTTATAGTTGTCTATGATCGAGAACTGTCTAAGTCGTCCATAACCGCGACACGGCTTCTCAAAAGATTAAACGCAGGGTGCACCAAAGTTTCCACACACACATACACCCTTGTTATCAGATCAGGTAGATACAAGATCAGAAAACATACACCCAACGGTATGTCGACGGGGTTTCGGACACGACGTTTCCTAGACCCAAAGCAAGCACAGGGGCCACCCCCTAAGCTACCCGCAACGAAGTCGGCCAGTCTCTGAGACGGACCCATGATTTGTGTCAATGGTTGTAAACGACTGGGAACCCAAAAGTGTGACTAGGCTTGTCGATAACGCGGAAACATTCCATATTTGTTCCTAAACAGTACAGGCGCTCCACGCGCAATCGTAAATAAAGCAGTAAAGCATGGCATAAGTATAAGATAGTAATAAAGCCCCAAACTACATTGTGGCTCCCGGTACAGTACTTTGAAATCAGGTACTAAATCGATGGGGGTGTTCACACACCCTAGTTGTGGTTAGCGCGCTCGATCTTGGAACAGCTGTCAAGAACTCGGGGTCCTACGGGACACAAGTGGGCGGTTAAAAACCAAATATTGTCTATTACCCACTGATGTCTCTGCATTCTTTACCTACTTTCAATTTTAGTTATTAAAAGGTAATTAAATCCATGATCATCTCCATATTAAGCGGAACCGGGGTCCTGACATTAATTAGGTGGTTCATGTTGTTTAGATACCCGCAATTTAAATTGTGTCTTAACATGGCAAAATATTTCACCAGTTCGCTACACAATTTTAAATAAGACCAATATTAGACTAGATTCGCCCGTATATGGTCTCCATATTTAATTTAGGTGCATCAACAAAAGCCCCAAACCACATGACGAGATGCAACCATGCACAATTTAATATGCAACAATTTATATAGATGACATTTATAAAATAGGGGTCTCCGGATAGGGGTCACACATTGGTTCGGAAATCTTGGGTTTTGGGGTTTGGCGCCGAGATTGGTCTTCGGGTTCGGGATCCGAGGTCTTGATGTGCGGGAAGTAGAGCTCGGGACCTCGGCTCCATGACGAAGATCTTGGGGTTCCATGGTTCCATTAACGGGCAAACTTGTTTGGTGTCGGGGTCTTCGAAACGGCATCGGCCTTTGCACGATTCGTGGGATTCAACCGCGATGGTAGAAGAACTTGTCTCCGATCAATTCTCCTCAAGAGCTCCACCATCTTATTAGTCTTGAAGAATCCATCCGCACGTATACCCACATGTGCAACGCCATCACCACAAAGATCGCTACCATCGCCCAGCCACCAATCATCGCTCCATCACGGAAGTTACACAGGGACTGACGGCCCAGCGCATGGCATAACAGGGACTGGAAGGCATGGGGTCGACGTGACTAGGGAGCTGCAGAGGCGACAAGGCTCGCCTTCGCGGGCGACGACCTAGGAAGGCAGGATCGCGACGGGCGAGATCACGGACGCGGCGCGGCTCGGCAGTGGCGAGGAGACGACAAGCGGGTCTGGCGGCTGGCCGGGCGTGCTTGGCCGTCCTGTGTGACGATGTAGAGGCAAGGAGGGCGCGCGAGTGATTCAGCGACGACGGCAAAGCGCCGCCACCACGAGATGGCTAAGGATGGCGAGGTGGCTCGACGGCCACAGATGGGGAAGGCCGCCGGCCAAGCGCGAGGAGCTCTGGCGGCGCGCAGAGGCGTGAGGAGGGCGCATGACGAGAGGCTGGGTGGGTTGCGAACGGCAGAAGCAGGGGTCCGCTACGGGTCGCGAGTGAGGGGGCCCGGGAGTTTGTCGTGGGAGGGAGGAGGCGTGCAGCGTTGAGCGCGGAGGGTGGATGGTGCGTGGCATTGGTGTGTGTCGATGGCGCCCGTGAGTGGCGACACTGCCGGGAGTATGGGAGAGGTGAGATTAGGGTTAGGCAGAGTAGAATTAGGGTTTCTGTAGGTCGGGGCTGGGCCTTTGATGGCCGGCCTCCCTAATAAAACGTTTTTTTAAAGATTTTTGCAAGATGTTTCTAGATAAATAAAATATTCGAAAATATCAGGGTTTTGCATTTGAATAAAGAGAGAGGTATTTTTAGAAAACAAAATAGGGATTTTCGTAAATAAGTATGCATGATGTCATGATGATGCACAAAGTCTTAATTAGCATGCGATTTTCTAGCAGTGGTTTTTTCCGGGGTGCTACACATTGGTATGAATTAACTCAAGTGGCATAGATGAAACACGACTAGAATTATATTAGGGTAACGCATCACAAAGCGAAGGTTCAACAAAAGACTCATATGATAGATTATTATGCCTAAGAATTGTTTTGATGACATTATTCGAGGGATGACCTAAACGTTTAAGCCGCCGATGTAGCGAAACCTTGATACCAAGTTAAAAAACCATGTTTGTCGTGATTAGCCTCATGACCGGCCTCGTCTATTTATATTCAGAAAATTTGTACAACAAGAGGTACAGGATCTACATGGTCGCCTATACAAGGTAGCTACTTTACAACGATATGATATGATCCTATATGATCTGGATATATATGACACGAACCTAACCGATTGTATCTTTAACAATGTGGAGGCAGTGTGGAATATCTCTTAAGAAATGTTACCATGTACGGTAGATTATTATCACTAAGGTGAAGCACAGCTAGTTGTTTAAGACTGACACCCTCTGTAGGTATCGTGCTTTGTAAAGTGTTGTAGGGATAGCGCACATTTGGTTAGTGTGGAGTAACTAAGATTTAATTCCACGAGCATGGTTAGTTTTCCAATACTAGGTGGTATCGAACCCTCAAACTCGTTCGTTGCTAGATAGACATGTGGAGGCAGTGTGAAAGATCTCTCAAGGAATGTTACCATGTAGATTGTTATCGTTAAGGTGAAGCTTTACGAGCATCTTTAGGTTTCCAATACTAGGTGGTATCAGAACCTCAAACTCGTTTTTTCCTAGATAGAGATTTGTCAGTTTAGATAGATTGCCAATAGAGGATGGTATTAGGCCACTGAAACGGTTTCCATCAAGAATCAGAGCCGTTAGATTTTTCAGCTTTCCAACGCACCCTTCAATTGGGCCGTCAAGCATGTTGTCTGATAGATCTAGAAGTGTCAAGGCACTAAGATTCCCAATGTTAATGGGAGGAGGCCCTGATAGTTCGTTTGTATCCATGTCTAGCTGTTGAAGTTCGCGTGACAGGTTACCAATAGAATTTGGTATAGCTCCTTGTAACTTATTTCCACCTAGTCCGAGCGTTTGCAAGGAACTGCAGTTGCTTAATGCGCCTATGAATTCCCAGCTTCCGATATCCTTGGCTTCGAGCTTGTTTCCCCCAAGGTTTAGAAAATTCAGCATCCCAAGCCTACCAAGAGAACTTGGAACTTGACCGGTGAAATTGTTGGATGACAAATCTAAAGCGGATAACCCTGAAATATTACCTATCGAAGCTGGGATATGACCTTCGAAGTTGTTATCATCCAATACGAGGGATCGGAGACTCGGGAGGGTATCACCAAAGTTAGATGGCAATGTTTTCCCAAGCATATTCAAACCTACGTCTAATAATTTGAGGGAAGACTGATTGTATTTGTACAGGGTTTCTGGGATTCCACCAGATAGCTTGTTTCCACCAAGGGCTAAACCCCCCAGATTTGGGAATTGCCCCATCTCATCGGGAATGGTACCCGTGAGCTTATTATCGGCAAGAAAGATCCCTTCAAGCTGACTGATGTTCTTTAGGTTTGGTGGGATTGTTCCGGTTAGATTATTTGAGGAAAGCCCTAACCTTAATAAATTGGATAGGCGGCCCATATTGAGTGGAATTTCACCTATTAAGAAGTTGCCAGACAGTTCTAGGACTTCAAGATTGGAGCAGTTTGTAAGGGTATCAGGAATGATCCCTTGCAACGAGTTTTTTGTCATGACAAGTTGTTTCAGTTTGTGGAGACGGTTGAGAGGAGGTAACTCGCCGGTGAAGACATTATGGGTCAGGTTCAATATCTGAAGGAATGTTAAGTTCCCAAGAGAGGGGGAAATTGGGCCCGACAAGCCTAAATTGACGAGGGTCAGTGCCGTGACTCGCCCCGGGTGCTTCAGGCTGCAGTTGACGCCCTCCCATTTGCAATGCGGGATACCGGCTTTCCACGAGCTCAAGACTCCCCTTGGATCATTGGTGGCCAGCTTGAAATCTAGCAACGAGAGCATGTCTGTGCTGTTATCAGGGACTGTCGAGCAATCGGCATTGCCAACTCCATAACAAATGAGCACCAATGTCAACAGCAGGAGCATAGTGTGTCTAGCCGGTTGACTAACAGATATATTGCCCCCGATACCTGCAAATCATGAAGAAATAAACATTGTGGGTACTACGTTCACCTACGGAGCTGGTCTTTGTGAGCTTTCTCAGATGAATAATAATAAGTTTACACGATCTAATAGGGGAAAAATTAAGAACTCATGTGGATGTGTTTTCTGATAGCCACTAGGGCTGCACATGCGCACCCGATATAACCCACTTGAGTCAAAATTAGTTCGTCTAGTTGTAGCTTTTTTATCAAAAGATTACTAGTATAATTTAAACTAACTTTCTATTTTCGTGGTTTTATGGTAGTCACTCAGTTATTAGAGCATAGAGCTGAAATGCTTGGTCACAAATTTAGACAACAAGGACAAAACTGACGGCAAAACAGAAGCCAGAATGGATGCTAAGCAGAACTACTAATCAGGAGGACAAAGTAGCGCACCTTTGCTCGGTCGGATCGCACAAACCGGCAGCCTTTCTCGCATGGTTTTGCCGGGTGCTGTGGTGTGTGAGTTTGGAATGTTGGATGCTCAGCTGGCTGAGGTCCCAGGGGTTTAAAAACACTTTTACAGCGTCATCACATCCACACACTTGCATCTGGTCTGAAACTCTCACGCCTTATCTTCAGCTTGACCGCCAATGGAGCGAAGACCCCGAGTCCGTCAACCTTGCCAGTTACCGTTCCCTTCCAGTTTTTATCTCGCAACCCACCAGGACCAGGCTGCAGTCGTGGTCTGAGGTGGACAAGATCGTTGGGGCATGCCCAGCCTCGAATCCCAGAGCCAGAGGGCTGCAGCTTGTTCTACTCAAATACTTTTCAGCCGGAATCGGACAGAGATCTTCAGCGTCAGTGTGCGACCTGTCTCGGCTGTTTCGACGCGGACAAAAGGCGCATGTGGAACGGTTTACTGGTCCAAGATTCTTGTTTTCAATTGTGTTTGATATTTTCTGGCAACCGTACGATGCTTCCGGAATGTGTATTGTGCAGACAAGACTCATTTCTTTGTGTTTCTTGCACAGATGCCGTGCCTCTCAGGGTTATGTCGAGGCCTCGAGGTTACACGGTGATGTTCCTTTGCTACTCTAAAACTGATTGCATAGTACGGTACTTGTGAGAAGCAGATGGATTGAATGATTGGTGCGCTTGATGCTCTGAAATCAATTCACTTCACTGCTGAACATCTGAAGTCAGAACCATGAGTTGTTCCAGGAATTCTGGTTCTTTCCGGCGTGCGCTCCCCTTTCCCCGCTCCGTCGTTCGCCTGATGAACATGCCGATCAGGCGGTCAGCGATCACGCATCAAGATATAATTGAAGATTTTATTTTAAGAAATACGATACGCATTACTTTTTTTAGTAGAGCACGAGGTTCGTTTATTACCTTTCTATATGCTATATTTACTGTTTTATAATCAATACTTGATATATTTATAAACATTGTATGGAATATAACATCTAAAAATTAAAGTTAACATATGATTTTGTTTTACTAATTATTGAGTTTGAACAATTCTATTTTGTAAGTCACTGGGCCCCAAATCCTGGGGACCGGGCTGGTCGAGGGTGAATGCCATATTACCATTCAAACAGAGCAACAAAAAATGTAAATTACAAATGTTCACACGGACGGAGAGACACTCCCCAACCCTTCCCCGTGTGGCAGTGCCGCGCCGCGCCGTACCAAGGTGCCCCTAACGGCCACCTCCAGTTCCCCTTAGAAAACCTCCCCTACCCTTGCCGCCGCCAAGAGCGCTGCCAGGCAAAGCCCGGGTGGTGTTGTGATGGCAGCGGTGGTCCTCCCCTTGTCAACTCATTATAATCCGAGGCGACGACGTCTCCTCTTTTATCATCCACCGGTGGTGCTCGGATCAGCGGCAGTCGGGCGGAACTTTGGCGAATGTTGGCGGCTGTCAGCGTGGAGGTGGCAGCGATATGCAGGTGGGCACCGATCTGAGCCTAGATGGGCTCAGCCAGGCCTCCTCCTCAACACCTGATGCATCGTAAACGTATCTATAATTTTTGATGTTCCATGCTTGTTTAGTATCCACTTTGCTATGCTTTGTCTATACTTTGAGGTATTTTTATACATTTCTTGGGAAGAATCTATTAACAAGATGCCATAGTGTCAGTTGCCTGTTTTCTGCTGTTTTTGGTTTTAGAAAAGCTAGTAAAGAAATATTCTCGGAATTGGACGGGACAAAATCCAAAGTCAATATTTCACCAAGACGAACACAAAGACCGAAGGTCGACCGGAGGGGAGCCACAGGGTGGCCACCCTCCCGCCTCACACGCGGGCCCACCCTGGGCCACGCCTGGGCAGGGTGTGGGCCCCCTGGACGCCCTCCTGCCTCACCTCTTCTCCTATATAATCCCACCGATGCCAAAACCCTAAGTACCCGATCAAATCTCCACGAAACAGTCCATAGCCGCCACCACCATCGTCCCTAGATCAGGAGGATCTGAAGCTCTTCCCGGCACCCTGTCGAAGGAGAGAGATCATCCTAGAGGCCTTATTCATTACCATGCCAGCCTCCGGTATGATGCGTGAGTAGTTCCACCTTGGACTATGTGTCCATACAATAGCTAGATGATTGTTTCTCCTCCTTTGTGCTATCATGTTTCGATCTTGTGAGCTCCGGTCATGATCAAGATCATCTATTTGTAATCATGCATGTTGTGTTTGCGGGGATCTGATGGATGTTGAGATTACTAAGTCATATTGATTAATGATTCTATCTTTTCTTCTTGATTATTGATTCTATCATGTATGTGTTGTTTGAGATCTTGCATGCTCTCCGTTTCTAGTAGCTATCTTGGCCAAGTAGATGCTAGTGACTCCAAGAGGGAGTATTTATGCTCAATAGTGTGTTCATGCCTCTATTGAATCTGGGAAGTCATAGAAATCTCTAAGGTTGTAGATGTATTGCTACTACTAGGGAGAAAACAACAATCTCTTGTTCATAGAACAATTGTATTGTTTACTTTACACACATTGCTTAAAGTAGTTATCTGTTGCTTGCAACTTAATACTGGAGGGGGTTTGGATGATAACCTGAAGGTGGATTATTAGCCATAGATGCAGTTGTATGGCGGTCTATGTATATTGTTGTAATGCCCAATCAAATCTCATAGGATCATGAATGTCTAGTATTGCATTGTTATGCCTTGCTCAATCTTGTCAATTGCCCTGCTGTAATTTGTTTACCCAGCATGTTATGTTATTTATCTTAAGGAGAACAACTCTAGTGAACTATGGACCCTGGTCCAATCGTTACCATTGATATATCATCCATTGTTACTGTTTACTTTGTGCAAGCTACCATTACCTTCCACACCATACGTTTAATCCTTTGTTTTCAGCAAACCGGTGAGATTGACAACATCACTGTTCATTGGCGATAAGTCCTGAGTTTGTGTTGTGCAGGTTCCAAGTTGTTAGCAACACCTTGGGGCCGTTTCCTTCCTCCTACTGGTTCGATAACCTTGGTTTCATACTGAGGGAAGACTTATTGATGTGCTCATTATACCTTCCTCTTGGGGTTTCCCAACGAAGCTCTATAGTGATCTGAGCCGCATCCTCCTCCTAGGCCATTTTTTGCGGCACGAGGAAGCTAGGGGGCCCCAGGCCTAGGCATGGTCATGGTATCTCCCTCCTCCATCGGAGGTGATCGGCCGGCTGGCTGGATGGATCCTTGATCCCACTTTTAGTACTACCGATGAGATGGGGAGGCGCACCTGCTGGTGAAATCCATGCTATTACTCTGGTCATCGCAGGCTATGGTGGCCTCTTTGTGTCGTTACCTTGTTGAAGCCATTGCTGCTCCAGCTACCATCTATCTACTTGCACTGCTCCCGGGGAAACCCCGAACCCGGTTCTTCCTCTTGGGTGCATCGTTTTTGGGGCAGCTGTTGGATGGTAGTAGCAAGAGGTAGAGTGGTGTACCATCTACACATCTAGTGACGTACATGAGTTGATGTCTCACGCAGGACGGGGGATCTATCTGGCTCCATGGGAGCGTCAACGGCAGGCCTGGGAAGGTCAGTTCCTAGATCTGTGTCTCAAAGATGGATCAATGGAACATGGCAGCGGCGACTTCTAGAATGTGTGCGTTGGTGCGCGCCAAGGGTATGCCTGGCCTGTTTGTGCCCATAGCTAGCCGTTAGGTTGGTTGGGTGAGACCTCCAGTTTCATGATGATGTGCATAGGTGTGAGGTCGGAGCGCTATCTCCGAAATGGTCACCTCCTTCATCAAGGTTAAAGGTGTTGCAAGTGTTGTTGTTAGCGAGGTGGCTTTGGGTTGATCATTGTATTCTCTTTATAAGACTTTATTGAATATTACATAAAAAAGATTGTGTGTATCATTTAATATAGAATCCAGATGTATTAACTCCATTTTGGAAAAAATGATCACACAGTTCAATTGAAGGAGGCACGAAATAAAAACGGGAAAATTCTACCAAGAGACGTCGCACAACTCTTTGTCTTGTGCGGCGTGGAATGAACCATTTGATCCGAATCCCCCTCTCACCTTATCACATCACCTATCACATAACCTTATCCTCTCACCCGCTCCGTCCACTCCAGCCACCCATCCATATTTCTCTCGTCAAATTTCCTTCTAGAGGTTCCCTCGAGGACGCATCTCCTTTTCGACCATCCACCGAAAATGATGTGGATTGGCGGTAGTCGGGAGGAACTCTGATGACTGTTGGCAACGGTCGGCGTGGGGTGGCAACGGATTGCAAGTGGGCCCCAATCTAGGCCCGGATAGGCTCAGTCGGGCCTTCTCATCCATAGATATTGCATCTTGTCGATCGTCATGGTGGTGACTCCCTCCTCCACCGGAGGTGGTAGACCAACTGGATGGATGGATCCGTGCTCCCGCTTTTACTACTGTCAGAGATATTGGAGATGCGTATGCCAGTGAAAACCGTGCTATGACTCCGGTCATGGCGGGCGATGGCGGTTACCTCGTTGAAGCGATCGTCGTTGTAGCTACCTCATAGCTACTCACTGATGACCCACAAGTATAGGGGGTGTATCATAGTACTTTTGATAAATAGGAGTGTCGATCCCAACGAGGATCAGAAGGTGTTGACTAGTGGTATGGAGCAGGAAATCTCTGTAAATACTTAGCAAACGGATTTTTAGGAGTTTTCTGATAAAGCAACAAAACAAAGTGCAAGTAATAAAGACAACGAACAACTGCAGCAAGTGGCCCAATCCTTTCTGTAACACCCTCAGAATCGGACCTATGCAAGTTTTAGCAAAATTCGCCAAACCCGCATAGAAACGATTCAAAGGTGCCCACCAGGCACTTTAGTGCGGGTGGAAAACAAAGTAATAACATTACACAACAGTCCTCGATGGGACCCACAGAACAGATATATACAACAGCGACTGAAAGAGTCAAGAATACAGATATAATATACAAAGATCCAAATCACCTTGAAAATGATAGAGCGTCCGACTACGGGCAAGATGCAAATGGGGCTAAGAGCCCTGAAGAATAACCAATGGCGTCCATAACCCTGCCCAGGCCAAGCCGGAAGGGTAACCCTGCTAACGACGTCGATCTCAAAACCTTCTCAAACAAAAGGGGTGCCGACAAGGGCAAAGGAAAAAGAGGCGTCGATCGAGGCCGATTACGGCGAGTCTAGAATTGGCCCTCGCCACATAGGTATGGTGGATCAAGCGGCAGCGGCAGCATGCACTAAACAACCTATAGAGACTCGATACAACTGGCGGCAATCAGAGAGGGGTAAGAAAAGCCTATCCGGATCCAACCTGAAGCTAACACCAAACAAACCCATCCTGGTGTTTCCCCCTCGAGACCAACGAGGAAGTCAACCGAGGAACTCACACAGTTGGCAGTTTTATTTATTCAGTTATCGTTGCAGCAATTACTAGTCAGGTATAGATAATTGTCCTGATAAAAGAAGCAGTGGGCCCTTTTAGTTATTCATTCCGTTGTAGTTGCAGCAATTACTAATCAGATACAGATAGCATGATATAACCCAAAACCCAGCAGTTGTTGGTACTTTTATTCAGCCCATCCGTTGTAGTTGCAATACTTACTAGTCAGGTACAATTGTCGCAAGCGACATTCCAACAAGCAATTGTGGGCAGTATTAATTAGTCATTCCATTATAGTGAAGCTGATTACTAGTCATTATAAAGTCAAATTTATAGCAATAAACTTTAGTTATGCTTGTCTATGATCGAGATATCACATGCTCCAAGTCGTCCATATCCGCGGACACGGCTTTCAGAAAGTTTTACCCGGCCAGGGTGCACCAATAGCAACACACGCTCGATCAACCTCGGAAAAACCAAATCAAAACCCAACGAGGCTTTCACGACTGAACAATCACAGGATTCAGAAATATTTCAGGGGGCCACCCCATTGAGTAGACCCGCAACGAATTAAGCAAGCTTCGAGACGGACTCAAGGTTTGCGTCAATGGCTATAAGCGACTGGGAACCCGAAAACTCGGGGTGTCAATACCGCGTAATCACTCCGCTTACCTAAACAGTACAGTGTGCTATCTGTCGCACAATTTAAATACATAAGTAGCATGACATAAGTACAGGATAGTAAATAAAACCTCAAAATAGTTTGTGGCCCCAAGAAATAAGACTGAATCAAGCTCTGGCTCAGGGGGGGTCCCATATACCTCCCGGATGTGGATAGCGCGATAAATCAAGGAACAGGTATCAAGTACTCGGGGTCTTACGGGACACAAGTGGGCGTTCGGAAACCAAATATTTTCTATCACCCACCGATGCCTCTGCTTATTTCAATTTTAGTTGTTAAGCAGGAATTAAAGTGAACGATAAGTAAAACTATAATCATCTCCATCATCAACATGCGGCAATACATTAACAACTGTGGCATTTGACGACACGCAACAGTACTTGAGCAAGCGACTAAGACGCGCAGGTCCAACTATCTACCAAACAACAGGTAATAGGGTGTGTCCAAGGCAATATGAGGCTGCAGGGAATATCACGAAAACTGAAACTAGAGCATAACACGGATAGCAATAGATCAACAGGAGGAATAAATACTATAATAGTAAGATAGGTAGAAAGGGAGGAAGATGCTCTGAAAACATTGCCGAAGGTGCAACCAAGATCGGTGAGCTCACATCAACTCAACGGCCTTATCCGAAGAAGCAAAACACTAGAAGAAACACGGATGCACTATTTAATACAACGCAGAAGATCGGCATGATGCATGTATGGTGCATGGCATGGCAAAGGTGCGATGCAATTAGGTCATATTAAGCGGAACCGGGGTCCCGACATTAATTAAACGGTTCAAGTTATTTAGAAACCCCCGCAATTTAAATGTTGCATTAGCAAGGCAAGAGAAGTTACCGGTTCGCTCCACCAATTTAAATGAGGCCAATATAAGGCTAGATTTGCCCGCATATGGGCCCCATATTTAATTATTAGGTGAATCGGCATAAGGCCCCCAAACCACATGATATGCATGCGAGATGAATGATTTGATATGCATCAAGTTGTTATTACTTTTATGAAATAGGGTTCTCGGATAAGAGGTCACACATTGAGGGGGGCTCGACGATCTTAGGGTTCCGGGGTTCGGGGTCGGTCTCAGGGTCCAGGGTTCGACGAGTTCATCTCGGCGGGAACGTTCTCGAACAACGGGGCAGATCTTGTCGCATCCGGGTTCTCGGCGTCTGGGGGGAAGTACTTGGCGGCGACGTTGTCGGCATCGGTGCGGGAAAGGGTCTTGTCGTATCGGTGGCGGTCTTGGCGTTCCGGGGATCTTCGAGTCGGGGATCTTGGATCGTGTCGGCCTTCTCCAGATCATGCATCGCCGCTTCGTGTGGAAGGCCTCGAGGGTCCGGTGACGGAGAACTTGACGGCCCGAGAGGAGAACTTGGTGCCCGCTCAAAGGTCGAGGAGGATCTTGTCGGTGTCGAACTTGGGGTTCTCGCCTCAACTATCGATGGCCTGCCTGGATCCGCGCCTCAGAACATCGGGATTATCTGGGTCACTGCCGATCTTGTCGTCAGGGGCAACACCACTTATCCGCCAACCACGATGGAACAACGGCGAGGTTGGTGTAAGGTCTACGGCGGGCCACGTCGGCAGAGGCGGCGGGGAGGCTTGCACCACGTGGTCGCCACGGGCGCCGCAGGTGATGGCGCGGGTGAGCTCGAGGCGGTAGGCGGGGACCACCGGCCGGGCGACGGCAGCGGTGAGGCGGCCAGGAGGTGGGCAACGTGGAGGCGAGGCCGACGCAGCTCGGCGAGCGCCGGCGGCGATGGGCGGCGGGCTGGGTCGGTGAGGCAGCGATGTCGGAGGTGTCCGGCGGCGTGGCGGCGTGGCGGTTGGCGCCACAGCGAGGGCGGCAGCGGCGGGCCTGGGGCGGAGGTGTGGGCTCGCGAGGCGGCGCAGGCGAGGCGGGTGAGCGCGGCCGGGCGGCGTGGAGCTCGGGCAGCGGGCGCGGCAGCGGCGGCTCACAGGCTGGCGAGGAGGCGGGCGGGCGGCCAGCGGACTTGAGGAAGAGGCCGGGGAGAGGTGGTGGCGTCGTGGCGGTGAGGAACTCCAGCGAGGCGGTGCTCGCCAGGCGGTGGAGGAGGCGGCGCTCGGCATCGGTGGGAGAGGGATCACGGGGTTGGTGGGGAAGGTGAGTGCGGAGGACGGTGGAAGGCGGTGGAAGATACGCTGCTGGATCTGTGGAGCCGAGGCGAAGGCGAAGACGGCGGGGAGGAAGGGGCCGGCCAGCAGTGCTGTGGCAGTCGGGCGGTGAGTGGGATCGGGGAGGTTGCACAGGCGGGTGGATCGGGGAGGCAGTGGGGCCTGCGGGTGGGCGGGGTCATGGGGCAGGGGAGGGGTTGTGGGTTGCCAGTGGGAGGTGGGTGGACCGGGGGCGTGGGACCCGGTGGCAGAGGGTGGGGGAGTGGCGGGTAGGTGTGGGTGTGGTGAGAGTGTGGCGGCGCGTGTGTGCTGGTGTGGCTGTGTGTTGGGAAAGAGAGAGAGAGGGAGAGAGTGGGAGTGGTGACGTGGCAGGGGGTGATTGGGTGGGGGAGGGAGGAGAGGTGAGGTGGCGAGAGGCTACTGGTTGGGGTGAGGTGGAGGGGAGGGCTGGGTAGGTTAGTTGGTAGCTGTAGGATTTTAGGGGTGGACCAATTTAATCTGGGGGTGGTCGTTCGGGTCGGGTTGGCCCGTTCGACTGCCCCCGCTAAAAACAATTAAACTTTTTATTTGTCTTAAACGGGCCGTTTGCATACCGATAGAAGCCAAAATAATTAATTCGGAGAACCGGGCTTTGCGTTTGAATTAAGATGGGGCGTTTGGAAAACAAAACTGGGTTTTGCGAAAATAGTTTTAGACAAACGACACATGATGATGACGATGCAATGCAGAAATTCAACGCGATTTCCTAGTAGTGGTTTTTGCGGGATGCCACACTTTCTTAGGAAAGGACAAGCCGGTGGAAATACTTATAAGGACCAAACGTTCTCGAGGGCACATGGGAATTCTGTCAAGTGCTTTCACTTCAAATAGCTGAGTACCCTTCTTTGGTGTTGTAAGTGTTGTGTGGGTGAACCTATGCTAATGTACCGACCTTACTTGGACTAATACATACTTGTGATTAAACCCCCTGCAAGCATCCGCAAGTACATGAAATTAATTAAGATATAAACCTAACCGCAGTCTTAAACTCTGAGATCCTACGCTCCCTTGTGCAATGGTGTCCTAACGGGGGTTCATGTTTTTGTCACTCCGGCAACCTCACAATTAGTAGCCAAATACACAATGCATTACCCTAGGCCCATAAATGGTGAAGTATCATGTAGTCAACGTTCACATGACACCACTAGAAGAATAGCACCACAACTCAAATACTAAACCATTGAATAATAACTCAACACAAATCCACTACTAACAACATGACTTCTCCCATGTCCTCAAGAACTAAACAAACTACTCACGAGACATCATATGGATCAAGATCAAAGATGATATGGTGATGGATAACAATTTCACTACAACAAACACCCCCATATTGCAACGCATCTCTTCTAACGGTAGCAAAAATACGTTGGAAAGAAATATCCAACTACCCACCTCTCCACGCAAAGCTCAGTAGATAAGACGTGATTCAAGTAGAAAAAAAGGCGACCCTGAAAAAAGTAAAAAAAAAGGCTGTTATAACTACCCATAAATTGCGTGGGAAAAATACACTTCCTCATTTATCGCTCTCCTCCTAGATCGCCACCTCCTCACGATAAAACCATGCCGCCTCCGCCACCACGATTCCGCCTTGCCACCATCGCTTCGGCCGCCGCCAACAGCCACCACCGCTTCCGTCGCCGGAACCGCCGCCTCCAGCATAGGCCCTATCGTCATGGATACTGCCTCTGCTGATTCCCCACTGATGTCGAGAGATCCTAATTATGATGGTTCATTCCAAAATCGAATATCAATAGTGCCATGGTGATCTGATTGGAGGTCTGGTGATTTCTTCGACCGTTGAGACCTCTAAAATTTCTCTAATGGTATACTCGTTCTTGACCCGTGCTTCAGTTTCTAGGATTCGGTTCGTTGCTTCCGGTGCTGCCGTTTTGGATTCTTGTGATGTTGGTCGCTCCGCAATAGTGGCCCTTCTTCACGGAAGCTCCCTCTTTACGGCTGCTCCTCAAAAATCGCATCCACTCCACTGCAATGATGTTTTCAGTTGAAATTTCTGTGTACGTACAAGTGGTTCAGCATGTAGATTTTCACTTCTGTAATTTATTTGACAGGTTAGTTCTATTCTGATGTTTTATGTACATTGTATGAACTTCTACCGGTGCTCATGGAATTTATTTATTTGTTAGAAGTGCTAATGTTCAGTTTGTTCATTGCACGTGTTTCTTAGACGAATCATCTTCTCCAAATGTTTATAATAGCTTATGGTATGACTTATGATCCTATGATTTTGCAAATCTGACTTGCGCTTTTTATTGTGAGATATTTTTATCAATTTTGATTCTACAAAAATTTCGTATTTATCAGTTTGTAGCAGTTGACTATATATGCATGTGCATCTATAAGAAATCGAATTACTTTGGTCGGCTAATTGTGTCGGAGCATTTATTCTCATGGCTTTGTATGCCAGTGGTTATTCAGCTCCAGTCGGGGGACATATGCTGGTGCAGAACTGTAAAAACATGGATTCCATCATATACAAACATGTATGTACGTGCTTATGTAAGTGAAGTTAACTTCTGCATTTTTCCCTCTCTTTTACCACTTACACTATTCATATATTTAGGATGATTTGAAGAGACTTGTAGCACAACCATAATTTGTGGACACCAGCAATGGGAGGATAGCTTGTAATTAAATTTCTAGGAGTAGACAAACCTGGACATGTCCATAGTCGCTAGTTCTGAATCCTAATCAGGTATTCGATCTACTATCATGTTCACACCACTTTCAGATTATACACCTTAGTTCATTGGATGATGCAAATTTTTCATAGACTTCGGATAGAAAATATTGAACAACACATGAAAAATCCAAGATGCTAAAATGCTAGATCTTAATGAGAAGACAAAAAACTCTAAGAGATAGGTAAACTGAAAGAACTTATCCATTATTCTATACATGTACTAATATTTATTTGGCATTATAGGATTCTTTGAGTAAAATATCTACATCTAGGTGTGCTTCTGTAGGAAGGTTTAATAAAAATTCAATGTCAACAAAGAGTATATGGTGAAGAACTTGATACCGGTGGGAAACAGAATAATCTGATGGTAGTGCATGGGCAACAATAATTATTTCTTGTTTCTATATTATAGAAAAAACTCATCTCTTGCATCACGAACAGATCGAGGAAAACTCTCTTCTGGACATACAACCATGAAAGAGATGTCCTGCTATAGATAAAGTATGTTATTGGTTGGAACTATGCTATTTTCTACAAGATTGAAAATCGAAAAAAAATAATGTTTGTCTTGCTAAGCAACCTGGAAAATAAAATTGAGGACACTAATTAGAAAATAGAAATGAATTCTTGGTAGTGCGTGTTGATGCTAAATATCAAATATGATTAGTTGATACGGCCACTCCAAAAGGACGAAAATATTTGTCATGCAGGAGAGAAGATTTATTTCAAACTTTCTATGTTTCTCACTTCAAATTTACGAACTTATTAACTTGATTTCTCTTTTTAACGCTACATTATTGATAAATATCTTTTTGTGGTTGTAGATTGCCAAGATAAATGGATGATGCCTCACTGAGATGTTGATAAGAGGGATGAGGATGTTGCCGCTACTAGATAGTTATACATGATGTCTTAGAATGTTATTTCCATGGTCAATGTTTAGAACAAAACATATATTCTCCGGACCATGTTCTTTGTAATACAACAAGGTTGATTTCATATATTATGTTTTTTTTCATTACTTAATAGCTCATTTGCGCTATTGACAATGACCAAATAATCTTTGTTGGTAATAGGTAAAATCTTGTTAATTTCTCATGACATGTAAAAATTATTACGGCGATCCAATTATTTGTGTGTCCATTTAAATCCCATTAGTGTAGGGTAACCACCAGCGTATGTGATGTGTTGTTAGACTCTAATATATATGTTGCTACCTTCCAACGCTTATACGCATCGATTACCAGCATGTATATGCATTGTTGTAGACCCTTGCAACACCACCAACGGCAACGCATTTTAGATCCGTTGGTGTAGGTGCTAGCAACAGTTATATTGACATACACCAACGCATTGATGCATTGCTGAAGGGGGGTTTTTGTTGTAGTGTTTGAACATAAACAATAATCCAATGGTTCCACTCACAAGCATCAACCACAATAGTAATTAACACCAGGAAAGTTTCCCCTAAGAACTAATGCAAGATCCAACACAATTGTTACAACGAGATGGAGTGGTGATGATGGTATTGGTGGAGATGATAGTGTGGATGATGATGATGATCCCGATGAAGCCTAGCTTATAACAGTGTTGATGGCGGCGATCTCCCCTCTCCGGGAAGGAATTTCCCCGGCAGAAATCTGTCTACCGGAGAGCTCTTTCTCTCTCGGTGTTTTCCGCCCCGCAGAGGCGGCGGAAATATTTCTATGGTCGCTCCCCTGGTATTAGGGTTCCGTGAGGAAGATATAGGTGAGAGGGCGGAGTTGGGAGCCGGATAGGTGGGCCACACCTGCCCTAGGCGCGGGGAAAGGTGGGCCCGCGCCTAGGGGGTGTGGCCCCTGTGGCTACTCGCCTCCCTTAGCTTCCTCCGTCTTACAGGAAAATATAATTTTCCAATATTTTGGTATTTTCTGATCTTGGCGATTGCATCAAAACACCTCTTTTTCCATCGAACTTTACTCGTGATCCATCCTCCAAGAATCATCCAACATGCAAAAACAGAGGAAAAGAGATAAGTAACACCTCATAATAAGACATATATCAATGAATAGAGGCAAATTATGATATAGAATGGTGATGCAAATTGGACATATCAACTCCCCCCAAGATTAGACTTTCACTTGTCCCCAAGCGGCGAGCTCGATGTGAGGTTTATGGAGTGAAGTGTCGATAAAATAATACGGACAAGAAGCATCACACGTACCATTACACAACTCGTAGAAGAAAGTAACTCACCATTATATAACTTATCTTGCAACAAGTACATGAGTCACAATAGAGATGCATAAAGATAAATCATAATTGGAATTGGCAAACTTTGTTCCTGGTCAAAGAACAGCTGGCAAACAGTTTCACAAAAAGCTTTTTGTAGAAGTTTTATAACTGGAGCACTCTTTGCTCAAAAAGGTTTTTCACAATAAAGGCTTTCAAAGTAATACTCAATAGATAAGAGTCTTGTGCAAACAAGGAAGATAAAGAACATGATTGAATAAATCACCATATGAATGCTTGCAACACAACAACTCAAATGCTTGCTGGAGATAGAGAGGAAGTAGGCTTAATGACTCAACTTAGAAAATAGGAGAAAGGTCCCTTCATAGAGGGGAGCAGGGATTTCAAGTCATAAAGAGCTTTCAAAAGATTATGGTACTTACTAGATTTGAGCCCTCATTGCCCCTATCATAGGCATCTTGAGATGATTAAGGTTAAAGTGAACAAGGATGGAGTATATGCTTGACGAAATATAAGTTGGCAATCTCATGTCCCTTGAGAACGAGGGCCGCTCCTCATGCTACTCAACGTTAGTTACCGGTAAGTTCTTGTCATTGTAAGTACATGTGTATCATAAAGAACCGCCAACGGGGTACCCTTTACACATGGTACATGAGCTATCCCATAACCAAAATGACAAGGCAAGCAGACAATGAGCATCTCAGCGATCTTTTATTTACTATGTGCATAGATTTTTATTGAGGATGCTTCACAGGATGCTCATTATGGTGATGCTCCAAGTTTCCACCATGATTAGGCATGAATTAGGCTAGCGGCCCAGGCATTTCTCTAACACACATACATCACTCCATAGACTTACAAGTTCCCTCTTTATTTCCCACCGTCGACATCCGCAAACAAAAGAGCATGATATCAATTGTGTACAGCGTATAGGTGCAATGTTGAAAGTGTTCCCTGTGACAGCACAGTTCTGCTAATCCCAATGTATAGATGCAGGCATATACAACTTAGATGACACAATGGTTCAAGTATATTAGGGGCAAGAAAATAAGGTGTGCCATCAAGTTCGTGAGAGCTTTACTAACTAGTTTTTACATAACAAAATATTTTTTAATTCAAAAGATAGATTAAGCTTGAGAATTTTCTTGGAATAGAAATTGCTAATAGGTAGATATGGTGTACACAAATGGCACATGTTTTGGTTCAAAGGGATTGGAAGCATGAGAAGTTTGCCTTCTCAAAACAGGTTTTTGGCCAGCAGGGCTAGGTAGCAAGCAAAAGATTTGAAAGAAACAAGCAAACATACAAGTGATAAATCCAAACATGCAATCTTCCTTGAAGACACAAAAGTTCTTAAATAAAGAATACTAAGCTTATGAGCCAACAAGAAACAAAATAAATGATACAAAATACCTGTAAGATTTTTCTCTTTTTCTTTCAAACCTCAAAAAGTGTTGCTACTGACCAGAGCTCGGTTTGCCAAAACCAATTTAGATTTAATTGATACTCCCAAAGTGATGCCAATACCGATCAACAAGATCCATCATATAATAGAGATTGCAAACTAAAATAAGAAGTGCAAAAAGTAAAAGATGAAACTTCTCATTAATACTCCATAAAGGCACTCACACCAAGGGATACATAGATAATAAACTAAAGGAGAGATACTTCCACATGCAAACCAACCTATAAAATAACCTCTCTACCAAAGACATGAATCTAAAAGGGTAAAAGATAAAAGATAATGGTGTGATACCGCGGCACTCCCCCAAGATTGGAACAAGCCAAAGGGGATGCCAAACCTAATGATGAATTACTCCTTCGGTGGTGGTGTTCTCTTGTCATCATAAAACTTCCAAGGCAAAGGTTCCCCATCCAAAAAGGACGTCCTAGTTTCCACAATTCTGAAACTAGTGATACGTCAAAAACGTATCTACTTTCTCAAACACTTTGCTATTGTTTCTTCTCTAAACTTGTGTGATTTGGATACAACTAACACGGATGACGCTTTTTTCAGCAGAATTACCTTGGTGTCTTGTTTTTGTGCAGAAAATGAACTATCAGGAAAAATCCCGGAAAATATGCCAAAAACTATTTCTCACGAGAAGATCCACGGAGCCATAAGGGGAGACAGAGGGGAGGCACAGGGGCCCGACCCACCCAGCGCGGTCCCACCGACCTGCGCCTAGGAGGTCAGCCCAGGCAGCTCCTCGTCCTCCCTTCGCGCCTATAAGTTGCCTTCTGACCTAAAAACAGGGGGGTTCGATAGTTTTCCAGAAAGAGTTACGCTCCGTCGCCGCCACCAGAAACCAAGATTCGGATCCAGAAACTCCGTTCAAGCACCCTGCCAGGACGGGGAATTTGGAGAGGATCATCGCCATCGTCATCACTAACGCATCTCCATCAACCACCGATGTATCCAAAGGACCCAAAGTGACAATAATTGGGACAACCGGAGGGGATGGCTGTGGTGTGAGGATCACATGTGTTCATGGAGTGTTAATGCTTTGCTCCGGTGCTCTATTAAAGAAGCATCTTAATTTCGATAGTTCCTAGAGGCCCCATTGCCATTTGGCTGAATGAAGATGTTGTGCAAGTTCTCATTGCGAGCACGTATGACTATATTTGGAGCACATGCCTAGGATTGCTTAGTACTTGGATGCTTGTTATTATTTATCTGCAATGCCCTAGTTCTTAAAGTTACATGTTTAGACTCGTTCATGCAACGCCCATCCATCCATCCCTATGCCTACCGCACTCGAATCCTACTATTACCATTACTGTTACTATTGCTCATGTTTCACTGTTGTTGTTGCTTTCTTTGTTGCTACAAACTGTTACTCTTGATAAACTTCGTGAGCAAGAACTATTTCAGTGCTTGGTGAATTGACAACTCGGTTGTTAAGGCTTGCAAGTATTCTTTGGATCCCCTTGGGTCGAATCAATAAATTGGGTAATACTACCCATAAAAGGTATTCGATCCCCTACACTTGTGGGTCATCGAGACTATTTTAAGCACCGTTCTTTGGGAGCATAGCTTTATTTGTAAGTTCACTTGGATCTATTATTGTTCACTTCTACTCCTTTCATCATGGGAAATCTCGTGATGGAAAGTTCCATATTTTACCATCCACTACAAGAAGAGGTCCTAAACACCTCTGTTGCTCTTGATTCACTGCATTATAAGTAAGCTTGTCACACCACCACCACATACTCATGCTACACACTGCTACTCTTCTTTGAGTCAAGCGCTTTTGATACTCATGATGTTACTTCTCGTGCTTGATGCGGTGGTTCACTAGGTCCTTTTCTAGATGCTACTATGGCTAGTCTAGGAAATACCGAAACTCCTAGTGAAGACACTATTACACCTGTTAGCTCACCTGCTAGTGAGAGTTATGATATTAATGATGGTTACATTGAGCTCACTGATGAGTTTGTTGAAGAGTGCCGAAACACACATGTTACTAGTGCTATGAAGAGTCTCCTTGATAGACGTACTATTATGCCTAAGTTGTCCTCTGATCCTAAGTTTGCCACTTCTCCCATCGATATTAAAGATGAAGATTGTGATTTCTCTCTTGATTTTTCTTATTTATATATTGTTGAGAAGGAACCTTTTTGTGGGACTGAAAATGAGTGATGTGGCTCATATAACTGAGCTTTCTACGATGAGTGCTTTGTTCTCTGATGATTTTAAGATGCGAAAGTACTTTGTTGCTAAGATCTTTCCTTTTTCACTAAAAGGAGAAGCTAGGGCTTGGTTTAAAATATTACCTCCTGGTTGCATTGATAGCCCTGATTGCTTGATTGCTTCTTTCTTCCATAAATATTTTACTCCTAGTGCTAGACATGCTGCTTTGCAGAGACTTTTTGATTTTAAACAGGGAGAAGAAGAGAAATTGCATGAGTCATGGAAAAGATTTTGTTCCTTGATTCATGCACATCCTGGATATCCATTACCTAAAAATGAGCTTCTTGATATTTATTATAATGGACTAACTAATGATTCTAGGACCTACCTATATAGCTTTGATGATCGTGTTTTCAGGAAAAGGACTCCTACAGATGTTGAAGAATTAATGACCAAGATAAGCAAGAATTATGATGATTGGACTTCAACTGAGCTGAATACACCTGAGCCAATTACTCCTAAACTAGTTGTTCCTGAACCGGATCCAACACCAACAACAACGAAAAGGGGAGTTATTGCATTAAATGATGAAGTGATGAAGGAAGCTAAGAAGTGTCTAAAGGAGAAAGATATTAGAGCTGAAGATGTGAAGAATCTACCTCCTATAGAAGAATTATGCAAGCCAATTCCCCACTCATCTACTATTGAGGTACACTCTCCAATTTAATGAAGGTGATATTCCTTATGGTAAGCCTCTGATCGATTGCTTAGAGGAACTTGACACATTTATTGTTAAACAAGGTAATTTTACTAAACAATTTGAATCATTTATTGGAAAACTCTAGAGCTATCCATGAGTTGAAAGATATTATCGAAGAACTTCTAATGATATTAAAATGCTTTGTAAACACTTTCAAATGGTTCAAACTCAACTTGATCAACTTGCTAAGGTACAAAAGGATATGCGATTAATGCTTCAGGAAATTAACATGCTTATGGAATTAGAACTAGGAGTGGTGCATCTACTCAAGATCCCTTATATCCTGAAGGACACCCTAAAAGAATTGAGCAAGATTCTCAACAAGGTGAAGATAGTGGTAGTCCTCGTAAGAGGAATAAAAATAAACATAAAGTAGTTGAGGAACCACTTGAACCTGTTGTAGATCCTAATAGTATATCTGTCTCTGATGCTGAAACTGAGTGGTAATGATAAAAATGAATCTCCTGATAAGGAAGAAGGTGAGGAAGAACCTGAGAAGCACACTAAGAACACTAGGTACACAAAGGAAGATTTTATTGCTAATAAACATGGTAAAGAGAGAGAACCTTGGGTGCGAAACCTATGCCTTTTCCGGGTAAGAAACACAAGTCAAAGGAGGAAGAACACTACAACAAGTTTTGTGAGTGGATAAAACCTTTATTTTTGCAAATTCCTTTGGTGATGCTATTAAATTGCCTCCTTATTCAAAGTATATGAAGGATATTGTCTCTAATAAAGGAAGATTCTAATGAGGAGATTTCTACTTTGCTTGCTAATTACTCCTTCAATGGTAAGGTTCCAAAAAAACTTGGTGATCCAGGTATCCTACTATTCCTTGATCTATTAAGAACAATTATGTTAGAACTGCTTTATGTGATTTGGGAGCTGGAGTTAGTGTTATGCCTTTTTCTCTCTACAAGAGGCCCCAGCTAGAAAAGTTGATACCAACGATATATCTTTGCAAATGGTGATAAGTCAACTCATGTCCCTGTTGGTATATGTGAGGATGTTCTGTTCAAGTTTCTCATAATTGCATGGTATTAACGATTTTGTTATGCTTGAAAGCTGAAGATGATAATATGTCTATTATTATTGGGAGACCCTTTCTTAATACTGCAGGTTCTCTCATCAATTGCAATCAAGGGAAAGTAACTTTTAATATTAATGATAAAGAGCACACTGTCTATTTCCCCAAGAAGGTTGTTAAGAGCTATTGCCTGAATTCCATTGAAAATATTGAAGGCATTAAGGTTGGAGAAATATATTGTCCCATTCCACAAGAAAATTTTAAAACTATTATGATTGGGACCATTGCTATCAAGTATGAGGTAACATAATCACCTTGTGGAATGCAAAGTTTTGTTTTATATAAAAAAATTTGGTAACAAGACTTGATCAACCTTGTTAACAAAAGATTTTAATGAACAAAACAATGTTTCCACTTTGGTTATACTTGCTTTCTTTTATTTTCTCCTTTCCAATCTTTGCTCTTAGCCTAACTTAAAGGCGTTAAAGAAAAGTACTTGTTTGGAGATAACCCAAGAGTTTCCTTGAGTCTTGGAAGTTATTACTTCAGTAATGACCTCTCCTTATCCTTTTTATTTGATTTTTGTGCCAAGAATGACCTCTAATGAGAGGGAAGTAAGATTTGGAGAGTTCTTTGTCCGAAGCAGTTTCATCCTCCATCATAAAAAATCATGAGGAGTCTCTGTAAGTCGGATTGAGCTGAACATTTAAGAATAAATCCCCAGAATGTTATATAACTTCCGTTAGTTCAACAATTTTTGATTTGATCAACAGAAGGTCTTCGAAAAAATCGGTTTCTACATTTGATGCTTTTGACAGATTACATCATTATTTGCATTTGCTTCTTATTGATTCCTTTTTGGGTTCTTTTTGGGAAATTGAGCTTTTTGAAGGAGTTGCTACAGTATCTTGTGTTTTTAATGAAAAGTCTTGTTGTTCCAAAGATTTTCCAGAGGTCTAATATCTTTTGAATAAACTAATGTTTCTAATGAAGATTGTGTGAAGTTTTGTATGAAAGAAAAATTTCAGGTGTAGAGAGAGGATGATGTAATGAGATAAAGAATGGACAAAAGCTCAAGCTTAGGGGAGCCACTCCGTGTCACTGTCACCCCAAGAATTACTCAAGAGTTACAAGCGTCAAAGCTTGGGGGTGCCCAAGGCATCCCCTTCTTCATCAATAAAAATCTTAGGTCTTTCTAGACACTTTTTTATTGTTTCATGCACCTGATTGTGTTGTTCTTGGAGTGTCTTAGTTTTTGTTTTTGGTTTTCTTTTGCTTCGTTTGCTTTTGTGTTGGTTGCCTTCTAATTTTTTTTGAAAACACCAAAAATATTTGTTGTTTTTCTTTGGTTTTGTGAGTTCTTTGCAGGGTTCAGCCGTCCTTAGTATTTTTGATTTCATGTTAATTACTCAAGTCACACAAGTGAAGGGCAATAATGAAGATTAAGATAACTCGAGGTGTGGTAAGAGGCTGATACGAACTCTATTTTTTCATTTTGTACATATACTCATCATTGTGAGCATGCTTAGCCTGTTTGTGTAAGGTGTATGTCATTATGGATGCTTAGTAGTTCTTGCTTGTCTATGATTATCTCCAGCTTGCTAATAGTTTGTAGCATGTCATATGAATATTTGCTTGCATTGTTTTATTCATACTTTGGTATGATATTCTGGTATCCTCCTCTGACTGTTCATGTGAATCGACTTGGCACATGGCCACGCATGCATATGACTAATCAATAGTCTTGTTTTGCCTTGATGATTTATTTTGCCTCAGAGTTCTTGTATCACTTTCATGCCATAATTAGTCTTGTTTTGTTGCAAGCATGATTATGACTATTGCTCTCTCGTTTGTCGCTCCTCTCTATTGCTAGCCTTCACTTTCCAGTATGTGCTCTACATGTGCTTCCAACTCCTCAAAACCAATAGTGCCATTTGTGTCCACCATACCTTCCTATTAGCATAATTTTTCTATTTGATTGCATATTATATATCGTGTTTTCTTCAAAATAAAATGTTTATGCATTTTGAGAAAGTTAGTTAGTAAAGCTCTCACGAACTTGATGGCACACTTTATTCCTTGTGCTTAATAATATTGAACCATTGTGACTTGTCCATGAAAGTTATATGCTTGCTTATTATATCTTTGGGAGTCGAGAACCGTCTTTATCACGAGGCGCTTTCAACACACGTTGGATATCTTATCCGATTGATACTTTGCTCTTTTGTTTACGGATGTCGACGATGTGAAATAAAAGGGAAGGTTGTGAGTTCATGGAGTTTATACATTGTTTTAGAGAAACTCCTGGGCCACTAGCCTAAGCCATGCCTAATCATGATGGAAACTTGTAGCATCACTGTAATGAGCATGTAGGAAGCATCCTCAATAAAAATCTATGCATATGGTAAATAAAAAGATTGCTGAGATGCTTATTATCTGCTTGCCTTGTCATTTTGGTTATGGGAAAGCTCCTGAACCATATGCAAGGGGTACCCCGTTGGCGGTTCTCTATGATATGCATGTATTTACAATGACAAGAACTTTCAGGTGACCAAAGTTGAGTAGCATGCGGAGCGACCCTCGTACTCAAGGGACTTGGGATTTTTAGCCTATGGTCTGTTAAGCATATGATTTAGAGTGGACCTCACTTTCATCTTAACCACATGAAGATTCCTATGATAGGGGCAATCAGAGCTCAAAGCTAATGAGTACCTTCCTTTCAGCATTAGGAAGCCTTTCAAACCTTCACAAAACCGTTTTCATAATTTTGTTGAGTCACCACTTATTCTTTGAGCACCTTCTTGAGAGCATAGTTGTCAGTTTTGTGTTTGTTCCAAAACTTGGTTAATTATGTCATGACTTTGATGCTTGTATCTCTAATATATTTACTTCTAGTCTTCATGTGAACTTCAGAGGTGCCTCAGCATTCATATTGTGCTCTTCAAACAAAGGCAAGCGAGATACCACTCTATCATACCTTATTATGAGCATTGCAATGTTTCTTGTGTTTATGTTTCATGCTACTTATTATTATTGAGTTGGTTTCTCTTCATAGGTTGCAATGACTATTGAGTATACTTATTTGCATACTCTTTATTATGAATTGTCTAAGCATCTACTCATGTGCTGAGAATATATACATCATATGAAGCAAAGTGTTAGTGAAAGTTCTTTTATTGCACTCGTTTTCAAGCTGAATTGCTTGAGGACAAGCAATAAGCTAAGCTTGGGGAGTTGATCGTCCAAAGCGTATCTACTTTCTCGAACACTTTGCTATTGTTTCTTCTCTAAACTTGTGTGATTTGGATACAACTAACACATCTTGTGTTTTCAGAGAATTACCTTGGTGTCTTGTTTTTGTGTAGAAAATGAACTATCGGGGAAAATCCGGAAAATATGCCAAAACTATTTCTCACCAGAAGATCCACGGATCCAGAAGGGGATCTGAGAGGGAGGCACTGGGGCCCAGACCCACCCAGGCGTGGGCCCATGACCCAGCGCTGGGAGAATCAGCCATGAGCAGCTCCTCGGCCTCCCTCCATGCTTATAAGTTGCCTTCTAACCTAAAAACAGGGGGGGGTCGATAGTTTTCCAGAAAGAGTTCCGCTCCGCTGCCACCAGAAACCAAGATTCGGATCCAGAAACTCCGTTCTGGCACCCTGCCGGGACAGGGAATTTGGAGATGATCATCGCCATTGTCATCACCAACGCATCTCCATCAACCACCGATGTTTCCCTCATCCATGAGTGAGTAATCCCCCATTGTAGGCTTGGGGATGGTAGGTATTGGATGAGTTCTAACATGTAATTGAATAAGATCTATTAGGGGCATAGTGCCTAGTATCTCTATTAGTGCTATTTGACTTTGTTGCAACTTGTTATGCTTAATGATTGTCACTAGGGCCCGAGTGCCATGATCTCAGATCTAAACTTATTATTGAATCATTATGATAGTATTGTTTGTGATCTTATCTGCAAGTGGTGTACACATATCATTGTCCGGATGTAAAGGCCCCAAAGTGACAATAATTGGGACAACCGGAGGGGATGGCTGTGGTGTGAGTATCACATGTGTTCACGGAGTGTTAAAGCTTTGCTCCGGTGCTCTATTAAAAGGAGCACCTTAATTGCTAGTACTTCCCTAGAGGCCCCGCTGCTACGGGCTGGCTGGACAGAATATGTTGTGCAAGTTCTCATTGCGAGCACGTATGACTATATTTGGAGCACATGCCTAGGATTGCTTAGTACTTGGATGCTTGTTATTATTTATCTACAATGCTATAGTTCTTGAAGTTACATGTTTAGACTCGTCCATGCACGCATCCATCCATCCCTATGCCTACACTTTTCGAATCCTATTATTAGCATTCTGTTACTATTGCTCTTGTTTCACTATTGCTATTGCTTCTTTGTTGCTACTACAAACTGTTACTCTTGATAAAATTACGTGAGCAAGAACTATTTACAGTGGTGAGCCCGACTCGGTTGTTAAGGCTTGCAAGTATTCTTTGGCTCCCTTGTGTCGAATCAATAAATTGGGTAATACTACCGTGAAGAAGGCATTGCGATCCCCTACACTTGTGGGTCATCAACTAGCGGCGAGATCTTATGCGATCAAATCTAGCCTCATACTCATAGTTTTGATTTTGTATGTCGTAGAGTTGTGCTTGTAATTGGTTGGTGGTCTGACGAAGCGAGAAGATTTCTTCTCGGAGATCAGCAACCTCCTCCTCGTGCTTGGCGATGAGTTCTGAAATTATCTTGTGAATAACATCCACTTCGCGTTCTGCCATCTTCTTGTACCTGAAAACCTCATGATCCAATGCTTCCATTCTGTCTTCCAGGCTACCTTCTCCTTTAGGACCTTAAACTTCTTTCATCTATACCTTACCATCTTTGCGAATCAACTCCTTGGGATGGATCCTCAACTCATACATGTACGAGTTGATGACATCCATGAGGAATACTCCATGGGTGATCGAGAGGAAGACATCGAGGCCCTAAAACTCAGAATTTGCTGGCGAAGCGGTCGAAACAAAAACACGACAAGAAATTGATACAAGAACCTCGGGAACCCGATGGGTTATATATTACAATTTTCAATGCATAAGGAAAGGTCTTGATGCAGCGAGGCGGAGATGGAGCTCGGGGTTCTCACATCCCCTCCGGCGGGGGCGGTGGGGCCGTGCACAGTGGGTTTAACCACCCGCCTCGATGACCCACAAGTATAGGGGGTGTATCATAGTACTTTCGATAAATAGAAGTGTCGATCCCAACGAGGATCAGAAGGTGTTGACTAGTGGTATGGAGCAGGAAATCTCTGTAAATACTTAGCAAACAGATTTTTAGGAGTTTTTTGATAAAGCAACAAAACAAAGTGCAAGTAATAAAGACAACGAACAACTGCAGCAAGTGGCCCAATCCTTTCTTAGCAAAGGACAAGCCAGTGGAAATACTTATAAGGACCAAACGTTCTCGAGGACACATGGGAATTCTGTCAAGTGCTTTCGCTTCAAATAGTTGAGTACCCTTCTTTGGTGTTGTAAGTGTTGTGTGGGTGAACCTGTGCTAATGTACCAACTTTACTTGGACTAATACATACTTGTGATTAAACCCCCTGCAAGCATCCACAACTATAGGAAAGTAATTAAGATATAAACCTAACCACAGCCTTAAACTTTGAGATCCTACGCTCCCTTGTGCAATGGTGTCCTAACGGGGGTTCATGTTCCTGTCACTCCGGCAACCCCACAATTAGTAGCCAAATACACAATGCATTCCCCTAGGCCCATAAATGGTGAAGTATCATGTATTCGACATTCACATGACACCACTAGAAGAATAGCACCACAACTTAAATACTAAACCATTGAATAATAACTCAACACAAATCCACTACTAACAACATGACTTCTCCCATGTCCTCAAGAACTAAACAAACTACTCACGAGACATCATATGGATCAAGATCAAAGATGATATGGTGATGGATAACAATTTGAACATAAACAATAATCCAATGGTTCCACTCACAAGCATCAACTACAATAGTAAGTAACACATGGAAAGTTACCCCTAACGAACTAAAGCAATATCAATACAATTGTTACAGGAACAGTCTTTGGTGTTGGTGGAGATGATGGTGTGGATGATGATGATGATCGATGAATCCTAGCTTGGACGATGTTGATGGCGATGGTCTCCCTCTCCGGAAGGAATTCCCCGTAATCTGCTTGGAGAGATCTTTCTCTCTCGGTGTTTTTCGCCCCTGAGAGGCGACGAAAATCTATCTGTGGTCGCCCTCCTGGTGTTAGGGTTCCGTAGGGAAGATATAGGCGAAGGGGCGGAGTCGGAGGCTGAACAGGTGGGCCAAACCCATCCTAGGCGCGGGGTCAGGCGGGCCCGCGCCTAGGGGGTGTGGGCCTCCTGAGGCCCCGTTCGCTCCTCCTTCTGACTTCCTTCGTCTTCCGATAATATAATATGTTTCCATATTTTTCTGGTATTTTTCTGATCTTCACGAAATTGCACCAAAACGCCATCTTTTCCATCAGAATCCACACTCTGTGTCGGGGGGATAACCCCTGGTAGGGTCACGAGAGGTGAAACATAGCACAGCTTGGTTAGCTCCGAGTAAAGAAATAACCAGGACGGGTAAGAACGGTCGGGTAAGTGAAGCATGGTGACATGTAAACTATAATAAACTGCATAAGACAAAGTTGTAATTCTTGCGAGGCAAGCCAGGGAGTCTCTGAGGAAGGGCCGAGTCAAGTAGGACGTGGCACCTTTCCGAGTAAGGTTCGGGAGGACCATGGTAAAGCATGGTAAAAGAGAAGGGTGGCGCGGATGACACAAAAGGAACCGGGTGGCCAAATAATCTGTTGATACAAAGTTGACATGACACCAAAAGGAACAAGAAGTAGTGTACCAGAAGACCGTTAGCTGTCAAGCTTTATGGACTGGGCCATTGGGCTTAGGGCAAGCCCGTGACCCGGCTCACATTATAGGGACCAAGATCCAAATAGTAAACCCTAGAACCCAAAGGGGTATAAGCTAGCAAGAACTGCCTATATAGGGGAGGAGATAGCTGTAGTAGAAGGAGGTTGGACCAAGTAGGGAACTAGTGCACAAAACCCTAGTTCATACAGCTCAAGGAGCAATTGTAATCTTCGGGTATCAATAAAATCGCTAAGTCTGGAGAGTTCTTCTTATTCTTCGTGCATGGCTCGACCATGCACTCCCTCCCAGTGACCACAAGCACCCCCAACTTAAGCCTACCCATGGCATCTGTCGTGCCACCACCATGATATTTGGCGCCCACCGTGGGGCAGAAGAAGGTGCTTGATGGAGTCTTCATCCGGACGGGCAACATCATCGCCAAGACCGGCGTGTGCCTCGGCCTCATCCGGAAGGTTTGGGCGCTCAACCGTCGTGACGATGCGGGCTGCTTCGGGACCAAGTCGTTCCCTAGGGGAGGTCACTTCATCAAGTTCGGCGAGCACCAAGTCTATGTCGTAGTGCGCGTGGAGAGCGCATATCCAGAGCGCATCGTCACGGCGCGGATCCGCCCGGTGTTCACATCCTTGGAAGCTTCACCAACTCATCTCCATGGAGGTAATGATGACCCAGAACCCAGCGGCTCGCCGATAGTTCGATATTGAATGAGAATGTTGAGGAGGAAATCATGAGGAAACACCAAGGGCTGTAAAAGCAAAGGCACCACTAGAAAACCGGAAAACATAGCTAGGAGTAAAAGCGCTAAGGAGGCTGCGAGGCGATAGACAAGTTGAAGGAGCCGATGTACGAACCGTGACCCGACGCGTGTGCAAGCCGAGTTGGAGGCCGGGATAAAAGTTTTGGAGAAAGCCAAGGAATTAGCGCAATTACGGAAGGATGTGGATATCATGATCCGAGAGCTCAATTGACAAATCGAGTCAAGGCGCAAAGACCCGGCTTGATGTGGAGATTGAAGGAAGAAACCTCAATGAAGATTTGGAAGATGCAACGTCAAAAATAACGCCAGAGATCAGCAACGAAACAGCTATGCGGCCAACATATAACACAGCAGCAACTAATTTGAGAGCAGCAGAAGCATCAATGGCAGAGTTACCCCATTTGGAGGGAGAAGCAAAGAAAAGACAAGAGCGAGTCAATGAACTAGTAAGAGCAGCTAGCATCTTTGAATGAAGCGTATTACAGAGAAAATCCGGGTATAGTAGGAAGGTCACAGCTGGTTCACTTGGTGACTCCTGTCCCGGCAAGATCGGCAGGGCACATGGCATCCTCACCCAGAGCAGCGCCTAGACCGATAAAAGAAAAAAGTGTGGATTCTGGAAGAAACAAGAAGATGGTCACCTATGATCCGGCGATGGCTCAAGGAAACCCGGCACATGCACAGGGGGCGAGAACGAATATTTCCCAAGGAAATGAAAACCAGGAGAATGTAGGCCGATAAAGGCAAGCAGGGCAAAGAAACAAAAACGAAGGGCAAAATTTTGTGCCTCAAGATAGGCGTGGAACTCACTCGGCTGGAGGAGGAAATCCAGCACCGAACAATGCACCAGCTCAACTCGAAAGAAGACAACAAAGCGCGGGAAAGGTAGCTCAACAGCCTGCCGACCCAAACACAAATAAGTATAATGATGGTTACTCGGCTATGGTGAATGACGGATATGAATTGCCGGATCACGCATATCAAGCAATGGGATCTAGACTCGGAGGCAGGAACCTTCAGCCGGATGATGCAAGGCTGAAGCTTAACCGAATAAATATGGAAGAGCTGATTGAATCTCAAGGTCCATAGGGTCCACCATGCTTTGGCCCAAGGATCATAAAGGAGCCACCGGTACCAAATTTCCAGCTGGCCAGAGGGACAAAAACATATGATGGAAGTACAAAGCCAGATGACTGGCTCATAGATTATGGAACTGTTGTGAAGATCGCGCATGGAAATTTGAGATGGGTAGTACGATATGTACGCAGATCTTTGGAAGGACCAGCTCGGGTATGGGTGAACAATTTGCCACCGGAAGCATTACTTGGATCGATTTTCAAGACGCTTTTGTGAGCAATTTCACGAGCACTTAAGAGGCCGAATCGCCCGCATCAACTGGCGATGTGCAAGCAAAGACCGAATGAGACAGACAGGTAACAAGGTGGTGTACGATGCACAACTCTTGTGAAGGGGTAATCGAGTCACAGGCAACCGCTTGGTTTGCACAAGGATGCAGACATGGAAGTGTGCTATGGCAAAGGTTATAGAGAGATATGCCGGCAAGTCTGGCAAAAACGATAAGAATTGCCGATTCGTATGCGTTAGGAGATCCGACTCAGCCACTACTCATGTCGTGACGGTATGGTGAGACTCGGATCTATGGTTGCACAGTCGCAAAGGCGCCAGGAAAGATCCGAATGCAGAAGCAAGAGAAGAGACGAAAGCCCAGACTACAGATATGGTTCGACTCAGGTTGCGGACGTAAGTCAGGATCATCCAGATGCTAGAAGTATCCAACATCAAAGGACAAGTGGACAACAACAGTGGGTGCCAAAGAATGATGGCAAAAAGCCATACGAACAGAGGAAGCAATATCAAGACTGACAGAAATATACCTATGAGATGATGCTGGACCAGCCGTGTAAGTTTCACACGCCTAGTCCGAGTAAAACGGCCAATCACACAACAAGGCAATGCACTTGGTTTCAGAAAGGAGATAGAATGGATTCACCAAATAAGCAGCTTACACCACCTCCCCTCCACCACTTACAGGAGGAAATGCTCGAACGGTGGGAGCGGATAACAAATCTGAAAGCAGTAGAGGTATCACAATCGGAAATAAGAAAGCGTACACGGTGCACAATCCAAGAGGTGGCAGCTCATGTTGTACGGAACTAGAAATGAGTCTGAAGAACATCATCATAGCTATGTTGTCTTTGTCACGACCTAATGACAAAAGAGCCAATGACGATGAATGATGGAGGTGAATGCCATAATGCCGGCAATTCCCAAGTACATGCATTGGTCTGAGCAAGAAATAACTTGGACCATAAAAGATCACCCCAAGATCATGCCAACCCTAGGAGGATATGCTATAGTTTTGGATCCAACGTTCATGGGCCTAGATATCAATGTAAAGTTTTCAAAAGTGCTGATTGATGATGGCAGTAGCATTAACATCATGTACAAGGATACTATGATCAAGTTAGGCATTACCATGAACATGCTGGGGCCGACCAAGACCACTTTCCATGGTATTGTGCCGGGATTGTCCTGTGAGCCAATTGGCAAGATCTGGGTCGACGTCTTATTGACAGAGAGAGAAGCTACTTGAGGCCATAGAGTTCGAGGTAGTAGATTTGGTCAGCTCATATCACGCCTTACTCGGCAGGCCGGCTATGGCAAGATTCATGGCTACTACCCACATTGCCTACTTAAAAATGAAGCTGCCAGACCCATGTGGGGTAATTACAGTTGAACGGGATTACAAAAGATCTATTGCTTGTGCCTCAGCCGGATCTTCACTGGCCGAGTCACTCGTCATAGCACAAGAAAAGAATCAAATGTTGGAAGTGGCAACATTGGCCAAAGCAGCACAAATGTCCATGCTGGCACTCACCAAACCGCATGGCAATGTGTCATTTCAAGCTACCAAAGAAACCAAGAAGGTACAGGTGGATGAGACTTTCCCAGAGCGCACAGTTACCATTGGGGCTGGCCTCACGGAAAATAGGAAAGCGAGCTCACCAGCTTCCTCCGTGAGAATCAGGATATCTTTGCATGGTCCACTCAAGATCTGCAAGGAGTTCCGAGGGAGCTGGCTAAAAACTCTCTTCATGTAAGACCAGAGGCCAAGCCGGTGAAGCAACCCCTCTGCCGCTTCGCCGAAGATAGGAGGAAAGTAATAGCTGTCGAGATTGCCAGACTCCTAGCTGCTGGATTCATCATGGAAGTACTGCACCTGGATTGGTTGTCAAATCCATTCTTGGTTGAGAATAAAAAAGATGACCCAAACGTGGCAGTGGTATGGCGCATGTGTATTGATTACATGAACCTCAATAAGGTGTGTCCAAAAGATCCATTTCCCCTGCCACGGATCGACCAAGTCATAGATTCTACTGCTGGGTGTGAGTTGTTGTCGTTTGTGGATGCGTATTCAGGATTTCATCAGATACCACTGAATCCGGATGATCAAATAAAGACACCTTTTATCACCCCGTACGGGGCTTATTGCTATCATACCATGCCATTTGGGTTGAGAAATGCAGGTGCAACATATCAAAGATGCATGCAAAAATGCTTACAAGATCAATTGGACAAAAACATTCAAGTATACATCGATGACGTGGTAATAAAAACCAAACAAAGTCATACTCTAATTGAGGACTTGCGTCAAACATTCGAAAACTCGAGAAGATTCCGGATGAAGCTTAACCCGGAAAAATGCAAGTTTGGTGTCCAGGCCGGCAAGTTACTCGGATTCCTTGTATCCAGCCGAGGAATTAAAGCTAACCTGACAAAAATCAGGGCTATCGAAAGAATGGAGTTACCAAAAACCCTCAACGATGTCCAGAAGTTTACTGGATGCCTGGCCTCGTTGAGCAGGTTTGTTAGTCGGCTAGGTGAAAAAGCCCTACCACTATATCAACTGATGAAGAAATCAGACAAATTCACGTGGACACAGCAAACTGATAGCGCTTTCCATGAATTAAAGAAAATGTTGGCAACAACACCAATATTAGCATCACCACTATGCAAAGAGCCAATGTTGCTCTATGTCGCCGCAACCAACAGAGTTGTAAGTGCAGTAATAGCGGTTGAACGTGAAGAAGGGGCCAAATCGGTCCAAAGACTAGTTTATTACTTGGCGAAGTGCTCTCGTCTCGAAGCAGAATTACCGCATTATCGAGAAGATGACATATGGGGTATATATGGCGGCAAAGAAGCTGAAACATTATTTTCAAGAACACCCAATCCGGGTAATATGCGAGGTGCCTATCTCGGATATATTGGGCAGAAAAGATACCAGCGGCCGAGTCGCAAAATGGGCCATAGAACTGGCACCATATACTCCACAATATGATAGGCGAGATGGAATAAAGTCTCAAGCTGTTGCCGATTTCTTTGTAGACTGGATGGAAATGCGATGCACCACCACCTGCGGATCAAATTCCTAGAAAATGCATTTTGCGGGTCCAAGACAAAAATGGGTCTAGGCGCGGGATAGTATTCACATCTCCAAAGAGGTATCAACTCGGTATGTGTTCTGATTCATTTCTTTGCTTCCATCAACGTTGCAGTATGAAGCACTTGTTCACGACATGAAAGAAGCCAAGGAAATTGGTATCAAAAGGATCATGTGTTTTGGCGATTCGGATTTGGTGATTTATCAAGTGTCTGGACATTGGGATGCGCTGGACACAAACATGGCATTATATCGTTTTCATGTGCAACAAATTTCGGGATACTTTGACGGATGCTAATTCCATCACGTTCCTAGAGCAGAAAATGAGGCAGCAGATGTACTATCCAAACTAGGATCATCTCGGCAAGCAATACCACCAGGAGTAGCGCTGGAGCACCTCAGGAAACCATCGATCAAGCCGTCACCAGAATCCGACTCGATCAGTGTCACCCCGGCGATTCAGGAGTCAGACGTGTTACCAATGGGTATCGACTCAGGGGTAGGTTCGGACCACTCGGGGACTGATCCGCTTAATTCAGGGGCAGCCGAATCACACTCAGGGACTCCTCAGGTCATGTCGGCGTGAGCATATATGTCGGTAGACCAATGAACATTGATCTTAAAGCGGACCGGAACCACTGATACCAACATGGGCACATCCAATATTCGATTACTTAAAAGATGGGACCTTGCCGAGTGATGAAACATTGGCAAGGCAAATAGTATGAAGAGCAAAAGCATACACCATAATCAACAAGGAATTATACAAGCGAAGTGTGACGAGCGTACTGCAGTGTTGTATCAACCTAGAGAAAGGCCAGGAGATCTTATTGGATATTCATCAAGGGGAATGTGGGCACCATGCGTCATCAAGAGCGTTGGTAGCCAAGGCATTCCAGCATGGATTCTATTGGCCAAGCGCATTGGCACAAGCGCAAGAGTTAGTCAGAAAATGCAATAGTTTTCAACACTATGCATCCAAGTCACATCTGCCAGCGTCTGAATTAAAGACTATACCAATCACTTGGCCTTTTGTAGTGTGGTGCCTAGATATGGTAGGACCATTCAAACCAGCAAGGGGAGGCATGACTCATATTTTGGTCATGATTGATAAGTTCACCAAGTGGATAGAAGTGAAACCAATCAAAAATTTGGATGGTAAAACAACTGTCACATTCTTAAAGGATATAATCCTCAGATATGGTTACCCACACAGTGTAATCAGTGATAATGGCACGAACTTTGCTGAAGGAGATTTTGCTCGTTTCTACGAGAAACACCGAATAAGACTCGATGTAGCATCAGTCGCCCATCCAGAATCAAATGGACAAGTTGAACGGGCTAATGACTTAGTTATGTCAGGGATAAAACCTCGCTTAATGGAACCACTCCAGAGGTCACCTGGTTGTTGGATACATGAACTACCCTCAGTGTTATGGAGCCTAAGAACAACTCCGAATCGGTCAACAGGTTATACGCCATTTTTCCTCGTGTATGGGGCAGAAGCAATTTTACCTGGCGACATAGAATATGACTCGACAAGGATAAGGCAATACTCGGAAGACGAGGTAAAATAGGCCCGAGAAGATGGAGTCGACTTACTCGAAGAAGCAAGGGAACTGGCATTATCCAGATCTGCTATATATCAACAGAATCTCCAACGCTACCATAGCCGGAAAGTGCAACCTCGTGTTTTTCGAGAAGGGGATATGGTGCTAAGGCTGGTGTAGCGCACAACGGGAATGCATAAGTTATCACCCCCATGGGAAGGTCCATTCATTGTAAGCAAAACATTGCACAATGATTCCTATTATCTCACAGATGCTCGTGAAGCGCAAAAGAACAAGGCGGACAGGTCAGGAGATGAGACCAAAAGGCCATGGAATGTGGCGCTACTTCGTCCCTTCTATACTTAGGAGAAGCAATGCATGTATCACTCAAACTCTCGTACGTCGGACGTGTGTGCCGGCTATGTGCTGATAATAAAATGGTATGATTCGAAAAACTGACTCGGGGACTACCCCTTAAGTTTTCCCTCTCAATTATTTTATGTCGCTGGCATGACACCCGAAATTTATCTCGGAACAAGTATTGTTTACTCGGAAAAAATCAACTCTTCGACTATGCTATTGTCCGAAAACACGGCTTCATGGCAAGAAACAGGAAAGGATGTATGACGGGTAAACACGAACGTCGGATAAGTACAAAGGAGAAACGCGAGCCGACTTTAAATTTTTGCCTAACTTTCTGCATGTCACGTTATACTGCGTGTCGAATAATCTCGGCCAAGTGATCCAAGTTTCATATCCGCTAACTATATCCTTAGTACTTTGAGACTCTAATGTCGAACACCGAAAAAGGTAGACAGGGGCCAAATTCAAGGAAAGGTGACACGGCAAAATGAAACTCAGGGACTTGCCCTTGAATGATTCACACTCAGAACATAACGCAAATATATAAATCCTATCAGAAGGCGCATAATAAAACTTAAAGTGCAATGTATGTTACATTTGTACCCGGCATACCGGGGATCTAATCAAAAGTTCAAGTATTTGTTAGTCTAAGAAGCAGAAGGACTTGGAGGAGCACCCTTGGAGCCAGGAGCTTTGCTTGGAGCATCGGCCGAGTCAGGGGCATCTGTGGCCGGGTCATCCGGACCATCTGACTCGGTTGCTTCGTTGTCGCCACCCTCTTCATCAGCAACTTTGACGAGCGGGTCGCCAAGGTCAAGGAAGCTGGGCCCATCGCACCAAGCGTGCACCATGGTATACTCGATCATGGCGTAAGCTCGCTCCTGGCGTTTCTTGATCAGCTCCGGGTCATTCAGCCATTTTCCATATCATCTTATGCGAGCAAGAACATCAAGATTGATGTCCTCGTACCATGAAAGCACGAAGGAGAGATCCTTGTCCGCTGCAGCTCGGCCGGCCGACTCACGCCATTGATCCAGTCGTCCTCAGTAAGGATCAATCTCTTAGCAAGTGGCTCAATGAGTTCAGGTGCGTCTTCATTCGGCGAGCATCTGAAAGCATGAATAGGCGACTTGAGGAGGTCCACACCGAAAGACTTGAGGGTCCTGACCCGTTCTGACACCGCTTAGAGAAGCTCCTCCATGGACACCTCGTCGTTGGCCGGAGCACCAGATTTGGCCCTCACTTTCTTCATGGCACGGTTGGCAAACATATTGGCCTCAGGAAAATTCTCTACAAGCAAAAGAGAAAACTTAGCAAAATAACAGAAGTAGATGGAAGAAATCCAGAGCGACATATATAGTGCAAAAAGAGTAAGAACTCACTACCGAGAAAGAAGTTGATAGTGGAAAGCTTGCTATGCCAAGTTTTGGCCTTGGCTTGGAGGGCGTCAAAGTTCAGATTTGCCGACTCAACCGATGACTCGGCCTCGTCGAGCAACCTCTTGGTCTTCTCGGCGCTGGCGTCCTGCTGCTCATTCTTCTCGGCAAGCTCCTCCTTCAGCCCCTTCACCTTGTCCAAGTGCTTCTGCTCCGTCTCGGTCATCAGCTTCTTCAGCCGAGTCACCTCATCTCGCTCCTTCTAGAGTTCGGCTTGGTGCTTCTCTACTTATTCGGAACAAACTACTTGTCAGCGCCAACAGAAACCTTCAGCTATTGGATTAATGAGGCAAGAAACTTACTCTCGGCCTCACTGATCTGCGAGTGAAGAGCATTGATGGTGGACTGAGCGGAGGCTGTGAGAGAAGAGCGAGAAAAGATTGAGAAAATGAACCATATAAAAATACACCGAATAGATAAAGGACGAGTAAGGATATTACCTTGACCTTGGGTATCAGTCTGCAGCTTTTCATACGCAAGTTCGAGCTTGCGATGCGCCAGAATGGGAGCTTGGTGCACCTTGGTGCGCTCGTTATGCGTGAGCTCCACAAAGCAGACATACAGTAAGGAAAGGACAAGTAAAGAAGCCTGCCGGATTAAAAATCTTAAGATCTTACAAGCGAGTAGGTTCCTTACTCGATAGTAATCTCAAGGGCTAGGGATTGAAGCTCTAACATATGAGTTTGGCATAAGAAAAAGCTTAAGAGCTTACATTCGAGTAAATTCCTTACTCAACAGTAACCTCGAGGGCTAGGGATCGAAGCTCTAGCATGCAAGCTTGGTGTGAAAATTTAAAGATTAAGTGATTATTGAGAGCTTACGGTCGAATAAGTTCCTTATTCGTGAAGGGAATATGCCCGAGAGGCAATAATAAAGTGGTTATTATCGTATTCCTTATTTATGATAAATGTTTATTTTACATGCTATAATTGTTTTAATCGGAAGCGTTAATACATGTGTGTTTAATAAACAAAAGGAAGTTCCTAGTTATGCCTCTCTTATAAACTAGCTCGTTGATTAACATGATGATCAAAGTTTCCTGATCATGGATATCGGATGTTGTTAATAATGAGGTCACAACATTACTGTAATGATGTGATGAACATTCATCCGAAGTATAGCATTACGATCAAAGTCATTGAGTCATTAAGATCATGTCAATCACTAACACCGGAAGAGTTTCTCGATGACATCAAACGTCACACCGTAACTGGGTGATTATAAAGATGGCTACAGAACTAATAAAGTGTTATGTTGAGACCCATGGATCGAGAGTGGAATTTGTTCATCCCGATGACGGATAGATATGAGCTGGGCCCTCTCGGTGATATCACATTGATTAGCTTGCAAGCAAGTGATTTGATCACTAGAATTTTATATCACGGAGCGAGAAAAGAGTGCATGTCGATGTAGATCAAACTAGGTATGGAGATACCGATGATTGAATCTCGGACATGTATATCGTGAAACAAAGGGATTAAGATACTAGCGTAAAAGGTTCACACGATCACAGAAGTCATCGTTGAATGTGTGGGAGTCAGTATGGATCTCCAGGTCCCGCTACTGATTATTGATCGGAGAAGGGTCTCGATCATGTCCGCATTATTCATGACCGTAGGGTGACACACTTAAGGGATGCCGACACCATTGAACGACAAATGATATGCCAAAAATAAAAGGAAAGTGCAGAATTTATTTCACTGAACAGGAACTATTTCGGTTGAAATTGCTGAAACTGGTTCTGCATGTGAAATTGAAATGTTGTAAGGGGTTTTATGTGAATAATTGTTAATTAAAGTAATTTAACAAAATTATGAATAAATAAATAAAAGAGTTTTATTTAAATGAGAGCTTGCATTAAATTTGGTGGAAATTTAATGCATGTGAGTAGATTTTTGAGTGGAGGCTTTTTAATGGGAGTGGAGGCTTTTCATTTTGAGTGGGAGCTCCACCCACATGAATGTGGAAGAGGTGGGGGCATCCCCCATGGCTGGGATCCATGCCCCTTGGGTGCCCCCTCTCCCCTATAAAATGCCCCCCTCTCCTCCTCTCAAAGCACACCTCCTCGCGAAGGATCTCTCTCCCCCTTTAGAATTTCCCCATGGTCTCGGATCAGCGAGATACATGTTCAGTGGCTTTTGGAAGGATTTGTTGCTTCCACTGCTCATGGAGGCGGGCGTGAAGGTTGTCGGGGTACCACGTGTGTGCGATCGCGGATGAACCCTTTGCTTTGAGGTCTTTGGACTTGATCGTCTTTGGACCGGCTGGACGGATGGACTTCATCACGATCTTGAGATCGACAGCGTTCGTCTACATCATCCACGAGTACAACCTCGTTAACTCTATTCGGTCTTGAGGATATGTATTCTATGGATGTATATCCACCGTTGCTTGTATCTAGTAGATAGATCTTGGTACATAGATGTTCCCATCGTAGGAAATTTTTGTTTTCTATCTTGCGAACCCTTGATTGGTATCGAGCCGGATCTATCGTAGATGCTTTGCAGGTAGTACACATATGAGTATGTGGGCGATGATGATCATTTATTGCTTCTTAGTTGTACTTTGGATATTGGTGGCATAGTGGGATGAAGCCGGACAAACTTTACATGTCCTCGCACATGAGACCTGTTCCACGCTTGACATGCAACTAGTTTGCATAAGTGGATAGCGGGTTTCTCTCTCCTACTATAGTCAATATCTAATTTGCAAGAGTTGTCAACAATTTGGTTATCCTCGTTGTGGTTCATGTTACGTAGGTAGAACGGTTCTATCTTGAAAGCCCTAAGCCACGTAAAATTTGCAATAGATAAATTAGAGGCGTCTAGTTTAAATTGTTCTTTGGGCTAGTGTTATGATATGGTGATGTTGTAAGTAGAAGTATGAGATGATACTCTTACAACACACATAGCGTGTAATCTCCATAGACCTTGGACTTACATATAGGTATGATAGTGATCATACCACGGTGCACATGATAGAGATCATGTCGTGAACCATATCATTCCACTAATAAACATGTGATGTTTGATAGCATCTTATATTGCTTGTTTGGCGTTTTATTAGCATAATAAGATGATCCCTCATTTAGATATCAAGATAAAATGTGTTATTCCTTAAGTATGCACCAAAAATGTTTAAATAAACTTCAAGGCATCACGTGATGATGGGTGTACTTGAATCCACAAGCATATCTCGGGTGTAAGACGGTTACATCACGAATACTAAGGTTCTTACTTGGCGAGCCTAGCATGTCTGAGACATGGCCTCGGAACGGACCCGAAAGGTTAAGCATGAGTCATATGTTTTGATATGATGACCATATGGATGCTACGCCTTTGAAGCTACAGACTCACGTGATGATCGGACTTGGTGTAGTGGATTTGGTTCATGTAATCACCAAAAGACACGAGGATGTCGTTTTGAGTGGGAGTTCATTTCTAATTTGGATTAGTAGAACTCAATTTATCATAAATTAAATCAAAGTTAATTTGCATAATTCTTTGTAGTCATTGGCATTAGTTCACCACCTTATGCATAGTTGTAATTGAGATAATAGAACTATAGAATTACGGATATATACTTTCTGATGGTATTGTATTGTGTTGAGTGTCAATCTAAAGTTTAAAGTCCTATTGCAAACTTTCAGCAAACTCTATTTACTCAAGTGAAATTTAATAATTGGTATTAAATCGAGAGTAACAATTCGATGTTAGTATCTTAAGTATCATGTTTGCCTCCATGATTCTTGATTATTTTAATATAAAGTTTATATAGGATTTGAAAGAATTGTTTGAGAAACCATCATGTGTGGCGATATAACGATATACGAAACAATGTTTGGTTGCAATATGATAGAGTATAATATATGTTCTCATATTGGATGAGAATTTGCAAAGGTTGGAGATGCTAGACATCCTAATCATCCAAAAAGGGTTTTGGAAAGTAATGTTATACTCACGATTCGCCTTTATAAGCTACAGTAGCTTGATCATGAAAGCTGTCATGATAAGGGTGAATAGAATATGTATGTAAAGTGTTTACTACACTAAAAGATTACTAAAGAATGGATTTTGAAAGAATACCGATTATTTTGATGATGGTGATCTACTTCAAAGTGCAAGTCCAAAGGTATTATTATTTGAATATACACGCTTTGGACTATGTGTCATGTATATGGCGCCACTTTTGATGTTGATAGATTATTTTAAAAAGGAAAAGGAAATGCTGAAAGAGAATCTATAAAATATATTTGGCGGAAAAGAAAAGATTGGAAATATCCAATTTAGGTATATGGATGATATACATGTTATGGTTATATTCTTTGCTTGTTAAACAATGTGGTTCTTGGGTATTGGATACCGAATTGGTTGGTATGAAATTTCATACAAGCGCGCAATTCATAAACCACAATGGCCTAAGTAACTAGCAAGAGAATATGTGATGATGTTCATCGAAAACAAACAAACCATTGTTTGTATTTCTCGTTGACATCAAGGCTTGACTTCAAGATTTGTTTTAATAATTGTTATTTGAATCAGGTATTATGAGAACAAAGGTTGTTCAAATAATTACCGTATTCCATATAAGATGGATGATTTACAAATCTAGTTGGAGAAATCACATACATAAAACCTAATGCTAGCAAGACAAATGATTGAAAGATCACTTACGAAGTGACATCACTGTTTAAATTATATTGGAAAGAAAACATGAAGAATCTCCATTTTCATGGATTTTTGGAGTCTTTGATTTGATCAAGTGATGCTTGTGAGACTTTCCTCGGGATAATTAAAAACTTCGTTCAAAGGCCAAAGAAGAACGAACGACTAAAATATTGGAATTTATACATATCGATGTATGTAGTCCATTGTTTATAATTAAATGGCGATGAGTTTCAACTTCATATACTTTCTCCGGAAATTTGAGTGAATGTTCACTTAATGAGAATGAAGTATGAAATATTTGAAAATGTTTCAAAGTCTTTCAAGATGAAGTGGAAAATCATTGTAACAAGAAAATAAATGATTTATGATTTTATCATAAGGGATTTGTTTGAGTTACAAGTGTAACAAGAAAATAAATGAATTATGATTTTATCATAAAGGGATTTATTTGAGTTGCAAGTTTTGCAAAACACCTTGATTTACATTTCCCCAAACACCATAGGAGTATGGAGTGTTTGAGATTTGTAATGAAACCTTGTTTGACCTGGTTGGATCAAAGGTGTTATTTATAAAACTGCCATTATGTTTTAAAAAGATTAAAGCTTTAGAGACTTCCGCTTTTTACACTGAAAAGAGCTCCATCTTGATCCGTTGAAATGACACCATATGAGTTATTGTTTGGGGTAAAACCCAAGTTGTCATTTCTTAAATTTTGGTATGCTAAACATAAGTAAGATGTTTACAACCAAAGTCGGATGAGCATGTCTGTGTAGGTTATTTCGAATAACAATTGGTTATTCCTCCATAACACCGAGGACAAAAGGGTTTGTCGCTTGAAATGTGAAGTTTCTTGAAGAAGGAATTTTTCATAAATGTTAAGTGGGAGGACAATAGAACTTTGATAAGGTTAACGAACCTTAGCTAAATGTCTTTGAGATTGAGTCTTAGGAAATGGTTACGGAGGCTGCCATAATGCTCATAGCTTATGTGCCTCAAAGGTTGCTTGATCACGAAGGTCTAAAGTTCCTATTGAACCAAGAAGGTCGGATAAACAATCAAATGATTGATATTTGAGAGTAAATCATTATTGTTTGACAATGATGAGCAAACTACAAAGAAGCGATGATGGGCCCTGACTCCGTCAAATGGCTTGAAGCCAAAAATCCGTGATAGTTCCATACAAGAAAAATCAAGTTTTTTTGGAAGACCCTAGGAAAGGTGTAAAAACTATCGTCGATTATTGATCTATAAAAAAAGCAAGACATGGATGTTTACATCTATGAAATAGAATAAACGACATAAAAAGTAAGTTTTTTACGACAAAGTTCAAGTTGACTACGAAAGATTGATCTCTTTTTATATTTGATATTTAGTAGACAGATTAAAAGTAGCAACCACTATTTATATATTATATGTGAATATAATAAACAAAAAAAAGTTCTTCTTCAATAGAATGGTTACCTGGGGGGCGTGTACATATCCAAAGATCCAAAGGGTTTTTGTTATTCTAAAAAGGCATGCAAAAAGGGCATCAAAACTTCAATGACTGGTGAAGAATCTGGAATCTTCATAGTGATAACATTCAAAGAAGATTTTGTGAAGAGAATGATGCAAGAAATTAAGTGGGAGCGCTAAAACATATTTCTAATACATTTTGTGGAGGACATCTTGTTGATTAGAAATGATGTATCTTTTATTGACAAAGGTTAAGAATTTCATTTCGATGAAATACTTAGGCAAAACCGAATATTTAGCATGAATGTCTATAGTGGATGGTATGATGAAGGGAATATGCCACGAGAGGCAATAATAAAGTGTTTATTATGTGTATTCCAAGTATATGATAGATGTTTATTTTGCATGATATAATTGTATTAATCTGAAGCGTTAATACATGTGTGTTTAATAAACAAGCGAAAGTTCCTAGTTATGCCTCTCTCATAAACTAGCTCGTTGATTAACAAGATGATCAAGGTTTCTGATCATGGACATTGGATGTTGTTAATAGCAGGATCACAACATTAGTGTAATGGTGCGATGAACATTCATCAAAGTATAGCATTACGATCAAAGTCATTGAGTTTATATTGCTATAACAACTTACGAAGTGATCCTAATCCTTAGACCATGAGATCATGTCGATCACTAACAGGAAGAGTTTCTTGATAACATCAAACATCACACCATAGGGTGATTATAAAGATGGATTCAGAACTAATAAAGTGTTATGTTGAGGCTCATGGATCGAGAGTATTTGTTCATCCCGATGGCGGATAGATATACTCTGGGCCCTCTCGGTGATATCACATTGATTAGCTTGCAAGCAAGTGATTTGATCACTAGAATGTTATATCACGAGCGAGAAAAGAGTGCATGTCGGTAACAAGATCAAACTAGGTATGGAGATCGATGATCGAATCTCGGACATGTAATATATCATGAAACAAAGGGATTAAGATACTAGCGTAAAAGGTTAAGCGATCACAAGAAAGTCATCGTTGAATGTGTGAGTCGATATGGTTCTCGATTTAAGCCGATTATTGATCAGAGGGTCTCGATCATGTCCGCATTATTCACGAACCGTAGGGTGACACATAGAGACCGACATCCAATTGGAACAAATGTTTCATGCGAAAGAATGAACAAGCGTGAATTTATTTCACTAGATCTGCAAAGCGGGTTTTGGGTGAAATTGCATAAAGTGGTTATGCATGTGAAATAGAATTCTAGCAAGGGGTTATTGTGAATGTTTGTCATTAAAGTAATTGACAAAATTCTGAATAGAAATAAAAAGTTTTATTTAATGAGAGTTTGCATTAAATTTGGTGTAAATTTAATGGGAATTTGAGTGGACTTTGAGTGGAGGAATTTAAAGGAGATTTGTGGTGGGTGTCCACCCACATGAGGGAGGGAAGGGGCAGCCCCATGCGCACCACCCTTGGGGTTCCCAGCTCCTCCTATAAAAGGCCCCCCTCCTCACTTGTCTCACACACCTCCTCGTGAAGGATCTCTCTCCCCTCTAGAATTTATCCCCATGGTCTCGGAATAGCGAGATACATGTTCCAGTGGCTATTCGGCAAGAAAGAGTTGTGCTTCCGCTGCATCGCTGGAGCAAGGAGGCGGAGGTTGCTCGGTGCCTAGAGCGTGTGTGAGCACGGATGCGGCTGATTTGCGGCTAGGACTTCCTCTCGATCTTGAGATCGGCAAGAGATCGTCTACATCAACCACGAGTTGAACTCGTTAATCTTTGTCGGTATTCAAGGGTATGTTCTCTACGGATATACATCCGCCCGTTGTTTGTATCTAATAGATAGATCTTGGTATATAGTTCACATCGTAGGATTTTTTTTGTTTTCTATGCTGCGAACCCTACAGTGGTATCAGAGCCAGGTTTATGCGTAGATACTTTACACGGGTAGTACACATATGAGTATGTGGGCGATGATGATCATGTTGTTGCTCCTTTGTTGTAATTTTGGATATTGGTGGCATAGTGGGATGAAGCGGGCCGGACAAACTTTACATGTCCTCACACATGAGACCTGTTCCACGCTTGACATGCAACTAGTTTGCATAAGTGGCTAGCGGGTGTCTGTCTCTCCTACTATAGTCAATATCTATTTTGTAAGCGGGTTGTCAACAATTTGATTATCCTCGTTGTGGTTCATGTTCGTAGGTAAGAACGGTTCTATCTCGAAAGCCTAAGCCACGTAAAACTTGCAATGGATAAATTAGGCGTCTAGTTTAGATTGTTCTTTGGGCTAGTGTTATGATATGGTAGTGTTGTAAGTAGAAGTATGAGATGATACTCTTACAACACACATAGCGTGTAAAATCCATAGACCTTGGATTTACACATATAGGTATGATAGTGATCATACCACGATGCACATGATAGAGATCATCTGCGGGAACCATATCATTTCACTAATAAACATATGATGTTTGATAGCATCTTATATTGCTTGTTTAGCGCTTTGTTATCTTAATAAGATGATCCCTCATTTAAATATCAAGATAAGAATGTGTTATTCCTTTAGTATGCACCGATTATGTTTTAAATGGCTCCAAGACATCACGTGATGATCGGGTGTTCTTGGATCACGACCATATTTGGTGTAAAACAGTTACACCTTGAATACTAAGGTTCTAACTTGGCGAGCCTAGCATGTCTGGAAATGGCCTCGGAACACGGACGAAAGGTTAAGCATGAGTCATATAGTTGATATGATGCCCATTTGATGCTCGCCTTTGAAGCTATACGACTCACGTGATGATCGGACTTTGTGTAGTGGATTTGGTTCATGTAATCACCAAAAAGGCACGAGGGATGTCGTTTTGAGTGGGAGTTCATTAAGTAATATAGATTAGTTGAACTCAATCTATAATACACTTAGTCTAAACTTTACAAATTCTGTTGTAGATGGCACCACCTTTTAATTTCAATGTGTTCATGGAGAAGAGAAACTAGCGAGCGGTAGCAACTTTACCAAATGGGCCATGAATTTGAGGATTCTCCTCTCGATGCACAAAAGCAATATGTGCTAGAAGCCGTTAGGCCCCACCTTTAGATGATGCCTGACGAGGAGAAGAATGTATATCAAACTCGTCGGAGGACCTAACTTAGTTCATTGTGGCATATTGTATGGGCTAGGCGGAACTTGGCGTTTGGCGGCAATGCATTTGATACAATGGGTGAGTTGAAAATGATTTTCGACACACATCTTTGCTGTGAGAGCTACAACGCAAGAAAAGTTCTTTAGCTGCATGATGGAAGAGCACAACTCGTTAGTGAGCATGTACTCAAGATGTCGGATTCTGCCCGATAAGCTTGTGTCCTTGGGAATATCGATTCCCATTGACTTAGGCATCCATCGTTCTGCGGTCTACGCCACCTAGCTATAAGAACTTCGTGATGAACTATAATATGCAAGGCATGAAGAAGTCTCTCCCGAGCTTACATCGATGCTTAAAAGCTGCAGTGGAGATCAAAAGGAACATCAAGTGTTGATGATCAATAGGAACACTGGTTTCAAGAAAGACAAGAAGGAAAGCGGAAGGAAGTAAGGCGGCAAGCGGTTGCACTGAAAAAACCCGAGTTGGACCTAAGTCGATCTGAGTGCTACTATTGTAAGGGGCCACCCTTTGGGCGCAAATGCCCCAAGTATTTGGCGGACAAAAAGGCCAAGGCAAACAAAGGTATATATGATATACATGTTATTGATGTGTACTTGACTAGTGCTTTGCGTAGCACAGGTATTGATACCGTTGATTGCTAATATTTGTAACTTTCGAATCGGGGCTGCGGAACAAGCGACTAGCTAAAGGGTGAGGTCAAGATGCGTGTCGACAATCGATCAAGCGTTGATGTGATCGCCGTCGAACTGCCTCTCCACTTGCCGTCGGGATTAGTTATAAACTTGAATAAATGTTATCTGGTGCCTGCGATCATGAACATTATGTCTGGATGCGTGTTTGATCTGCGAAGTGGTTATTCATTTAAATCCGAGAACAATGGTTGTTCCATTTATATGAATGAAATCTTTTATGGTCATGCAGATGATGAATGGTTTATTTCTATTAGATCTCGATGATAATGTTACACATATTCATAATGTTGATGCTAAAAGTTAAACTTAATGATGATATATCCGCATATATGTGGCCTTTGCCGTCTAGGTCATATTGGCGTTAAGCATGAAGAAGCTCCATTCGGATGGACTTTTGGAATCACTTGATTATGAATCATTTGATACATGTGAGCCATGCCTTATGGGCAAGATGACTAGAACGCCGTTTTCGGTTCAATGGAGCAGGCGGATTTATTGGAAATCATACATTACGATGTATGTGGTCCAATGAGTGTGTCGGCGAGTGAATATCGTTATTTTGTTACTTTCACGGATGATTTGAGTAGATACGGTTATATCTACTTGATGAAACACAAATCTGAAACCTTTGAAAAGTTCAAGGAATTTAGAATGAAGTGGAAAATCATCGTAATAGAAAGATCAAATTTCTCTGGTCCATTTGTGGAGGTGAGTATCTAAATTCTGAGTTTATCACTCACATGAAAGAGTGTGGAATTGTTTCACAACTCACACTGCGGAACACCACAGCAAAATGGTGTGTTGGAACATCGTAATCGTACTTTATTAGATATGGTTCGATCTATGATGTCTCCGGACTTTAGTTGTCATTTTGGGGTTATGCACTAGAAGCTGCTGCATTCACTTTAAATCGGGAACCATCTAAATCCATTGAAAAGACACCGTATGAATTGTGGTTTGAAACAAACCTAAAACATCATTTCTTAAAGTTTGGGGATCACGATGTTTATGTGAAGAAACTTCAACCGGATAAACTCGAACCCAAAGCGGAAAAATCGTCTTCATAGGATACCCTAAATAAACTATTGGGTATTCCTTCTATCACAGATCCGAGGCAAGGTTTTGTTGCCAGAATGGATCCTTTCTAGAGAAAGAGTTTCTCGCGAAAGGTGTGAGTAGTCGGAAGGTAGAACTCGAAGAGGTTGTGGAACCTTCTCTTCAAAGTATGGCGAGTAGCCTTGGCCGGAAGTTGTTCGGAGTTGGCTCCACTGTTGAAGGAACTAATGATAATGATCATGAAACTCCAGAAGAGTACTCTGAACCTCGCCGGGTCAAGCAGACGCGTGCGACTCCGGTATGTCTGGAAATCATGTCATGAATTTCATGGTTGATGAAAATGATGACCTGCGACGTATGAAGAAGCGATGATGAGCCGGTTCCAACAAATGGTTAGAAGCCATGAAATCCGAGATGGAATCCATGTATTAAAATCAAGTTTGGAACTTGGTGGAATTACCTCACGAAAGGCCGTGGAGAACAAATGGATTTTCAAAGGAAAACTAATCTTTGATGGTAATGTGATCTATAAAGCTCGACTTATGCAAAGGGGTTTCTACAAATTCAAGGAGTTGACTACGATGAGACTTTCTCTCCGTGGCGATGCTAAAGTCGATTAGGATTATGTTAGCAATTCTTGCATATTTCGATTATGAGATATGGCAGATGGATGTCAAAACTGCGTTTCTCAATGGTAATATTGAAGAAGAGTTGTATATGATGCAACCAAAGGGTTTTGTCGATCCTAAGGATGCTAACAAGGTGTGCAAGATTCAGCGATCCATCTATGGATTGAAGCAAGCATGACGAAGTTGGAATCTCCGCTTTGATGAGGTGATCAAAGAGTTTGGATTTGTCCAAACTTATGGAGAAGCTTGTATTTACAATAAAGTGAGTGGGAGCAATGTGGCATTTCTGATATTATATGTGGATGACATATTATTGATCGGATATGATATAGATCTTTTAAATAGTGTTAAAAGTTATCTAAACAGCAAATTTTCAATGAAGGACCTAGGTAAAGCGTCATACATATTAGGCATAAAGATCTATAGAGATAGATCTAGGCGCCTAATAGGGCTATCGCAAAGTACATACCTTGATAAGATTTTAAAGAAGTTTAAAATGGACGGAAGTAAGAAGGGGTTCTTAACTATGTTGCAAGGCAAGACATTGAGTAAGACTCAAAGTCCGGCTTGGTGGAAGAAAAGAGATAATGGACAAAGTCCCTATGCTTGACCATAGGCTCTATAATGTCGCCATGCTATGTACAAGACGGATGTGGCACATGCTATTAGTTTGACTAGTAGGTACCAATCGGATCGAGTTGAACCTTTGGATAGCGGTCAAGAATATCCTTAAGTACTTACGAAGAACTAAGGATATGTTTCTTGTATCTGAGGTGAAGAAGAGCTCGTCGCTAAGTGTTATGGCGCTAGCTTTGACACCGATCCGGATGACTCTAAGTCTCAATCCGGATCGTATTTCTCATGAATGGCAAAGCGGTTAGTTGGAGGAGCTCCAAACAACCTATGGTAGCGGGATCGACAACGGAGGCGAATATGTTCTTTGCTTGAGCGGCTCGGGAAGCGATTTGGATGAAGGAGTTCATATCCGAACTAGGAGTAGTGGCAAGCGTTGGACCCAATGGTGACCTATTGTGACAACAATGGTGCCATTGCCAATGCCAAAACCAAGGTCTCACAAGCATTCCAAGCATATTAATCGCGGTTTCACTCCATCCATGAGCATGTCAAGGATGGAGATATAAAGATTTGTAAAGTACATACGGATCTCAATGTAGTAGATCCGTTGACTAAAACTCTCCTAGAGCAAAACATGATCAACACGAGAACTCAATGGGTGTTAGATTTATCACTATGTAACTAGATTATTGTCTCTAGTGCAAGTGGGAAGGCGAAGGGAATATGACCTAAGAGGCAATAATAAAGTGTTTATTATGTGTATTCAAGTATATGATAGATGTTTATTTTGCATCTGTAATTGTATTAATCTGGAAACATTAATACATGTGTGTTTAATAAACAAGCAGAAAGTTCTAGTTATGCCTCTCTCATAAACTAGCTCGTTGATTAACAAGATGATCAAGGTTTCACGATCATGGACATTGGATGTTGTTAATAACGGGATCACAACATTAGTGTAATGGTGTGATGAACATTCATCCAGTATAGCATTACGATCAAAGTCATTGAGTTTATATTGCTATAACAACTTACTAAGTGATCCTAATCCTTAGACCATGAGATCATGTCGATCACTAACAGGAAGAGTTTCTTGATAACATCAAGCGTCACACGTAACGGGGTGATTATAAAGATGGATTCGGAACTAATAAAGTGTTATGTTGAGGCTCATGGATCGAGTGGAATTTGTTCATCCGATGGCGGATAGATATACTGGGCCTCTCGGTGATATCACATTGATTATCTTGCAAGCAAGTGATTTGATCACTAGAATGTTATATCACGAGGAGCGAGAAAAGAGTGCATGTCGGTAACAAGATCAAACTAGGTATGGAGATGGATGATCGAATCTCGGACATGTAATATATCGTGAAACAAAGGGATTAAGATACTAGCGTAAAAGGTTAAGCGATCACAAGAAAGTCATCGTTGAATGTGTGGGAGTCGGTATGGGTCTCGATTTAACGATTATTGATCGAGAGGGTCTCGATCATGTCCGCATTATTCACGAACCGTAGGGTGACACATAAGAGACACCGACATCCAATTGGAGCAAATGTTTCATGCCGAAAAAGAATGAACAAGCGCGAAATTTATTTCACTAGAATCTTGAAAGCAGGTTTTGGTGAAATTACATAAAGTGGTTATGCATGTGAAATAGAATTCTAGCAAGGGGTTATTGTGAATGTTTGTCATTAAAGTAATTGACAAAATTCTGAATAGAAATAAAGAGTTTTATTTAATGAGAGTTTGCATTAAATTTGGTGGAAATTTAATGGGAATTTGAGTGGAGGAATTTAAAGGAGATTTGTGGTGGAGTGTCCACCCACATGAAGAGGGAGGAGCAAGGGGAAGCCCATGCAGCCACCCTTGGGGTTCCCAGCTCCTCCTATAAAAGGAGCCCCTCCTCACTTGTCTCACACACCTCCTCGTGAAGGATCTCTCCCCTCTAGAATTTATCCCCATGGTCTCGGACTAGCGAGATACATGTTCAGTGGCTATTCGGCAAGAAAGGGTTGTGCTTCCATTTGCATCAGCTGGGCGAGGAGGCGGAGGTTGCTCAGTGCCTCGAGCGTGTGTGCGAGCGCGGATCTGTTGCTGATTTGCGGCGCTAGGACTTCCTCTCGATCTTGAGATCGGCAAGAGATCGTCTACATCAACCACGAGTTGAACTCGTTAAGCTTTGTCGGTCTTCAAGGGTATGTTCTCTACGGATATACATCCACCCGTTGTTTGTATCTAATAGATAGATCTTGGTATATAGTTCACATCGTAGGAAATTTTTTGTTTTCTATGCTGCGAACCCTACATGTGACGCTAATATGGTCGTGCCAAACGTACATATATGAGATATTGAAGGAGTTCAGTATAGAAACGACAAGAAAAGGTTCTTGTCGCATGGAAAAGGAATTGAATCAAGATTCAAGTGTATAGACACTTGATAAGTGAAACAAGATTCAAGTGCTTTGACACTTGATGAGTGAAATCACGAGAATGTTTTGATCAATCATACCATGATATGTACACATCGGATATGTCCTATGCTCTAAGTGTTATGAGCATATACCAGAATGAATCATAAAATGATCATTGGACTATAGTAAGGATATTCTTATGATCTTTTGGAAGAACTAAGAATATATTTTTGTAGAGGTGACAAACAATTACAAATAGTTCATTGTAGCGTTACATTCATACTAGTTTTATGCATGAGATACAAATTAAGTTTATCTCAATTTAAACTATGAGTGGCACAATCAAATGGAAAGGAGTTTTCATGATGGATTTGGATATATTCCAAAGTTAAGACATTGTGTGAATACTACAACAAAGGCTAAGTATATAGTGCTATAGTAGAAGCAAAGAGAATTTGTGTCAAGTAGTTTGTTATCAAACTAAGGTGTTGTTAACGTGCTAACACTAAAGATATATTATGCGACAATAGTATCGACATGGTTTAACCCCAAGGAACTAAAGGTCTCACCAAAAGACCAAATTTATACAATGCCATCTCATTGGAGAATGGTGATGCGTGGAAAGCATAAAGACATACAAATACACGGACTGAAAGCATCGGTCCGTAGATTATATTAACCACTTGCGATTTATTCGCGTATATGGAACACGAAAGCCAAAGGTGTTCAATCATAAAGTTTTCAAACTAGATTATTGTCTCTAGTGCAAGTGGGAGGCTGAAGGAATATGCCGAGAGGCAATAATAAAGTGGTTATTATCGTATTCCTTATTTATGATAAATGTTTATTTTACATGCTATAATTGTATTAATACTGAAGCGTTAATACATGTATGTTTAATAAACAAAAGGAAGTTCTAGTTATGCCTCTCTTATAAACTAGCTCGTTGATTAACATGATGATCAAAGTTTCACGATCATGGATATTGGATGTTGTTAATAACGAGGTCACAACATTCTGTAATGATGTGATGAACATTCATCCAGTATAGCATTACGATCAAAGTCATTGAGTTTATATTGCTATAACAACTTACAGTGATCCTAATCCTTAGACCATGAGATCATGTCGATCACTAACGGAAGAGTTTCTCGATGACATCAGCGTCCTGCCGTGGCGGGTGATTATAAAGATGGCTTCGGAACTACTAAAGTGTTATGTTGAGACCCATGGATCGAGTGGAATTTGTTCATCCCGATGGCGGATAGATATGATCTGGGCCCTCTCGATGATATCACATTGATTAGCTTGCAAGCAAGTGATTTGATCACTAGAATGTTATATCACGGAGCGAGAAAAGAGTGCATGTTGGTAGCGAGATCAAACTAGGTATGGAATACCGATGATTGAATCTCGGACATGTATATCGTGAAACAAAGGGATTAAGATACTAGCGTAAAAGGTTCACACGATCACGAAGTCATCGTTGAATGTGTGGGGTCGATATGGATCTCGGTCCGCTCGATTATTGATGGGAGAAGGGTCTCGATCATATCCGCATTATTCGCGAACCATAGGGTGACACACTTAAGGGATGCCGACACCATTGAACAAATGATATGCGGAAAAATAAAAGGAAAGCGCGGTATTTATTTCACTGAACAGGAGCTGTTTTGGTTGAAATTCTGGCCGGTTACGCATGTGAAATTGAAATGTTGTAAGGGTTTTATGTGAATGTTTGTTAATTAAAGTAATTAACAAAATTATGAATAAATAAATAAAGAGTTTTATTTAAATGAGAGCTTGCATTAAATTTGGTGGAAATTTAATGCATGTGAGTCATTTTTAGTGGAGGCTTTTTAATGGGAGTGGAGGCTTTTAATTTTGGTGGGAGCTCCACCCACATGAATGTGGAAGAGGTGGGGCAGCCCCATGGCTGGGAGCCATGCCCTTGGGTTCCCCCTCTCCCTATAAAATGCACCCTCTCCTCCTCTCAAGAACACCTCCTCATGAAGGATCTCTCTCCCTTTAGAATTTCCCCATGGTCTCGGATCAGTGAGATACATGTTCCGTGGATTTTGGAAGGATTTGTTGCTTCGCTGCTTATTGGGCGAGGCGTGGAGGTTGTCGGGGTACCCGTGCGTGTGCGATCACGGATGCACCTTTGCTTTGAGTCTTTGGACTTGATCGTGTTGGACCATTTGGACGGATGGACTTCATCACGATCTTGAGATCGGCAAGCCGTCTACATCATCCACAGTACAACCTCGTTAGCGCTATTCGGTCTTTGAGGGTATGTATTCTATGGATGTATATCCACCGTTGCTTGTATCTAGTAGATAGATCTTGGTACATAGATGTTCCCATCGTAGGAATTTTTGTTTTCTATCTGCGACCCTACAATTCGGTAACCTCGAGACTAGGTGATATGTATAAAAGGGATACTCAACAATACAAAAAGTAAGAAGTTACTCTACCTCATTCACTTAAATCGTAGCGGGCCATTAGGAAATAACTGTTGGGTCATGTCGAGAGCGGCCTTAGGGCCCGGCTTGATTTCTTGCTAAGCGCGGTCTTGACCTCCTATTCGCCAGCTGCATTCCATGCCAAAGCATAAGGCTCAGACGAGCCAAGGCTTTTCCCACTGAGCGTCCGAGTGAGAACTTGACCCGTTTTCAGGGTAGTTCCCACATTGACATGGGTCATTCTTGATTACTAGTATGGAGAATGACCTTAGAGCCATCACGACGGCGGTAGTGGACTCGCCTTGCCTTTGAGCGAGCATTGTTGCCAGCGTTGGAGTCGGATCGAGGAGTAGAAACGGGCGCATACCGGCATTATGCTTGGAGGAGGTGGATTTTCCGGATAAAGGCGAGAAGAGCCGAGACCTTGGGATGGGTCTAGCCCTTTGATAGAATAGGAGAAGCGGCGGGAGGATTTGGAGAAGAAAGTGGACTCGGCTTCTTGGGCTCGGCGGTTCTTGGCTCCAAGATCAGAAGTTGTTCATTCGCACCTTGAGGGCGATGCGGAAGGCTGGTGGCGGAAGGTTTCTCGGCGCTTGAATCCGCAACAAGATTAGAAAATTGTTTAGCCGGCCAGGCGCTAGCGAATGAACCACCAGTCGACTCACGCTTGAGGCGTGAACCTCAGCAGTGGGAGCCTCTACTCAGACGGGACTCGGCGCCATCGAATCAGGCTGGAGGCCTTGAGACTTAGCGGCGATGCTAGAAGCCTGGTTCGCCGATAAAGTCTTGACTGAAAACAATGAGACATGTATAAAATAACATTAGTGGCGAAAAAGAAAGAACGAAGAAAGCGGTATAAAACTTACGGTGACGGCCGGGTCATGAGTGTTCGGGCCAGTGACAGCGAGTCTCGGCCAGTGGCAACAGGCGGCGGGGCTGCGAATGGAACTTGCTCTTCTTGGCGGTGAGTCTTTGGAGGAGGCTCGTGTCGCTTTGGCTTGGCGAGGATCTTCTGACTCGCCCATGGTGAGAGGAGGAGTGTCATGTACCTGGCTAGCTGCATAAGTAAATAACAGGCTTACTCGGATAAGTTGGGAGACTAAGGTCGCAAGGCATGTACCTCTAAAAGCGTACAATCATCATCCTCATCATCGTCAGGCCAATCTTGTAAGGGATTGCGAGATCGACTCTTACCCAAAGCTGAAGCAGCCGCAGAATGCGGGATGGGCATGAAGCACTCTAGGTCATACTCGACTTCATCAGAGTCGGAGCTATCCCCGTTATAACCACAGGGAGGGACAGTACTATCATCAACACAGTGAACAAGATTCTGCGAAAGACAAGCAGAATGAGCAACCAAAAACTAGGCGAGAGTGGCAAAGAGCTAAAGCCTACTAAGAGGAAAAGACTGGAAAACTTACCCGAGGCAGGCTTGACCGGCTAAGCGGAGGATAGCACCAAGCCCAATCGTCCTTGAGTTCAGTTTAAAGATGGAGCTTACTCGGTGAGCAATGGATTCATGGGAGAGCTCCTTGGTAGAGTGCCGAGTGGGATCATGGGAGCCACTCATGAAGCACATCTTATGGATCCTAGCTTGGATGGGGCTGACCCGACGTGAGATGAAGGTGTACATGAGGTCCCTCTCGGCAAGATGAAAATGCTCATCCGGTGACAACAACCTTTCCTAGATCACGTTAGCCTCGTTCACCGCAGCATCTTGGTTGCGCGGGTCAAGCTGCCAGAACTTCTTGTTCGGGACCTCGTCCGAGAAAGGGGGGAGCCGGATGTTATCGGTGGACCCGCTGTTTTTGACATAGAAGAAAGTCCTATGCCAATTCTTGCAGGAATCAATACGGTAACCGAGGAAGATGGAATCTCTCATGGCGTGATACTAGCACCTTGGGTCGACCTCTTCTCGGATCGAGGAGCACCGGTGAGAACAACTTGAACCTTAAAGCTAAAATATTTGGCCCACGGAAGAAGCTGGCCAAATCGAGAGTAAATACGCATGCAGAAATAAAGCAAGAAAGAGAGCCAATGGCGTTGGCAGGGAGAAGATGGGTTTGCAGATGGAAGGTGGAGAGAAACGAGGAAAAGAAGGTGCTCATTGGAAGAGCAAAACCGCGCTCAAAGTGATAAAGTAAAACCACCCGCTCGTTAGCATCGGGCTTAGGAGAGATCTCACCGGAGGGGAGACGGCAATCCACTTGCAGCGGAATGCGCCTGGTGGAGCAAAGCCATTCCAACTCCTCGGTGGAGACCTCCGAGCCTTCCCAGCCGCCGCGCTCGCCAGCGAGAACCTCCTGCTCCTCAGCACCATCAGCGCCATTGCGAGCGTCCATCAGTTTCACAGATTCAGTCTCCTCCACAGTTGGAAGAGGTTTGGAACAACGCGGACCCGTGGTGGAATGGAAAGAAAAGAGGAGCAATTGCAGGACAAGAACATGAGGAGAAAACGCAAAGGCGGTTCGATCTCGCGGCAAGGAAGAAGAGGCAAGGGAAAGCGAGCAGGCGTGGGGAAGTGGAAACCCCAACCCCTACTTAAGGACAGTAAAAACCATGGTCGTGGGATACATCAGTGCCGTGCGGCTAGCGTGTGGCCGTGTACCAGGCCTAGTAAGCCAATCAGCAGGCGCCATGTTGCCAGAGATACATGAAAAGTCTCGTGCCACGTCATGAAAGGAAGGACAAGGCGCGATGGGACTGCCATAGTAACGAGGAATAAGCTGCTTGCGTCAAATGCCATGAGCTTGGAACAAAATTTGAGGCAAGTAATCATGATTACGGGTATCGATGGTGAAACCGCCTTGAAAATGACTCGGAATTGGCCAAAGTGACTCGACTCAAGGCAAAAATGAGCCAAGAAGTCAAAGAGTGGATCCGAAAACTGTCAGACAGACCCGACAAGATGCAAGATTGCGACAAATAAAGACAAAAACTAAGTTTCAATCACATAAAAGGAACACAGAGCCTACTTGACTGCTAGACCTCACCGACGGGGACTAATGTCGAGGATAACCCCGGTAGAATCACGAGAGGTGAAACATAGCACAACTTGGTTAACCGAGTAAAGAAAGAACCGGGCGAGTAAGAATGGCGTAAAGAAACATGAGCGGCCGACATGTAAACTATGTCGGCCGCATAAGACAAAGTTGTAATTCTTGCGGGAACCGAGAGGAGTCTCTTTGAGGAAGGGCCGAGTCAAGTAGGGCCGTGGCACCTTTCGAGTAAGGTTCATGAGGACCATGGTAAAGCATGGTCAAAAGAGAAGGCGACCGGGTGACACAAAAGGAGCCGGGTGATGACAAAGCATACGCTGACGTACAAAGTTATAGCGTGACGCAAAAAGGAACAGGAAGCAGCGTACTAGAAGACCGTTAGCTGTCAAGCTTTATGGACTGGGCCATTGGGCTTAGGGCAAGCCCATGACCCGGCCCACATTATAGGGACCAAGATCCAAATAGTAAACCCTAGAACCCAAAGGGGTATAAGCAAGCAAGCACTGCCTATATAAGGGATGAGATAGCTGTAGTAGAAGGAGGTTGGACCAAGTAGGGAACTAGTGCACAAAACCCTAGTTCATACAGCTCAAGGAGCACTTGCAATATTCGGGTATTAATAAAATCACTAAGTCTGGAGAGTTCTTCTTGTTCTTCGTGCATGGCTCGACCGTGCACTCCCTCCCCGGTGACCACATGCACCCATTAGGCCCCCAACTTAAGCCTACCCATGGAATCTTCCGTGCCACCACCACGACACTCCGGCAGTCCATCCTCCAGAAATCATCGAACATGCATAAACAGATGAAAATCCATAAGTAATACCTCATAATAAGACAAATATCAATGAATAGAGGTAAATTATGATATAGAATGGTGATGCAAATTGGGCGTATCAACTCCCCAATCTTAGGCTTCGCTTGTCCCGAAGCGAATAATGAGCTCAGTAAACATGTCCACAGGTTTATGGAGTGAAGTGTCGATAAAAATAATACGAACAAGAAGCATCACACTTACTAATTCACAACTCATAGAAGAAAGCAACTCACCATTATATAACTTAGCTTGCAACCAAGTGCAGCAGTAACAAATAGAGATGCATAAAGATAAGTCATAATTGGAATTGGCAAACTTGTTCTTGGTCAGAGAACACCAAAACAGTTTCACAAAAGCTTTTGTAGAAGTTTCAAAGCTGGAGCACTCTTTGCTCAAAAAGGTTTTTCACATGTGAAGGCTTTCAAAGTAATAATCAATAGATAAGAGTTTTGTGCAAACAAAGGAGGCAAAGAACATGGTTGAAAAAAAAACCATATGAATGCTTGAAACACAACAACTCAAAAGCTTCTTTGGGGATAGAGAGAGTAGGTTTCTTGACTCAAGCTGTAGCCCAGTAGAAAGGTCCCTTTTTAGAGGGTAGCAGGGATTACAAGTCATAAAGAGCTTCCAAAAGATTATGGTACTTACTAGCTTTGAGCCCTCATTGCCCCTATCATAAGAATCTTGAGATGATTAAGGTTAAAGTGAACAAAGAAGGAGTATATGCTTGTGAAATATAAGTTGGCAATCTCATGTCCCTTGAATATGAGGCCACTCCTCATGCATACTCAGCTTTGGGTCCGGGTAACTTCTTGTCATCGTAAGTATTTTCATATCATTGAGAGCATGTGAGGTACCCTTTCACATGTTACATGAGCTTTACCATAACCAAAATGACAAGGCAAGCAGACAATGAGCATCTCAGCAATCTTTTTATTTACTATGCATGTATCTTTTTATTGAGGATGCTTCATAGATGACTCACTATGGTGATCTTTTAAGTTTCCACCATGATTAAGCATGGCTTAGGCTAGCGGCCAGACGTTTCTCTAACACGAATACAAACTCCATGGACTTACAAGTCCCTCTTTATTTCACCGTTGACATCCATAGACAAAAACACGATATCAACTATGTACAACGAGGTACAAGTGCAATGTTGAAAGCGTTCCCTATAATGACATGGATTCTGCTGATTCCAATGTATAGATGCAAGCATATACAACCGATGTCCACAATGGTTCAAGTTTATTAGGGAAAATAAATAAAGTGTGCCATCAAGTTTGTGAGAGCTTTATTAACTAGTTTTCACATAAAAATACTTTTTAATTTGAAAGGTAGATGAAGCTTGAGAATTTGCTAGGAATAGCAAAGCTACTAGGTGAATATGGTGGACACAAATGGCAAGGTTTTTTGGTTCAAAGGGTTTTGGAAACATGAAATCGCCTTTTCAAAACAAATTTTTGGCTAGCAAGGCTGGGTAGCAAGCAAGGAGTTGAAAGAAAAGCAAACATACAAGTAATAAAAAAGCGTTGGTTCAAGTTTATTAGGGGCAAATAAATAAAGTGTGCCATCAAGTTTGTGAGAGCTTTACTAACTAGTTTTCACATAACAAAATACTTTTTAATTTGAAAGGTAGATGAAGCTTGAGAATTTGCTAGGAATAGAAAAAGCTACTAGGTAGATATGGTGGACACAAATGGCAAAGGTTTTTGGTTCAAAGGGTTTTGGAAACATGAAATCGCCTTATCAAAACAAATTTTTGGCTAGCAAAATTTGGGTAGCAAGCAAGGGATTTGAAAGAAACAAGCAAACATACAAGTAATAAAGCCAAACATGCAATCTTCCTTGAAGACACAAAATAATCTTAAATAGAGAATACTAAGCTTATGAGCCAACAATAAAGAAAACAAATGATACCAAATACCTGTAAGCTTTTTTCTTTCTTTATTTTTATTTCAAATTAATGCCACTGACCAGAACTTGGTTTGCCAAAACCAATTTAGATCCACTTGATGATCCCAAAGTGGTGCCAATACTGAACAACAAGATCCATCATATAATAGAGATTGCAAACTAAAATTAAGAAGCACAAAGTAAAAAGATGAGACTTCTCATTAATAATCAAATAAAGGCACTCACACCAAGGGATACATAGGTAATCAACAAAGGATAGATACTTCCTCATACAAACCAAACTATAAGATAATCTCTCTACCACAGATATGAATCCACTAAAAGGTAAAATATGAAAGATAATGGTGGTGATCTGCGACCTCCCCAAGCTTGGAACAAGCCAAGGGGATGCAAACGATGTGAATCACTCCTTATGTGGTGGTGTTCTTTAACTCTATCTCCACGGGCTTCTTGCCTTTGTCGTTGGCGGAGGCCATGGTGCTCTAAACTTGAGAAGGTTTCTGACAAAAGCAGTTGAAACGAAAATCGACAAGAACACGATGCATGAACCTTGGGAACCGGGGTTATATATTCTGAGTTTCAATGCATAAGGAGGTTTGACACGGAAGCAGGCGAGGCGGAGTTCGGGTGGCAAACCCCTCCAGCGCAGCCAGCTGGCCAGCGCTGGGTGGGTTTGTCCACCCGACTCCGTTCCTCTTTAGTTTTGTCCGTAACTTCCCTTATGTATTAGAAACATCAAAATATAAAAGATTGGAGTTTCACAGACATACATTTTCACCACTTTTACCTATTCATAGGCGAACTCTGCAGATTTTGGTGTTTGGTTCTTGATAAATTCTTCTGGAGTCACCATTTGAATGACATCCACTTCTTCATTGTAAGAAACTCCAGAAATATAACATCAGTCATGAGATATCTAGGTACACCGAACCTAGGAAAAATGACATCTTTGAGCATTTTCAAAGAGGTCTTACCATCAACACTACTCGTAGGTATAGCTTCTACCCACTTTGTAACATAGTCAACAGCAACAAGAATATGAGTATACCCTTTTGAAGGAGGAAAAAGCCCCATAAAGTGAATCCCCAACAATCAAAAGGTTTAATAACAAGAGAATAATTCATAGGCATTTAGTTGCGTCTAGAGATGTTACCTAGTTGGCATTCATCACGAGGATAAGATAAACTTCCTTGCATCTTTAAAAAGTAGGCCAATAAAATCTGATTGTAAAACCTTACATGGTCCTATCCCCATCATGATGTCCTCCATAAGAACTGCCATGAAATTTTCTAAATATCTCTTGTTGTTCAAATTAGAACACATCTTCTCATAATGCCATGTACTCCTTCCTTATATAGGTGTGGGTCATCCCAAAAGTAATGCCTTAGATCATAGAATAATTTCTTTCTTTATTGGGCTGTAAAGGTTGGAGGCAAATACTTGGAAACAATAAAGTTAGCATAATCAGCATACCAAGGATTCTCATGTGGACTTACCCTTATTGCAGCTAACTGCTCATTCAGAAAATTATCATTAATAGGCAAAGGGTCAAAAGAAATTTTTTCCAAACGAGATAAATTATCAGCAATAGGATTATCAGCACCTTTCCTATCTACAATATGCAGATCAAACTCTTGCAAAAGAAACACTCACCTTATAAGCATAGGCTTAGCGTCCTTCTTTGTCATAAGGTACTTAATAGCTGCATAGTCGGTATGAATAGTAAACTTAGAATCAACAATATAAGGTCTAAACTTATCACAAGCAAAGATTCTGACTAAGAACTCTTTTTCAGCGATAGCATAATTCTTTTGGCGACATCTAGAGTCTTGCTAGCATAATGAATAACATTAAACTTCTTGTCGTTGTCCAAGGATGCACCCAGTAAAGTCACTAGCATCACACATGATTTCAAAAGGTAAACTCCAATCAGGTGGTTGGACTATAGGAGCAGTTGTTAAAGCTTTCTTCAAAGTTTCAAAAGCTTCCTTACAATCATCATCAAAAACAAAAGGTACATCTTTTTGAAGAATATTAGTAAGGGGCTTTGAAATTTTGGAAAAATCTTTAATAAATCTCCTATAGAAACCAGCATGTCCGAGGATACTATGAATACCTTTTATATCCCTAGGACAAGGCATCTTCTCAATTGCTTCAATTTTAGCTCTGTCAACTTCAATACCTCTTTTAGAGATCTTATGTCCAAGAACAATTCCTTCATTAACCATGAAATGACATTTCTCCCAGTTAAGAACATGGTTGGTTTCTTCACATCTCTGCAAAACTTTATCAAGGTTGTGCAAACAGTTATCAAAAGAAGTTCCATAGGCGAAAAAATCATCCATGAAAACCTCACAATTTCTTCACAAAACCATGAAAGATAGCGGACATACATCTACGAAAGGTAGCGAGCATTACATAAACCAAAAGGCATACGCCTATAAGCATAAGTACCATAACGACACGTGAAAAGTGGTTTTCTCCTGGTCTTGCGCTTTCACAACAATTTGAGAAAACCTAGAATAACCATCAAGAAAGCAAAAGTGAGTCTTTTGGAATGACCTCTCAAGCATTTGATCAATAAAGGGCAAAGGATAATGATCTTTCTTAGTAACTTTATTAATATTTCTAAAATAAATGCACATTCTATACCCAACCACTACTCTCTGGGGTATAAGCTCATTATCCTCATTAGGCACAACAGTAATTCCTCCTTTCTTGGGAACACAATGAACATGGCTAACCCATTGACTATCAGCAATAGGATAAATAATACCACCATAAAGGAGTTTTAATACCTCATTTATTACCACTTCATTCATTTTAGGATTCGGAAAGTATTTGGTGCTCAACAAGCGGTTTTGCATCGGGCTCAATATTAATAACATCTTTGACATATAGTGGGAGAAATTCCTTTTAAATCATCAAGTATAACCCATAGCTCCTCGGTGCCTAAATCAATACCTCCAATAGTCTTTCTTCTTCCTTCCTAAAAGTTTAGAACTAATAATAACATGATATATCTTCTTATCATCAAGATAAACATATTTAAGATCATCAATAAAGGTTTTAATTTGAAACAGGATCCCTTTGGGTGGTAGTGTGGTACCCAAATCTTACACAGGTAAATTATGCTTAAGTAACTCAGGCTGACAAAGGAAAACCTCATCAATCTCATTTCTTTCCTTAATAAAGGCATCACTTTCATGATCTTCCATGCTGCAAAGCATTGTTAGGATCAAGAGAAATGGAAGACAGTTGTTCAACCTTGAAATTCTCATCAGGTAATTCATTTTCATAAGGGGTTTTGGCAAATTTAGAAAAATTAAACTCATAAGATTCTCCATCAAACTTAGTCAAAACTTTTTCCTTCCTACAATCTATGATAGCCCCACAAGTATTAAGGAAGGGTCTACCAAATATGATAGGATAGGTTTTACTAACTTCTTTACCAAGTACTAGAAAATCAGCAGGATATTTAATCTTACCACAAAGGACCTCCACATCTCTTACAATACCAATGGGGCAAACTTGCTCTCTATTGATAAGGTGAATAACCACATCAATGTCTTAAAGATCACAAGGACCAATCTCATGCATAACTTCCCTATAAAGCTCATAAGGAATAGCACTAGAACTAGCACCAATATCACATAAACCATAGTAGCAATGATCACCAATTTTAACAGAGAGCATAGGAACACTAGATTTTCTAGACTTACTAGGATGAGAGATAATATTAGAAGCGTCTTCATAGAATACAATATACTCATCCTCTATATTTCTATTAACAAGATCTTTCACTATAGCTACTACGGGTTAGACATCAACAAGCTCGCCGGAACCTCGATTTCCTTTAGCTTTACTAACCACATTAGCCAAAATAGGTGATCCCTTACCTTGGAAGGAAAGGGATCTTCTCAACATAAGGTTCGAGCAAAATAGGGTCAGCAGTACAAACCTCTACCTTGGCGGGAACATGGGTAACAATGTCTTTATAAGGAGCATGGTACTTGTCCCACTCTTTCTTGGGAATCTCATTATAAGAGGCAAAAGCATTAAAACATTTCACAAGAACTTGAGGATCAAGGCCAAACTTATTGCTAATATCACGAAAGTTATCAGTTCCCATAAAATTATATATAAAATTCTTTCCTTTTGGTTTCTTTGGGAGGATAAAATTTAGAGTAAAGAGATGTCATCTCCTCCCATTCCATGGATTGTCCATTCTTTAACAACTTATACCATGCCTCGGCTCTCCCTTTCAAGGATATGGAAGTAACTTCTTCTTCACTGTTCAGTTGTGATACACGCACTTAAAAAACCCATAATTCATGGATATAAAGCAAGTGATCACCGGGATGGGCGGTTCCATCCCCAAAATAATAATTATCCATGGCACGATTAACAATACTCGCGGTATCTTAAAAGGATCTATTTCAGCAGTCTTTGGTTCATCTACTACCATAGAAGTGGTAGTAGTTTTCTAAACAGAAACCAAGTGGGTTATTCATATTTGGAAACAAAGTAACAAGCAGTAACAAAAGCAATACTCACGTGAAAGTTTCCTTACCGGTTCCACTCTTCAATAGCGCTTCACTCTGACATGGTAGCGAGAAAATAGTCTTGATGACCCACAAGTATGGGGGTGTATCGTAGTACTTTTGATAAATAGGAGTGTTGATCCCAGGATCGAGAAGGTGTTGAATAGTGGTATGGGCAGAAATCCTTGTGAATACTTGTAAGCAGATTTTTAGTGGTTTTCGACAAGATAACAAAACAAAGAGCAAATGTATGATGTAACGAACAAGCAGACAAGTGGCCCAATCCTTTCTTAGCAAAGGACAAGCGGTGGAAATACTTATAAGGACCAAAAGTTCTCGAGGCCGCATGGGAATTCTATCAAGTGCTTTCAC
>CP125978.1:398230732-398483712 GCA_030063025.1 Avena longiglumis
AATACCTGGGTCTTGGTAGCGATAAAACCCTGATCGGTTATGATTGGTAGCGCCACCGGCAAACTGCTAGATTTTCTTTTCCTGCCCTTTTTTCCCTTTTGGAGGCGGGCGAGGCACATATCGATCACCGATCGCCCTATGTAGTGTGTCGGGGGCTTAGAATAAAGGCGGTTGGTTGTATCGGTGAGTGGCTCTGTAAAGTGCAAAATGGGCGTCTCACGAGAACAAGCAGGCAGCTTTGTGATAGTGGCTTTCTGCAGTGGGGCCCACCCGACTAGGTCTTCTTCGTTTATATGCCCAGAATCTTTGAAAAAGTGATCATTCCGGTCTTCATCGTCCTCGGCGGGATCCTCGCCATGTGCATATCATCGACATGATCATCCGGCCCACCGCGTGGAGGTGGCGAGGCGGTAAGGGTCCTTGCCACCGCTTGTCATTTGCCTGACAGCGGTAGTTGTTAACGTGTCGTGATGGCCCGCCGTCCCCAAACGGATCATGCTCTTTGGCCATAGCGAGAATAAGCCAAGCAAGTTCCGAGGGCGGCTCTTCTTCATCTGCTCACAGGGGTTGAATGGGAGGTTCGGTGTCGCGGCCCCTTAGCACCCGGCTAATTTTAACCTGTGCACGCTTATCGACGCCGGCCTTGAGTGTAACATGCGCTACAAGGGTTGAGCGATGGTACCCTTGGCAGCATCCCTCATTTCGTTGTTCCGTAGCATAAGAGTGCAAGGAACATCCGTCGGCGGAAAACATGTGCAGCGTCGTGGAGATGCCATAAAAGTAATAGATGGCATGAAAGGCGGTAATTAAAGCAATTTGTTTACCGTGATGGCGTCGAGATCGGCTAATGTCGATGCATGCTTGCTCTGGCGGCGTGCAAGATGGAAGGGCATGATGGCGCGGTCTTTGGCCGCCGATGTATTCTCCTACCGATGGGTGCTTGGAGCTCCGGTGCCACTTGGCGATGGCGAGGGGCACCAACATGTACTCGGCGCCAGCAGCCATGGTAAGTCACCAACACTTGCGGCACCGGTGCTAGCGGTAGTCACGAACACGTAGTTCACTGATTCGTCGGTAGTGTTGTTCGGTGGATGTGACCATGCTTGGAATCGAACGCGGCCCTACTCGACCACCGCACTCCAGTTCGCTATTGACTCCACCAAGGTGGCGGGGAAGGACGTGAGGTGATTGCCGGTTGTCTTGGAAGATCTACGGGATCCGCGCCACTTGTGCCTTAAGTTATTGAACCTCGCGGTTTTCCTCCTCGCTCCTTCCCGATGGCGCCACATGCGTCCTCGGCGGTGGACCAAAATGATCCACCCAATTCTTACCCTCGAGGCGGCGGATGGCGACGGCGACTTCTTCTTAAATCATGGCTCTATTTTCTTGGCGGTTCATCGCCTGTTAAAGGTTATCCCGGGTGGCGTAAATCGACCCACAGGATGAGGAACCACAGGATCCATGACTAGCAACAATTTCCTCCTCTGCGGAAGAGTAGATGAATCATTTAGATCATCGATTAGATTGCAATCGAGTTGATCGTGGTAATTAGATTATACTTACCATAATTTCCTCGAATTCCTTCACCGCGGGATCCGCGGTGAGTTGTTTCAATTTTGGGTCACGTGGTAGCGGGCCTGATGAAGTTTTGAACCTGCGGGTTCGAATTTAAAGGGTTTTCTATCGCTTGGATCTATACTCTTAAGTCCTCCTTATTCCATTTGGCCTCCCATGATTCTGTATCCACGAGATCAGAGATGGTGATGACCTATATTCATCACTGCATCACCTTTCCCGATTACTATTGGCGGGGATCTTTCGGTTCACACCTCTCCTTGAACTCCGGGCGATCTTGGTGATGCGGGTCGATCTTACGGATCTCCTCGAGACTTACGCCTTCTTCATAGATCTTCTTCTTTATCCGGGTTCTCCGGTGGCGAGGTGCTCATCTTTGTGAGGCGGTTGTTTACTTCATTCCCATGATAATTTGTGTTACGATGCTTGGCGGGGAACTTATTGCGTGCGTGACTTCTCGAAGAGGAGTGTGCAAGTGGCCATATCTTTATGCGGAGATTCTCGGTGTTGATCGAGATGGTTGTCGGGTGATCGCCGCCACTTGCCCACCGTACCCTTTGGCGACAAGGTCGGGTTCAAAGGAACCCCGTTGAGCTCACTTTGGTAATTTCCTCCTGACCGTGCGGCCGTGTTGGCGCCGGTCCTCGGCTTCTTCTTCTTCTTCTTCTTAGGAGGTTGCTACCACTCCATGTGCCCTACGCCGCCATCGGTGGTTTCATCGTCCGTTCCTTGGCTTCTTCCTCGCGTCTTCCATCTCATCATCCTCGCTCTCCGAAGGATGGTATTCTTCATCGTCTTCTAGCATGGGTCGCCTCCCGGAATGTCAATTGTTTATTCGGTCAGGTTCTCCTTATTGACGTCGCTTAGAACATCGACCTCATCGTTGTCACACATCTTTGCACTAATAAAAACAAATAATTGGTTAAATGCGGAAAAATACGGCATGACCTTTGCTAATTTTCTTAAACTAGGGTGCGATTTTTGCGAAATGGAAGTTAATCAACATTAAAGCAAAATCGGGACTCATTTCATACAAGAACCTGCATATATATGGCCATAGCTAGCACACAATAAATGCCATCATAATAACACAACCAGCACACAATAAATGGCCAACCACGATGACACATAATCTGGTCACATAGGATAATCAGCCAACCTGACTGACATAAACATCTAGGTAGAAAACACATTGGTTAAGAATGCATCAACATGCCCAGCCACATCAAGCAATGGGCATTCTGGTTATCATCTGGATTCACCGAGGCACCAAGCATATGATGGAAAGAAAATAACTAAAGCACATTAGGTCTCTTGAAAAAACAAAATAACACATATGAAGATACAGTGACAACTAAAACCCAAGCATACATGTTTACATCAACTAAAGCCTGCTAGGTCTCTTGAAAAAGAAAATAGCATTGAGTTGTGCTCATATGATGGAAATGACCTGAGCAGAAAATAACTTATTCTTTTAGTTCCTAGATGCTAATTCATGCCACTACTTCTACTCTCTTTCTAATTACTCCACCACTTATCAACCATCATTAGTATTATAATCCATCTATTCTAGCACTATACCACATATGACCTACATGTTGCTTCCGATCCAATCTATTCCTTCTACACACACACATATACTTGCTAGTAATTGCTACATGTTGCACAATCTATTCCCTCCAAGATTTATTTGGAGGAAGCTCATAATAATGGAAAGGGCAAGGGGTGAGAACTAGGATCCATAAAAGTACACCATGATAAGAGTACCACATACCAGCATGCTTCTGTAGTTTGTGCAAAAGAAATAGATAATTAACTATCACAATCGAAAGAAACCCGACAAATTATTCCCCCCCCAAAAAATCTATATAACCGATGGATTCAAACAAATGAATACAAGGACATGCCATATGTTTCGTGGTTCTATATTTACTTATGCTAGTTCTAATGTTAAGCGGTGGACAAATGAGAAAATATAGATTTAGTATTGCGTGGAAGAGCAATGCAAAATCTGAAGTTACGATGGCCAATGGAACATCATGAGAATCTTGCTCATAGTTAGCGACACAAACATTTCCTCAAGGCGTATCTGAAGATGCAAATCACATGAGCCTCTATGGTGGTTCCCAGGTGTTTCACGATGTAATATACACTTATCTAGCGCATAACATGAAGTTGTCATTGATAACCAAATACAAATGCAGACATTCTTACCCTCCATTTAGACATCTTAAAACAAACTACTTTCCAAAAGTGGCGAGCGGTTTGAAAGAAAATGGACATGGAAACAGAAACAAATAGTACTAACAAAATGCTCAAGGCAAAATAAATCTGAGATCCATATGCTTCACAATGAGGAGGAGATACTAAACAAATCTACAACGAGAGGCTACATCTAGAGATTTACACCAGCATACCAAAAAATAAGCAGAGGATCGAGAACCCGCTACCTAAAAAATAAGCAGAGGTAATTGCATTAACAAAGGGAGTTTCTTGAGATCAAAATGCCTTGCAGTCCACAAGAAAGCATTTCTTACAAGAACAAATTCGAACATCGGACTATGGCGTACTGCATCTTGAACCAAACAGAACTAGGAACACGGAGGACATGCCATGACCTAGGAACAAGTAGCAGTGATGTTGATTGAAACAACAATCGTTCTTCAAAAGCAAGCAGACACATTCCATACAAGATTCGGTCATGAGGCATGACCTGGACCATCTAACTAATACACCATACAGGAGAGAGAGGAGAGAGGGAGAGAGAGGAGAGAGGAGAGAGGAGAGAGGAGAGGCAGGGGAGGCGGCGCTCACCTCGGCGGGCGGCGGCGGGCGGGCGGACGGCGGCCTCCACCTCCTCGGCGCGGATCCTCCTCCTCCTGGCCAGCAGGCCTCCTCCTCCTCCACGGATCGGCGGCAGCCTGGGCCTCCTCCTCCTCGAAGGCCTTGCGGCGGTGGCGGATCAAGAAAGCGTAGCGGTGGCGGATCGAGGCGCAGCCAGCGGTGGCGGTGTCTGAGATGCGGGGATGAGGCGGACAGCGCGTGCGGATGACTAGTCCAGCACACATAGGCGTGGCGCACCACAGCCAGTGAGCTACGGATAACCTGGCGCACTTGGCGGTGCGCCTGATGTTGGACTGCTCGATAAAGGCGGCCACCCAGTAGTTAACACTAATCTTGCCTTATCCAGTTGTCCCTTGGCTCTATTCTAAACTATGAGCACCTGGGTTGAATCACGATGCTCCACTTTTTATTTTATTTTAAAAATACTTTTAAATGTTCCAAAAAATGCCCAAAAGTGGTGATATATGCCATACAAGTTTTGTTTTGTTTTTAAAATACTTTTAAATATTCCAAAAATGCCCAAAAGTGGTGATATATGTCATAAAAGTGTTACAAAAATGATTCAAAGTATAACTACATTTCATAATAATTTGTCCATGAATATTACAATCTTTTTCGACCACGCGTTTTACAATATTTTTTGAGCTAGCGTTTTACAATCTTTTTTCCCTTCTTTGTCGCGGTTGAATAATTTAGCCCCGGCACTTTAATGTTTCTTATTTTGAGCAGGCTACCTTTTTGGGTAGGGTTGTCCTTTTCTTCTTGTGATGTATGTTCTTTGCATCATAGTGGTAAATCATCTTCAATCTTTGGATCGCCGTCTTGGTGAAGTCTTGCTCGTTGGCGACTCCATCCATTCCTATGATGTTTCTTTTCCTCTCCTCACGATAACACGGCTAGGCTTTGTCGGTCGGTAATGAAAAAACATTGGTCCACTTTGGTAGCGGTACCCACGGTTCATTTTTGACCGCGTTTGCCGTGACCTTGGATTTGGCTACCGGGTATAACCATGGTTGTGAAATACGGTCTTCTCTTCGGCTCTTTGCCCATCGACATGGAACATCGACACCTTTTCTCCACGATGGTCGAGCTCCCGGATCTCCTCGATTCTTAGTAGAATCTTTCCTTCACATTGTCATCGGTGTAGAATTCCGGCGTTACGCTTTGAGTTACGATAATCACACTTGTTGTCCTTTTCCTCCGTGTAGAATGTGTAGTCGTTGATATCATACGCCTGATAGGTCACCAGGTTTTGCATCGGTCCCTGCGACAAGGTGAATATGATCTTTTCCGTGTGTCAGAAGAATGCGATCGCGGGGGATTATCAAGGAGCGTCTGCCTGAACCAATGCGTGAAATCTAAGTTGTGCTCTTTGATTATTTCTCCCTGCGTCCTCTATATGCCCCGGTCACTGTACTTCTTCTCGATTAACCTTTTGTGTACATGCCCAAGGATCGACCAGTTCTAAATCTTTGTGGCGACAAGGTTTGCTTTCGATCAAAGTCTGTAGCGTCGAAAATCGAAATGCGCATGCGTGTCGGCGACCCTCTCGTGACGGATCCGTCGAGCTTGCCAAGGTACTGTTGACGGGAAGGCCAAGGCGAGTTCTCGATGTCTAGATAATTCGATGCGAAGAGATGCACTCTTGACGAAAGCCCTTGGCTATGCTTCCATCTGGACGGGACCTGTTGCGAACGTATCCTTTCATGTGTCCGTTCATCCTTTCGAACGCCATCATGCTGCGGAGGAACATCGGCCCGAGTTGTACGATGTCCTCCAGGACATGGACCAGCAGATGCACCATAATGTCGAAGAATGCGGGTGGGAAGTAGACCTCAAGCTCGCATAGTATCACCATGATCTCCTCCTGTAGCCTCCCGAGATGATTCACGCCAATCGACTTCCTAGAGATGACGTCGAAAAACTTGCATAGGCCAAATAACGTTTCACGGACGTGCTCGTCCATTATCCCTCTTAGTGTGACCGGAAGTACCTACATCATTAGCACGGCACAGTCGTGAGACTTCATGCCACTGAAATTCTGCTTCGCCTCGTCTAGGTATCTGCTTATCTTGCCCGCGTAGCCGTAAGGAAATTTGACTCCTAGAAGGCACTTGAAAAACTGTTTGATCTCATCACGGCTTAGAGTGAAGCAAGAAGGAGGCGATAATATTCGTTCTTCTTGAACTTTTTACCCTTAGCGACCTTGTGTCGTCTGGAAACTCATGATCATCGTCATCTTCACGATCATCGAGGTAGTGCATCCTCAAGTGAAGCTCCTTGGGATACCCAAGCATATCAGTCGTGCCTTGCTTTCGGACCATCTTCGTCCTATCGGCATGTTGATTATGGTGGCGACGGACTCTACGCCGTTTTTCGTGACATGCATGATGTAGAGGCTATGAGGCGTGCGGAGAAACTTCCAGTATGGCAACTCCCAGAAAATAGACCCTGTTTTCCATACCTTCATCAGCGGCTTGTCTTGTTGCTGCCTCTTTCGCTTCTTTCTAGGCTTAGGACAATCTTTCCAGTTTTTCAGCAACTCTTCCACTTCTTCGCAGCTCCTACGCTCTGGGATTCCTCGGGTCTCTGATTTGCCATCGAACAGGTCTCCACGTTTTCTCCATGGATCATTATTGCGAGCCACCTACGGTGCGCCATGAACATGGTTTTCGATGACCCTGGATCTTTCTCTAGTTGGAGATAGCTTGTGCTATCCATGCACCTAACGCATCGCATAAAATCATGGATAACCTGCCCGAGAGATATACCCGCAACTGGATAGTCTTGCACCGTAGTGACCAACACGGCTCTCATAGTGAAATAATCTTGTCTTGACGGCGTCGTAAGTATTGTCTCCAGTTCCCATAGCGTGTCTAGCTCCTCTTTCAACAGAGATCTGATTGATGTCGGTACCAAGTTGTTTCGTCCCTTGAATTAGCATACTCATTTGTATATACTTCTTCTTCATGCACAACCATGGAGGGAGGTTGTACATCCATACAAACAGGCCAAGTCTGTGCGTGCTGCTACAGCTAACGAGCGGATTGATTCCATCGGTGCTCGCGCAAGCACGATGTTCCTCGAATCTCCACGGAATTCGGGGTCGAGGTCCAATCTTTCAGCTAGCTGTCGAAGGGTGCATCAGACTCATCCTTTGGGGTCATCATCATCATCTCCTGGCTTCTTCCTTTCCGCATGTCATCGCATGAGCTTCGCTTCCTTAGGGTCCGCGAAATAGTGCTGCAGACAAGGAGTGTTAGGAAAGTACCATACCACTTTTCGAGGTGATTTCTTCCCTTTCTTGTATCGACTCACGCCGCACACCGGACATGTGGTTTTCTCCGCGTCCTCACCCCAATAAATGATGCAATCGTTGATGCATATGTGATATCTAATGTGCGGTAGATCGAGAGAATGAGCGATTTTCTTGGCATCCTCGATAGTAGTTGGACATGTGTTCCCCTCCGGAGCGATCGTGCGAGAATGCCATCATATCGTCGAAGCGTCGCTCAATTTGTGTTTTGCCTTCATCTCCATAGCCTTGGCGTTACATTCAACCGGGTATCATCGGACTGCATCCTTTATACAATGGAGTAACGCGTCTTTCTCAAGTTCGCAGCTTGGCTTTCTCTCTAGCGGCAGCCTGGCATTACTAAATGCGCTTGAGAAGCTCTTGCACATAAGGGTCCCACACCCGGCGGCGTTGTTCCATCATCGCCGCTCCTCGGCATCTAGATCATCATCATCGATGCCTTCGCACCTTCACCATCTCGGAGACTCTTCATCATCTCGCCCGTTCTCGCCGTGATGATGATCATCGTCATGTTGGCCACCTTCACCGTCTCCATCATCTCGTCGCTAATCCAGCAGTGTATCCATCCATGAAACCATGGCGGGCGAGTGCGCTACAGATTCCGGAATCGGGTCGATCACCAGATTGAGTTTGCATCTTACGCACGGACATCTTATATCTGTCTTGTTATTTACGTATCATATGTCGTCACACATTTCAAAAATCTAGCCATAATGCCTTCGCTCATTATGCGGACCATTTTACTGCCACGATGTACGGTACAATTTTGAAGTCTATTAGAACCACATAATGAATGCATGCATGCAATGGTCGATAGAAAATTTCGGCATGACCTATCCTAAAATTAGGACCTTTGCGAAATGCCAAAGTCTTGCCAAAATGGAAATGAATCAACATTTTGGCAAAACAAATGGCAACTTGTTCACATACAAACACAAGAGAGAGACCGATCCATACACACATGAACATATCATTATCCTCTCCATACACACATGCATGAGCATCATCGATACTCTCCATATACACACACATATATGACCATCGATCCTCTCCATACACACATCATGAGCATCGATCATCTACATACATATGAGCACATCATCCATATACACATGAACACATCCTTACATGGACAACTTACCGATATGAGAGACCGATCGCGAGAAAGATGGAAAGGAGAGGTGCGGCGCGTCGACGGAGAAGGAGATGAGAGAGGAGACCTTCCTCTATTACTTATGTAAATCCAAAGCAAGTTTTACATGCTAAAAATGGTGAATGGGTGGAGAAATTGAGGTGGGAAGGAGAAGATCGACTAGATCTAAGGAGGAAGAAGATGGGAAAGTGAAGTGTGGGGTGGTGGATGTGGTCACACATGTGCACATAAAGTGCTGTCCTAAAAAAGCGACACATCCAAGTGGCGCACAGCTAGTGCGCCAGGGAGTAAAACATCCGTGGCGCACTATGCCATGCGCCCAGATGTTCCTACCTGGTGTACTAAGCGCATCGCCAGATGTTAATGGCCGTTCACGGCGGAGGGGCATAGCGCACCCCCATGCGCCTGATTGACACTAACAACCGTGGCGCACATGACTATAATCTTCTGAGATGCTTGGCGTGCGGCCAAGGCCACGCGCACATATCGTGGTGCACTATAGTCATGCGCCACGGTTGTTCAATTACTAAGACGCGCCCTGGTGAGCCACGCCTGTTTTAGCCGTGGGACACTTCAACCATGTGGGCCACGGATGTGTTGATTACCTATAGCCGTTTTCCTAGTAGTGCCCCAGGCACGGGCCAGGCGTGGCCATGCGGCCAGGGGGTGTGGCCCCCTCGAGGCCCTTCTCCATCTCGTCTTCTGGCTTTGTGTTCCCCACGTTAAAATATTGACTTTGGCTTTTGTCCCGTCTAATTCCGAGAATATTGATTTTCTGCCTTTTCTGGAACCAAAAACAGAAAAGCACAAGCAGCATGGCATCTTGTTAATAGGTTAGTCCCAGAAAACATATAAAAATACCTCAAAGTTTAGACAAATCAAAACAAAGTAGATACTAAACAAGCATGGAACATCAAAAATTATAGATATGTTTATGACGTATCACTCTACTATGTCAATGTTGTAGGGGTTCGTAGCATGGAAAAAAAAATTCTACCACATGCACAAACAAGCCAAGATCTATCTACTAGATTATAGTGAGTCGATAAGCAGTCACCCTCAAATATTCCAAAGCGGTTAGCGAGAGCAAATTCTCCGTGGGTGATGTAGTCGTACACTTGCGATCTCGGGATCACGAACAATCCTTCAAGTGCTGCGTTACGGCAGCGGGCGCTTCCACGATAGGTCTGCGTTCGGTACTCTATGAAGACCTTCCTCTCCCTTGTTCCAGGAGGTAGTGGAGGTTATAGTTCTCCCCTCGCGATTCCGGCAACACGACGGCGTGGTGACGGAAGAGGAAGATCCCGTGGCTTCTCCTAAGCCGGTCGAGTTATGGTGGATCTAGGGTTTCCCGATGATCTAGGGTTTAGAAGAGGGGAGGAGGAGGTGTCGGCGGCTAGGGTGGCGGCTGACGGGCAGGTGGTAACGCAGCGGCGGCTTGGGTGTGGGAGGCTAGGGCTTGTGTGTTTGGGGCAACCTCCCCTCTATTTAAGAGAGGGCAGCCTTGAGAGATGGGTTTCAATCACATCGTGGTGGTGGCACGTGAGATGCCATGGTAGGATTATGTTGGAGGCCGAATGGGTGCTTGTGGTCATTGGGGAGGGAGTGCACGGTCGAGCCATGCACGAAGAACAAGAAGAACTCTCTAGACATGGAAATTCGATTAATTCCCCAAAGATTACAAGTGCTCCTTGAGATGTTTAGGCTAGAGTTCACAGCACTAGTTCCCTACTTGGTCCAACCTCCTTCTACTTCTACTATGCCCTCCCTTATATAGGCAGTGCTAGCTAGCACTAGTGCAGAGCCCCCCCTTTAACTCCGGTTGGGAGGGCCCTCTAACAGCGGTTCCCCAACCGCTGTTGAGGTCCAGTTAGAGGGGGCCTTTAACAGTTCTTATGAACCGGTGTTAAAGGCGCCGCGATGGGGCTGCCGTGAGCCTCGAGCCCCCTTTAACACCGGTTCGTGTCGGAACCGGTGTTAAGAATTCTTCTACCCTGGCGAGATTTAAACCGTTTTCTGCCATGGCAGAACTCATCGCCGGCAGAGCGGCCTAATCTTGACCTTTTCTCTGCCCGTTGGCGTATTTCTGAGGAGGGCGAGGGGAATCGATCGAAGCGGTATGCACATAAATCGTCATCGGTACATACGGTAAATGAATAATTAAGCAACTATTATTATACAAACATAAACATCGGCACATACATAAATCATCGGCACATATACATCGTCATCGTTCATTTTGTGGATATCTAAAGTTCTCGCCGCGTGGCGACCTCATCAAGTATGAACCCGCCAATTCCTCTTGAATGGCTCGTATCGTTCAAATGGTAGTAGTTGGTCCCGCATCCGTTCGATCTGAATATATATGAAGAATGGGCGTCAATATATATATAAGAATAAAACTCAACACAATTGATGGTAATAAAATAATGTTGTGGACTTTGTTTACTCTAAGTTGTTCTAGTGCGGCACACGTCGCACATATCGTGTTCTTGAATGAACTGTAAACATAGTACCCACATAAGTTATTGCCGTGTCACGATCACACTTACTTGCGAGAATAGAGTTCAATCAAAATAATGATCAATAAAGCATGATATAATGGAATTGGAAGCTAGCTAGTATTACTTACATTTTGGTCTACAAATTTTAGTTCTTACGACCATTCACCCACGACCACCGTGAACCTTTTCCAAACCCAGTTCGGCAAAGAAAATGGATAAAGGAGTAATTAATTACTTGTTTTCATGAAAGTTGCCGATCTAGTGCGATAATATGATTGAAATTACCTCTGGAGCATCTCTCTAAAGTCTGCCCATATCTCTTTTCTTTTTAACGAGTCCATGACAAAGGACTTTTCTGAGTCGGGTTGAATGACTAGCGAATAAAGTGGAACCTCATACATAACTCATCATCGGTTACACTTAACATCGAGTAAAGCAGAAGAATGTGTACAAGAGAGAGGTAACCGTACTCACGAGAAGTTGTAAGGCAATAGTATTTCCCTTTTGGTTTCTTTGTCTCGGTAAAGGCGTTAGCAAGTAATCTTACATTTGCGGGTTTGGTTTTACCACTTCTTCATGAACTCTATTTGGGTCATGAACCCAATGTCAAAAAGGCCTCCTTTCATGCATTCCATAACCTTTTTCCTGCATAATAGTATATACATATATGGTGAGCATATATATATATACATGCAATTAATAAAGTGAATGAGATGAGATAAAAATTACGAAATAGTACTTACACACAATAAAGGCTGATGGCGATTTGTCAAGTTCCTTACGATTGAATAGAAAATGCAAGTCTTGAATGTTGAAGTCGATCGCGTCGTCTCCGCAAGAAAATCTGATCTCTTATATCGTGATCCATTCTTCTTTTCTCGTCTTCGAAATCAAGGTACCACTTGTGCAATTTCGCATCTTTGTTGGTAGATTCTTGAGCTCCTCTTTCTTGACTAGATTCTTCCCATACTTCCATGGCTGTATGGGGTTGGCATCGCATTTGGGCTAGATTGTCTCCATGGCGTTCAAGTATGCAATGTAAGTCATCCCCATCTCATTGGCCTTTCTTTGTAGCTGCCTCGTAATCATTTACGGAGGCGTCCCGTGTCAAACATTTGGGCGGGGCACATGATTGGTTTTCCTGCTCTCCGAGCATGGGAACTGTTTTCTAGGGTGCCTCACGTTGCTACTTTCGATCTCCTATGCCTTGCATCCTTTGCAAAATTTGGCGCTCGTAGTGCGACACAAGTGGGGTTTCAGGTTTCAAAAGATTTTTGTAAAACTTCTCCACCACCGCCGGATCTATTTTCTCCTTTGGCTCGGCCCGTCTAGGTGCAAAGAATTTCTTGACCTGTTCTTCCGAGATCCTATTGGTCTCCTCGTCGCTGCGATTCCACGGTAAAACCGGCAATGGCTTGGCGGAAGGCTGCGGGACGTAGTTTTTTGAACTCTTTGGCGTACGATTTCCTGCGGATTTCTTTGTGGCAGTGCTACTGATGCTCCTCGTGGCAGTGCTCTTCCACTTCTGTGAGGAGATGGCTGAGCTTAGAGATGGTGACGGGGAGAGATGGCTGCCGCTTGAGAGATGGTGACAGGCGGAGATGGCTGCCTTGAGAGATGGCTGCCTGTGGGAGATGGCTGCATGAGGAGATAGTGAGCTCACTGCTAGCCGACGCTGTGAGGCAGCGGGTGCGATGACCTCAATTTGGAAACAAAATGTGTTCCTTCTTCCAAAGAATGGTTGTTTTAACGCAAATTTGAGTTGAGTTTCCCTTCACCTGTAGCATGGTCAGTGTGCTTCCTCATATTCCTTCACAACCTCATCCACCCCGACAATAGCATAGCCATACGGATCGGTCGGTGGTAAGTTCCACCACTACGGAGGTAAGGCATAGCCGACCACCTTAATGGATAAGCCCATTAATCTCACATGCAGCTCAGCGTGTTTGCTCTCGTGATCTCATCCACGGGGTATCGAGACCCGTCATTTCAAGGGTTGGCTGCCACGTTCTCCGTGGAAGCCACACTGCTTTTCAGCGATGCGGGCGGCAGCTTCAATGCAGGGCTCTTCGTGCCTGAGATGGGCGGTAGCTTGATGGCTCATTTGTGCATTCACTTGCGCTGCGGCGCAAGTGCATGTTCTATCTGTGTCATCCGATCACGCTCTTTTTCTTTTACTGCGCCATACATAAGAGTCGCTCCGATCGGCAAACCCATCCTTCCACGTCATACCCCCTGCCTCGTGCATGTCCGGTGTTCTTTTTTACCGATGGCGTGTGAGATGGTCATTCTCTCTGTCGGGATGGAAGGTCTGGCGGATGTTTCCTCATATGCCGTGATGAGTTCGGTGGGTTTGGCAAGGCGGTTGGGAAGATACACAATCACATTTGGGTCCAACCTTGCCCGATTCCGTAGAACCAAGTCTTTGCACGTAGGTCCCACCCATCTGCGGGTGTGATCCCTCTCTCATGTGAGGCCTTCTCAGCTTCCTCCCACTTAGGCCTCACGAGATATGTAGCCACTGACCCGTCCTCTGGTGATATTCCTTCTTGAGGGCATTAAGCGTATTGGTTTATGACCTCTTTTAGCTATAGCACTTTTTTATATGTCTCAAATTCGGGCCGGTGAGGTCTTATCTTAGCATAATATCGTCTTGAAATGGAGTCTCGCCCGGTTGACAAATTTTTCAATTTTGTCTTCGATTCTGAAATCGTCACCATCTTCTTTAGAGTCCACTCTTTGACCTTTTCCTTTATAACCGGGTTGTTTTCATCCTCCTCTGGCGGAAGGGTGAAATTTACCAACAACAATTCAAAGCGTTTCTTTGGATCTGTCATCGACAAAGATGCGTCGCCCTTCTTTGGCTTATTCAATTTTCAATTATGATTGGGATTTGGTCCTAACAAGAACTCGGCCACGTACAAATTGCTCTGCGGCCTTCTTAGGCTCCATCGACTGCCATCAACACGGTGCTTGATCGTGAACTTTGCACGATCTTTCAACGCCAGCTCGCGCCTCGCTTGCTCTTTCGTAGAAGAAGATGGTTCTTTGGCTGGTCGATCCGAGGGCAAAAAAAGAAGAAAGCGTTAATTAATACATGTAGAAGAAGATTGTTGGTGGAAGTCAGTGAGGCTTAATCAATGCATATACCTCGGACTTTGTAACCATTAAATTGCGTTCACGGGTCTTCATCTTCTCCATGACTAGTACTTGAGCTATCGTCATCATGTCCCTCAAGTTCGGATATTGTGAGGGGTCCTCATCAATAATGTTCTCCATTATTTCTTCTTCTTCAAGGTTTCTACTAAGTGGATCCATAGTTTCTAAAACAATAATATTATCTAGAGTAAGAGTGTAAACATTCAAGTGGACTTGGATTCATACACAAATATACATATTATTCATACAAAATACACAAATAAATACACAAATGAGTCGAGGTCCAATTTGTATACAAGTTTTAATCTATGCATGTAGTACAATTTATCGAGCAAACAAGTTCTGATGAAAACCGCGAAAGTCTGTTTGCAAGAAAAACCGCGGAGAACCTAAACTTGCCAAAGTCAATGAACCAAGATCAGGATGAGTCGAGGAGCTCCTAGCAGCGCCCCAAGAGGGTAACGACCAACGAGACCTATGGTAAGGGTTTTCACGAGCCACTGTGTGAAAGAAGGTAGCGACATCGGCGGCCCAGAGACCTATGGTAAAGGGTTTTACCCATCTTGACCCGGTTGTCCCCAAGATAGGCCCCGACAGGCGGAGAAGCCAGGCTCACCATAGGAAGCTGCCGCGGTCCACCTTCTTCTAAGGCCGCCCGAGCATTGCGAACTCTAGCCACCACTCAGGCGACCAGCGACACAGCGCATCCACGAAGAGAGGACGTCGTGCCGTCGTGCCAGCGGACACACAACAGGAAAGGACCATGCATACCCGACATCGATGGCATACTATACCGCCATGGCCACCACCAGACTCGCACCACCTAGGCCGCCCTGCGAGAGGGAGAGTCGTCCCGTACACTAAACTACACTAAATAACCCTAAACTAATACTAACTAATTAACTAAATAAAATACTAACTAACTACTAATAATTAACACTAAACTAACCCAAAAAAGATACTAAACTAATACTAACTAATTAACTACTAAAAAAGATACTAACTAATACACTAAACTGCTAATAATTAACTAATACTAACTAATTAACACTAAACTAACACAAAAACTAACAAAATAAAATACTAATAAACTAGCTAGTACTAATTACCTCTACGGGCGGCAGCGTGTTGTGGGCGGTGGCCAGGCGCGTCGGTATAGTGGGCGCGGTGGGTGGCTGGCGGAAGCTAAGCGCGAGCTTCGGTCAGTGAGAAGCGGGCAGCGTCTTGGGGAAGAAGCGGGCGGCCTTGAGAACAGTCTTGGGCGGGGGCCAGCGGCGTCTGACAAGCAGGCGGCGGTGGCGGGCGAGCAGCGATGAGAGGCGTCGAAGCGGCGAGGGCAGACGGCGATGGCGGCGTCGCGACGGCAGACGGCGGCGGACAGTGGCGCATGGCGGCGATGGACACGGGGCGGGCGGCAGCAAGGCGACTCCTCTGCCGATCGTGGGGAAGAGAGGAAGGGGAGAAAGGCGGGCATTTAATACCACCCCCCCCCCCCTTTAACACCGGTTCGTGGATGGATCCGGTGTTAAAGGGGCGGATTCCGTTTCCCGCGCGCATTTATTACCCCCCCCTTTAACACCGGTTCTAGCCACGAACCGTTGTTAAAGAAATGTCTGTGAAGCGAAATAAATGCCCCTCCTTTAACACGGTTCTATGGAACCGGTGTTAAAGAGAACATTATTCATGCATTAAAGGGGCATTTTAATTCAAAAATATGATATGAATTTAGAAAATTCATATCTTTTTCATTTCAACTCAGAAAAATATGAATAATATATCATAATTTTCATAAAAATAATTTCTATCCATTCATGTAAATCATTTTATATTTACTTTACATGAAAATTTTCAAAATAATTAAAACACTTACATATAAATTTTGATTATTCAATTCAAACCAAAATAAATTGTTAAATCCTAAAACTTTGAACATAAGAAATATTAAGCATATAAAAAATGATTTTTATTAGATCAAATCATATTTTAATGCAGCATCTTTTGTATTAATATTTTTGAATTGATTGGATATTTAAATGTCGCATCTTTTGTATACACTTGAATCTCACCAAGCCTCGCTCAACTTGCATTGTTTTTGATAAAATAGCATATTGTGAACCTAAAATGATTTTGTAAAAAACATGAGCATCGTATCATGTACTTGTAGTTCATATCGACCCACTTCTGCCGATTCGGTAGGAATTTGTCTTCACGGAGGTGGGCGGAAAGGTTTGAATCCCCTGTTGGTACATTGTGCATATAAGGTGGTCTAGTATTTTTGTAAAATGTGTTGGTGGTTTTTGAATTAGCCATTTGGTGGTTGCTTCACAAAACCGTCCGTTTTATGCTTTCGGAAAATGGAAAATGCCTTTTAGTGCGATAAAAAGGAAAACTTCCTCTTGCAACATTGTTTTCCATGCCATGATGCACATGTATGCACAATATGGCCATATTATCACAAACTATGCCTTGATTCTAGCCATAACATTGGCCATTTGACCCGAAAGCCAAGAAACCTCGAATGAGATAGGTCATTTGAGGCGGTTACATAAAGCCGCTGGCTGAAAATTAAGATACATAAAGAACTGAAAATTAAGATACATGGCCAGATTAAGTAACAATCGCCAAACGGAACTAAAAATTAAGATACATAAAGAACTGAAAATTAAGATACATGGCGGATTAAGTAAAAATCGGCGAACATTCGAATGTTGGAGTGATTGGTCATGCTCACCTACACTGTAATACTACGCCTTTGTAGTAAATCGTACTACGCCGCCGCCGTCATCGTAAATCGTCGGGGTCGTATAATTGAACCTCTGGCGATGCGTGGGCTGGACTTGAGGGTAGCGCGATGAAATTTGGACTTAAGGGCAGCGTGAGCGGGGGTTAGAGTCGTGGCGGTGTCATGAGGCCATGATGCTCTAGAGAGTCCGAGCGCCACCATAGCCGACGGCCGGCCTCGTTGAAGTTAGGAGGAGGTGGGCCGTCCTCCTCGTGCTGGCGGCGCCCTCTCATGCCGATCCACGAAGAAGGCTTCCCAAGTAGGGAAATAGTCGGGATGCCACAGGATTCCTCCCGCTCGGCGTGAGCTCGAAGTAGTAGTGGTTCGTGATGGCCATCCGGCGCGCCACACCTAGAGGGATAGGAGGAACCGGCACGCCTCTGACCCTCAGCATCTAGTCGGCGGGACACGATGGCCCGTGAGCGGGGAGTAGTTCGGCGCAAGAGCCTCCGCCTCCACAGGGGTTAGTGCTACGGTGGAAGCCATGGGAAAGAAGCGATGAGGTTGCAGATATGAGTCTAGAGATGTGCAATGACAATGGAGGCCAACCCCCTATATATATATATATATATATAGTGAACTAGCGGGAAGAACTGGAAGGAAGAACTGGCGGGAAGAAAAATGGCGGGAAAAAATGGCGGGATAAACCTTTAGTCCCGGTTGGAACCTGCAAGGACAAAACAAATCGACTAATAATAGGGGTGAGTGTCGACATTATGTCGTCTGGCGTGTACCTTGTCCGGATGGTGTCACCAACGGGACTAAAGATGAACCTTTAGTTCGGTTGCCAGCCAAGGACAAAACAATCGACACTAATAATAGGGGTGAGTGTCGACATTATGCCGTGCGGCGTGTAACTTGTCCGGATGGTGTCACCAACGAGACTAAAGATGAACCTTTAGTCGGTTGGAGACACCAGGACTAAAGATGAACCTTTAGTCCCGGTTGGAGACACCAACCCGGTTGGAAACACGAGTCAGCACTAATAATAGGGGTGAGTGTCGACATTATTTCGTAAGTGTCAACACTATGTCGAGCTGCTTGTACTATAAATAGGCATCCTTGTGAGTCCAGTCCTCCAGCCAGTTTGAGGCAGGGACACCACTACGACCAGTTTCAGGGAGATGCCGGCGGAGCCCAGTCCTCTGGCATAGAGGCACTCCCTAATATGTGAAATTAGAGGCACTCCCTAATATGTGAAATTAGTTAGCTCCCAGGTGTATTGATCTAGTTAGAGAAGTTACAAATATGCAAGATGGTTTTAGAGAGCAGGGACACCACTACGACCAGTTTCAGGGAGATGCCGACGGAGCCTAGTCCTCCGGCATCTCCAAGAAACTGGTCATAGAGGCACTCCCTAATATGTGACCATGCGTTTGGAATCAGATCTTAATGGTAAGTCTGGTCGGGACAACTTCTTCTCATAGTCCGGTCCATCCACAAAACATGACTAACACTCAAGACATGTATTAATATTAAAACATGAACTAGAGTTACATAATATGAGCATGAACTTCTTGGCATATGTCCTTCCTTATGATCGCTTGACGTAACCATGGAGCATCTTCTTTATAACGGAATGCTTGGGTGGGTTTTCCTTTGTGAAGGCGGAATTTCATCAAACTTATTATAATCTTGACATGTGCATCTTGTCCTCGATTCCCACGATGTTTCTTTTCACTGAAAGAACTATGTGGCGCTTTGGCTCATCATATGATGTATTAGTTTGCATATTTTTCTTTTTTTTTTTTGGTCAGGAGGACATGTCCTTCACATAGAAAACTGAGCCACATCATTGGCTAGGGGCGAATGGTTAAATCTAAGTTCTTCATAAGATTGTTGAGATCCAGTTGTCATTCCGTACTTCTTGTCTACCTCAACCTCCTCCTGTTAGCTTGACCCATTTGCATCGAAATAAGGGACCTTAAAATTAGGTCCATAGTCAAGTTCCCATATCTCCTCTATGAACCCATAATACGTGGTCTTTTGCCCATTGTCTTACGCTACAAGCGGACACCCTTATTTTGGTTGGTGCTCTTTTATCTTGGCCTATCGTGTAAAATGTATTCCCATTTATCTCGTGCCGTTGGAAAGTACATCTGATCGAAGATGGTGTCACGCCAACAAGTACAGTGATCTAGCAGTGGTGTTATTAGTGAGAAGTCTTTGCGACCAGCCAAAACTCGCCATGTGTTCACTTATAATCCATTCATCGAGGCCTCGGTGTTTGAGGCATATTAAATTCTTGTGTTCATTGATATCACGGCAACCAAGATAGATCTTTGTAAAACCGTGTAGTGTGCTTGATTGAGAGAATGCGAGTCCCTACACATCATTGCTTTACATCCTAGGGTGCCTTTTCCACATGATCTCCCTCATGTCGTGATTACGGAACACCAATCGCCTTAAGGTCAGGAATAAAATCAACCACGAACTCAATGACCTCCTCTGTTACATAGCCCTTGGAGATGCTTCCTTACGGCCCTACGGTTATGAACATATTTCTTTAAGACTCCCATGTACCTCTCAAAGGGAACATATTGTGTAGAAATACAGGACCGAGAATGGCAATCTCTTCTACTAGGTGAACGGAGATGCGTCATAATATTGAAGAAGGATGGTGGGAACACCAACTCAAAGTGACAAGACATTGGGCCACATCTGTTTGTAACCACAGTAGGCTTTTTGGATCGATTACCTTCTGAGATATTGCATTGAGGAATGCACATAGCTTCACAATGGGTACTCGTACATTTTCAGGTAGAAGCCCCCTCAATGCAATCGGAAGCAATTGTGTCATAATCACGTGGAAGTCATGAGACTTCAGGTTTTGGAATTTTTCTCGCCATATTTATTATTCCTTTATATTCGACGAAGCAGACGGGACCTTGATCTGCTCGGACATTCAAAAAAGATTTCCTTCTCTGCTTTGGTAAGGCGTGGTGCGGAGTTAAGTGGCATCGTTTACCCTTCGTTCTCGGGATGCATAGGCTCTTGAGGGCCTTGGGGCGTTCTTGGTCTGTCGTGCTTCGGTGTATCTTTTGTCTTCCCATACACTCCTAGTAAGCCTAGCAGTTCATAAACATTCTTAAATCACGTGCATCACGTCCCAAAATATAGATTGCTTCTTCCTCATGGGCGTGTCGGCATCGTCATTCGGAGCAGATAGACTTCGGGACCTTTTCAAAGATTACTTTTAGGTCCTTGACCATACCAAATACCTCCTCACCGATGCGGAGGACAGGCTTCCTCCGGGGTTACGCGAACGTTTGAAATGCTTGCCTTTCTTTCTTACTAGATGCGGTTGGAAGAAATCAGCGATACCCTAGGTACACAACCTTCTTACATTTATCCAAATATACACTTTCGGTATCATCTAAGCATTGTGTGCATGCATTGTATCCCTTGTTTATGCATACGAAATGTTACTAAGAGCGGGCCAATCATTGATGGTTCACAAAGCAATGCTCGTGGGTCAAATGGCTCCCCTTTGTGCTCATCCACATCGTACACCTGGTTTGGCCCATACTGTAAAAGTTCTTCAACTAATGGCCTTAGGTACACAGCAATGTCGTTTTAGGGTTGCCTCGGGCCTTGGATGAGCAACGGCATCATAATGAACTTCCTCTTCATACAACCAAGGAGGAAGGTTATAGATACATAGGGTCCAGGCAGTCTTGTGTACTGCAGCTCTTGCACCAAAAGGATTCATGCCGTCTGTACTTAGACCCCCTTAAGTTCCTTGCGTCACGTGCGAAGTCCGGGTACTCTCGCTCGACTTTTCTCCACTGTGACCCATCAGCGGGGTGTCTCAACATAGCGTCTTTCTTACGGTCTTCCATGTGCCATCGCAACAACTTGGCATGCTCTTTATTTCTCAAGAGACGTTTTAACCGTGGTATTATAGGAGCATACCACATAACCTTGGCGGGAACCTTCTTCCTAGGGGCCTCGCCCTCAACATCGCCAGGATCATCTCGTCTGATCTTATACATGATGCAGTGCATCTGGGCATGCATCCCAATTCTTACTTCTCACGCGGTAGAGGATGCGATCATTAATGCGCATGTATCTTCTACGCGTCTAATCCTAGAGGCGGACAACCTTCTTTGCTTGGTATGTCTTGTCGCAACTCATTATTTCTTGGAAGAAGATTCTTCATTTTACCAACAACTTTGAAAATCTTGTTGTCAGTCACCATTCTACGCCTTCCATTGCAGCAAATCGATGTGGCACCTAGATTTTTGTGGCCATCTTACAAGTTGGATACAACAATGTTTTGTGATCCTTTACCATCTCGACTTCTCCTTCTCCTTTTCAGTTTCACATTCTTCCTTTGCATCGATATGGCCCGACCAAGATCGTCATCGTGGGCCCATCACTCCTCTTGATCTTCATTATCTACCTCCGTTGCATTATCATCATATTAAGGATACATATTATGATAGTTTTCATCATCCTCTTCTTCTTCGTTGTCTTCCATCACAACCCCTTTTCTCCGTGCTTGGTCCAACAATTATAGTGGGCATGAAACCGGATCGAGCGGTGGGCGTGAATGGTTACGGTATTTGAGTAGTCTTTCTTGTTCTCACGGTGACACACGGACAGCACATAAAACCATTGTGACCACGGTTTGCATTAGCCACAACGATGAAATTTTGGAGGCGTAATGTACTCGGAAGTGCGGTGGTCACCGTACATCCATTCGATTCATCTGCATTAATATAGTATATATCAAAAATAATAGGAGATGACCATTTATATATAGTACATCAATGACACATGAAACTATAGTTATGACCTCGTAGAGACGGAAGAGCAACAAGAAAGCTTATTTTGAGCTCTCGGGCATTTCACGAACACCTCTAGTGCATATGAAAAACACACAAACTAGCACTCTTCACACCCTCTTGCTAGGCTCCAAAATGTGAAAGAATGGAAGAGTGGGGTGTGTGGGCTGAGGTGGTGTCTTATATAGCCCCCCCTTTAACACCGTTTCATGCCACGAACCGGTGTTAAAGGGAATCTTGTAACCTTCTTTGCGGGGACCTTTAACACCGGTTAAATCACGAACCGGCGTTAGGGGCTCCTTTTGCCCGGGGCCACTTGATACGCCCCCTTTAACATCGGTTCGTAGAACAACCGGTGTTAAAGCCCCTTTTCGGGATCAACAAAAGACCTCGTTTCCACTAGTGTAGCTAACACCCGTTTGGGTTCTAGGGTTTACTGTTTGGATCTTGGTCCCTACAATGTGGGTCGGGTCATGGGCTTGCCCTAAGCACAATGACCCTGTCCACAAAGCTTGACAGCTATAGGTCTTCTGGTACGCTGCATCCTGTTCCTTTTGGCGTCACGCTATAACTTTGTAAGTCAGCTTTTTTTGGGCGTCACCCGTCTCCTTTTGTGTCACCCGGCATCGCCCTTCTCTTTTGACCATGCTTTGCCATGGTACCTCCTGAACCTTACTCGGAAAGGTTCCATGTGTCCTTCTTGATTTGGCCCTTCCTTGGTTGACTCGGCTCGTTGGTTCCTGCAAGGGTTACAACTTTCTCTTATGCGGGCCGATATAGTTTGTATGTCGGCTTTCATGCTTTTCTTATCCGGCCGTTCTTACCCGGCCTGGTTCCTTCTTTACTCGGAGCCAACCCAGCTGCGCTATGTTTCCCCTCTTGTGACCCTCTAAAGGGTTATCCCGAACATTAGTCCCAGCTGGTGAGGTCTAGCAGTTCAAGCTGTTAGGCGTCTCGAGTTCCTTTAATGAATGGAACTTAGTTTGTCTTTATATATCTCAACCGCTTTTGCAGGTTAATCTGAGAATTTTGGGTCAATTCTTTGACTTCTTGGCTCGTTCTTGCCTCGAGCCGAGTTACTTTGGCCAATTCCGCGTCATTTTCGGCGCGCTTCAGTCACTGACAGCTGGTAATCATGATTACTTGCCTCAATTTTTGTTCCAATCTTTGGCGGCACGATGGTGGTTCTTGTGATTATTCCTCAACATGGCGGTCCATCGACCTCCGCCTCTTGTCCTTCTAGTCGTGACGTGGTACGGGATTTTTTGTGTATCCTTGGTTATGTGGCGTTTGCGGACTGGCTTCCCCAGCCTGGTACACGGCCACATGCTGGCCGCACGGCACAGTTAGATCCCACGACCGGGGTTTTTACTTCCCTTAAGTAGGGGTTGGGGGTTTCCACTTCCCCCACGCCCGTTCAGTTCTCCCTTGGCCTTTCTTCTTCCTTGCGCCCAGCAAAATCGAACTGCCCCCTTTGCGGTTCCTTCTTCCTCTTGCTCTTGTGTTGTGTCGTGGGAATAGTCACGGCAGATGCTGCAATCGGCAGCGAGTAGTAGAACGAGGGGCAAGGTCGGCCTGCCATCTGCGGTGCGAGATGAGGGCTAAGACACAGGGTTTTACCCAGGTTCGGCCCCCCGGAGGGTAAAGACCTACTCCTGCTAGATTGTATTATGGAGGTGTTTACAATGGGCGAACTCGGCAGCTAGGCGGCGAGTTGCTTGGGTGTCTCAGGGAACGTGTCTCTACTCACCCTATAGGGAGGTTTATATAGACTCACCTCCCCTAGGGTTTACATATCTCAACCGATTCGGTTACAGCTTGACTTTCGTTTAACCTGGTCCGTGGGCCTATCTACTACTTTGGGCCTTGACTTTCGCTTGGTACCTTGGGCTTTGATCCACTCGGCGTTCTGAGCCCACTCGCCACCCTTGGGCGGTCGGAAGCGTCCGTGAGTATACCCGGTGGCGTATCCCCATCGATAGTCCCGAGGCCATCGTTGATTAGGCGTAAGTGGCTCTGGCGATCGAATATGCGGCTTCAAAGTAGGCATTCAGTCGAATCGTCGGCGGGCTCCTGTATGAAGGAGAAAATCCGGTGAACCGAGTCGCGTCTTCAGGCGAGTCGAACCAACGGGACGTGGTCGTGGCGAGTGACCTAACGAGCCAAGTAGCCGGAGTTGGACCGTCAGGCGTGGTCAAACTAGCCGTTTGAGGTAACTCAACGGTAACTTTTTGGCGTAATCATCGCGCGATAGCCCGATTTGGTGGGTAACTCCGCTATATAAGAGGAATGGCGGGCAATCGTAAATAGCTGCCACCACTTCTTCCGAGTCGCGCATTCTCTTTCCTTTTCTTCTTGATCCAATCGACCGAAATCCTCCGACCTCGACCAACCTCGCTATGGCCCTTCCACGAATCATGGGGCAGGTCCAAGTGCCGAGGCGCGTGCCTCTTTCGAGGAGGGAATCTGCCGAGCTGTTGGCGTATCCCTTGACGGTGCGACCCCGAACCCGCGAGAGGAGTTCGTTGTTTCACCACCACCTTGGCGGGGTTAGGGTTTCCCGTCTTTGTTCTTGGCGTTTTGCGCCTACTACGGGATCCAGCCCTCGGATCTAGGTCCCCGACATCGGCAGCTCGCCATCTTCGTGGCGTTCTGCGAGTGCTATGGCTCCGCCCTACTTCCCTTGTGGCAAGATCATTCCATGGACGGATCGGCCCGAGAGGCGAATGTGACCCAATGCTAGCCGCGGCTGACATTCAACTCAAGTCAAAGCTTTCTTCTTGACGTCTCTTTTGCCAAAGCGGCGGCTGGAAGAAGTCATGGTTCTACGTGACGGCGACTCGGGAGGGGCGGCGATTCAGCGGTACTCGGCCAACCGTTCGAAACCGCCATCTCGGTCGGCAAGCTTCCGGCGACCAGCGGATGGTCATCGACGAGATGCTCCGGACCATCCGGTGCGAAGAAGAAGTCCCACGATAAACTTGTACAATTGTTGGCTTGGGCGGCTCGTCCGCTCCCAACGACCATTACATGTATCGATTACGGGCGGGGAGACTCGGCGAAAGCCTGCCTCGGCAGTGGGCGGAGGACTACCTCCAGCGTTGAAGAAGATCACCCAGGCGGTATCAGCGGATGCGGGGGGTCCTCCCCTACATGAGCGTCCGGCTCGACGGTAATTTCTTTATCTTGTTCGCGATCGCGACGTGTCGATCGCGGTACTTCTAACTTCTGTTTCATGTTCATCGCCATTTGTTCCAAGTGGTGGAAGGGTGGCTCCACCCGCCGATGTGAGCCGGGCCATCCGCCCGGGATACAAGCGAATCGCCACCGCCAAGAACAGCGAGGGCGACGAGGGCGAGTCAGAGAGATTGCCCCAGCGGTCCGAAGACCCGCGGGCAGCGTCGGTAGCGAAATCAGGCGGCGAGCCTCGGCGTCATGATGACGACGAGCTCGAGACCACCTCGCCGCATGAATGCTCGCCGAAGAAGAAGAAGAAGGAAAGGAGGCGAGGCCCCAGGAAAGCAAGCCACCAAAGATGGCCTCGCCATCGCACTCGACGAGCAGCTCTGATGGCCCCGGCTCGGCCGGTGACGGCGCGGCTCTGGCGACAACCGCTCCAGATGCGCCATCTGCAGAAGTACCGCTGGCCTCGATGCCCCCGCCATTCGCGCCAGCCTCTGGGCTAGGGAAGGCTCCAGCCGTGGCGACTTCGCCTCGCAAGGAGGCTCCGATTGGGGTGGCTTCGACCCACAAGGAGGCTCCGGCCGTAGCGGCCCCAGTTCGCGAAGAAGCCCCTGCCGAAGGTGTCCCAGGGGCGCCAGCCGCAGCCTCGACGACAAAGAAGCCGTCCGTGTCTTGGGCACGTGACGTCATGGAAGCAGGGCTCGATCGCCCCGGGCCATTTGAAAAGCCGGCCGGCCTTCGCACAGGGCTACGCTTCATCCCAGTTTCCAAGTGAGTGCATTCGGACTTCTCTATCTTCTATAGCTGTTTTCGATTGTCTTTACTGATTCGACTGATGTGTAGGACCGGAGTGAAAAAGATGGGCCACCCGACCGTGGCTCGGGTACCCTCCGCCGCTAGCAAGGAAGATCCTTCCCGTAGAGGAAGCGGGCGAGGTCGCGCCTCGGCGGAGGCAGCAAGAAGGCTAAGCGGCGACATTCACATCTCTCGATGACACGGCGGCCCGCGGCGGACCATGATGGAAGCAAGCTGCGTCTACAAGGAGGCGTTTCCTTGCCTGAACCGGAGGCGTCTTCCTTTGGGCGGCCTCGTCGCTACCTTCCGCTTCGTGACCAAAGGCGGCCACGGCGGCGAGGATGTACCGAACCTCGCTCGAGGACCGCCGGCGCTGAAGTCGACCAGCGTCGCGGCTGCGCGGTATTGCTGCGTCTGTGGACGCAATACAACTCCATGGCATGCTTGGTGCAGCCATCCGGTACCTCGGTCCCGAGGATCGGTCGGTGCTTAGCGGCGGCTTGATTCTTATAACTTCTCGTTTTTACTTTAGCATCCGGTCCCAGTGCGTCGCGTTAAATTTTAGCGGGTGTGCGAGGAATTTGTGATCGCCGATGCTTGAGTGCGCCGCTAAATTTTAGCGGGTGGGCGAAATTTCGTTTTCGACTTTGATGATTGTGCGGTCTGCGGGTTGGGTCGGCGAGCGGTTGGCATGAAACAGCGTCTTTGGCGGATAGCCACCATCCAAGAAGCGAACAAGGAGCTTCAGGCTGTTGCTGCGAAGGCAGAAGGAGCTCGCAAGGAGCTTGTCCCTGCGGGTGAGTTGGTGGCGGTGCGATCTGCGTTGAGTGCTGATGAGCAGCGGATCGCCGACCTCGAGCGCGAACTGCGGGAGGCGAAAGAAGAAGCAAGCTCGGCGAACGGGCGAGCTAAGGCCGCCATTGCGGCCTCGGAGGAAGACCGCAAGGTGTCGGAAGCTCTCATTGCTGGGCTTCAGGGCGACCACACGTCGCTTCAGTGCTTCATCACGGGACTCGCCTGCCCGTTGCTTGGTGAGTGCGTCTTCCCTTTCTGTCAGTTGTAGTATATGTGGTATCTGTGGTACTCATCATTGTCTCCTTCTAGCAGGTCGTGTTCTTGGTAGCCAAGAAGAGGCGAGCTCGCTTGACGCGAAGGAGTGCGTAAGCATGCTCGTCGACTCGGCAGCCGGCGGCGTGCATCCGCCTATCTTCAAGAAATATCGCCTACAGAGGTTATTCAGCGACCTTGTTGAGGTGTGGGAGTATACGGAGAAAGCGCCCGCTGTCGTCGAGTTTATGACGCGGTCGGCGTTTCGGCGTGGAGCGTCGACAGCGCTGAGCCTTGGACTCGCCCACTTCCCCGAGGATTTCGACCTCGACGATGTGACGAGTGGGTATCCTTCGTCGACTGGCGTGGTGGACCTGTCCGAGGTTCTCAAGTTGCGAGGCGTGCCGCCGCGTACTCGGGCGTGTCGGGCGATGGGCGACCTCCTTCCCTACCGAGAGGCGGTCGTCGCGAGCGACCCGAGCCGCGCATCGTGACTTCAGGTCGAGCAACCTTTTCGCTCGGCGATGGTGGGTGGTGACGGCGTATCCTTCAAACCCGTACACCGCGTTACGCGTCGTGGTCGCTTTGCAGAATAGGATAGTTTTGCCTGGACGTGTTAGCAGCAGTTCTGCCATGCGGCATATTTTGTAACATAAGACAATGCAGTGTGCAATTGAATGGGACGTCGTATCCGTTTTGCTATTCGTTTGTGTGATTTGGATTGGTTTTGAACGAGTCCCCGAGCGCGTCCGCCCTTTTGTGGGGTTTACCTCGTATATGAAGTTTGTTGTTATCATGTGTTTTGTTGGTTTAGTCGACTCGCCCGAGCTCGGAGAGCCAGTCGCAAGGCGACTCCCTTGAGTGCTCTGTACTTTACTGTTTTCCGTCTGTGAAAACGGGGTCGGGTGGCCGAGTCCCGGCGTGGTACTTGGTAGTTCTACGCGACTCGAGGGTGGTTGAGGGCGTGGCGCGTTGGCGTGAGTCACTCCTGCCTGGCGGAGTCGATCGCTAGCGAAGTCTGGCGTGCTCTCTTACTTGGCGTTTTCGACGCTCGCGACGAACTGGTTTTCAGTCCGGCGTGGTACTTAGCCGTTCGAGTCGCTATCCGGGATGGAGGACCAAGGTCGTGTGAAGCGAGGCGATTGTCTTGGTTCGTAAACCGATCGGGCTAAGCGACTCGGTGGGGCTCGGGTTGGCGTTTTTCGTGGGCGATGTAAGACACAGGTGATTCGGTGCTCTTACACCGCACTACTTAGCCGTGCCGATCGCTGTACCAAGGTTGACTTGCATTTAGCGTCTGCTGTTATTACGACAGTCAGTGGCACAAGTCATGGAGAGAAGCGCAATCTTGTGATAACCATTCTTTTATTTCATAGCATTTGGAGAGTACATGTGTGGGGTTCTAGGGTAGAACAGGAGAGATTTACATTCCATGGGCGCTGACGTCGAGCTCGCGTCCAGCAGACGTCGATGAGGTAGTAGCGTCGTTGCTTGTCTGGCCCGATAGTGAATGGGCCCTCCCATGGGGGAGAGCTTGTGCATGCCCTTCTTGTCTGGATGAGGCGTAACACCCGGTCGCCTTCACGGAAGGTGCGGGTTTTCACCGTCGGCTGTGGTGGCGGAGTCCTTGCGGTAGATGGCGGTGCGTGATCGGCGGTCGCGTGCTTCATCGAGCTGGTCGAGCCCATCTTGGCGGGCCAGCTCGTTTGCGACCTCCGATAGTGGACGACTTCGCGAGTCGTGTTTGAGGTCGGTGGGCATGGCTCGCCCTTGGTAGACCATGAAGAAGGAGTGAATCCGTCGACCTGTTAACCGAGTGCGGATTCCCCGGATGAGGGTAGCTCTTGACCCGACATCCGGTGCGCTCGAGTGGTACTTGGAGTCGCGGCTTGGATGGAGGATGCTTTGGTTGGCTCGTTCCTGGCCGTTGGATTCGGGTGTCGGTAGCGAGATCGAGCGGATGTGGTGCTCTTCGCAAAATTCAGCCATTGCTCCTTGGCGAAGTTTGTGCCGTTGTCCGTGATGATGCTGTTGGGAACCGTAGCGGTATATGAGCTCGTAGGAACTTAGTGGTGGTCTTCCGTCGCATTTCGGACTGGCTTGGCCTCCACCCGCCGTGAATTTGTCGACGACTAGCAAGTGGGTGTAGCGGAGGGCCTTCTTGAAGGGCCTACCATGTCCATGCCCCACACGAATGGCGGTGATGGGGATTGTTTTGGCGCCGAGCTTGGTGCGTCGTCACGGTTGGCGTGCCGGCACCGGCGCATCGCTGGGCGATATCGGCAGCGTCGGCGTGTCAGCGGTGGGCGAGGAAGCCGTGTCGCATAGCCTTGGCGACCAGGAGCGGCGGCGGCGTGGTGGCGCGATCGCTGAGTGGATGTCGTGGAGGATTTTGCGTCCTTGGTGGTTGGGCATAGCGTTGGAACTTCCGGTGACGCTGCGCTTATGTAGCGCCGTCGATGATGGTGTAAGACTTGCATCGGCGAGCAATCATTGACGTTGTCTCGTCTGTGGCGGTGCGGTTTCGAGTAAGCGATATAGGGCTTGGTCGATCGTGCGGCTCGGTGATGCGACCAAGGCTGCCTCTGGTTGGAGTGGGACTCGATGTCGATCTCCCTCGGGAGGTGATGGTTTGGAGATTGTGTCGAGAACACGCCGGGTGGTGCGGTCGAGCCGACCCGATGCGAGAGGGCGTCGGCCTCTCGTTTTCCTGTCGATCCACTCGACAGAGTGGCCGGTGAAGTGGCGTAACTTATCCACTTCTTGGCGTCGCCGCCATGGTAGGGAGATGGCGTCGCGGTGCCGCGACTTGTCCATAGCGTCGAGTCTCCGTAGCACCGAAGGCGGTTGGCGCTCATCTCCTTGGCGGCTCGCATACCGTGGAGTAGGGCCTCGTATTCAGCCATGTTGTTGGTGCGGGCGTGAATTCGGAGGATGCGGAGCTTGTCGCCTTTGGTGAAGTACTATCCCGCTCCGCCGTCCGCGTTCTTGGACCCGTCGAAGTGCAGGCTCGATAATGGAGGTGCGGTTTCTCCGCTGTGGGCCTCCTCCCGATCGGCGATGAAGTCGCGATGCACGTGACTTAATCGCCCTTGGCTCGTATTTAATGTTGTGGACGCCCGATCTCGACGGCCCACTTGGCGACTCGCGATCGCCTCGCGATTCGGATGATGTCTTGTAGTGGCGAGAGGCGGCCGTGATCGGGTGCTCACGGAAGTAGTCTCGGCGTGCGCTGAGCCCTGAAGACGCGTATACTAGCTTTTGGTCTGTGGGTATCTGGGCGCGACTCGGTGAGGACCTCGGCGATGTAGTACACCGGTCTGGGATGGACGCTCCTTTCCTTCCTGGTCGTTCGGCGACCATGGCCACGGCGACGGCAGACGCCGGACGTCGGCGTAAACCAGCATGGGCTCTTTAGCCGGTGGTGCGGCGGTAGTAGTGCGGCGGTAGCACCTTTTAAGGTCGCGGGCCGTCATCCGCCTCCTTATCCCCTGGAAGGTGGGGTTCTTGCGCATCGGTATAGGGCATCGCCTTTCGATGACCGGGATGAAGCGGCGAGAGCCGCTACACGCCCGCCAACGGGCGTCGCGCGCACTCGGGTCTGCGGCGGCGATCGTGTCGATCTTCATTGGGTTCGCCTCGATCCCTCGTTTGGAGACGATGTACCCGATGGTTGTCCGGCGGGTACAGAAGGTGCACTTACAGGTTGAGCTTTATCTTGTACCTTCGCAGTTGGCGAAGGTCTCCGCTAGGTCGTGAGTAGGTCGCCTTGGCGGCGGATTTACGACCACGTCGTCGATGTAGGCGTGGATGTTACCAATTTGGCTCGCGAGGCATTCTTGCATGCACCGGGTAGGTTGCCGGCGTTCTTGAGGCGAAGGTCATGGCGGTGTGAAGGCTCGAATGGCGTGATGAGCGTCTTCTCCTCATCCTCGACAGCCATTTTGATCTGGTTGTACCGGAGTAGGCGTCGAGGAAACATAGCGACTCGAACCAGCGGTTGAATCGATTATCTGATCGATCCGCGGGAGGATGACACTCTCCTTTGGGCGAAGAGGCTGCTCAGTTTGTAGTCGATACACATTCTCCGGTCCGTTTTCTTCTCGACCGGGTGGGTTTGCCAGCCACTTGGGTATTTGATTGGCGGATGAAGCCGGCCAAGCAGCGCACTTCCTCGGCGATTGCTCGGCGTTCTTCATTGAAGGGTGAGCGGTTGCAGATGTGTCGCACTTTGGGGTCGGCGTTTAGTTTGTGCTCAGCGAGCTCCCTAGGGACACCAGGCATATCGGAGGGTTTCCATGCGAAGATGTCCCTATTCTCACGAAGGAACTCGATGAGCGCCTTCCTATCTGGGCTCATGCCGTCCCGATCGTCACCGTCTGGCCGGGTCGCTGGACCCGGCTCGACGGCGGTGTGTCGTCGTGGCCTCAAAGGTTGAGGTGTTTGTGCCCTCGAGTTGGGCTTCTTGAGTATTGTGGGGTCGTCATTGTTGACCCGCTCGCGTATTGGCAAGTTCCTCGGCGTGATTAGTTTCTACCGCGATGGCGTACGGCGAGTTCGGCTCCTTTGGCCTCGCATTCGGCCATGTAAAGTCGCCGTTGATGGTGATGACGCCGCCCGGGAGCTTCATCGCGTTGTATGAGTAGTGGGCGCTGCCATGAATTTAGCGCTGGCGCCCAGGCCGATGGTAAGGCTGTCGAAGGGCACCGGCTCGAAGGCGATCCGCCGGTGCGGAAGTTTGCGGTGCGAAGGTGACGGGTAGCGTGACTTTGCCGATCGAGTACGCCTTCCGACCGGGGCGATCACGTGGAGCGTGGTGTGGGTTGTCTCGATCATCGCGCGGAGCCGCAACGCTGAAGTGTCGAGGTAAGGATGTTGATGGAGCTGCGCCGTCCATTAGTGTATTGGGGAGCGATGATCGCCAACCTTGGCTTGACCACCAAGGCGACTCGTCCCCGGGTACTCGATGCGTGGCGGTGGTCTTGCGGCTCGGTGATAGGCTGTTCCGACCAGTTCGAGGCGGGGGCGTCTGCTTGTGCCACCGCGTTGGCGGCGGCGCGGGCGATGACCTTCTTCTCGCGCCGTGTTGAAGCTCGTGAAGGTGTGGAAGCGAGCGGCTACTTTGCGAATTTTCCGCCATTCGGTAGTCGTTGTCGGTGTCCTCCCGCGTGCCTTCTCGATTTCCACGAGGTGTGGCGTCGGCGGTGGTGTGCGTTGCGGGCTTTCCTTCCTTGTGGAGCGCACATGGTTGGTTAAGGAGGGCGGGATCGAATCTTGGCTTGTTCTTGTAATTGCCATCGCGTCGTTGCCCTCCGTCGCGGCGGTAGCTCTTGGGCTCGCGTTGCGTGTCCAGCGTTGGCGGCAAGTCGACCGCCCGTCGTTGCGGCGCTTGCACGTGAGGCGGTGCCGTAGCGTAAGTCGGTTCGGCGTCGCCGTCGTTCGCCTTCGTCGGCGTTACCCTCCGGACTTCGTCGATTTCCTGGTTTGGATCCTCCTCGGCGTCGTTTGGCTATCTCGAGGAGGTCGGGATGTTGTCGAGTGTCGGGCGTGTCGCTTGAGCTTGAGACTAGAGGCTCGTGGCGGAGGTCTTGAAGCAATGGATCGCGGTGTCCGGTGGATGCCGACAGCGTTGTACGAGCTCTTGCCACCGTTGGACCCAATGCGGGTCGACTCGCGGGTCCACGACGCATCGTTCGAGTCCTCGATGGTGGTGGCGCGGTGTAGGAGCACTTTCGAAGTGCACAGCGAAGGCGTGTGCATTTCCTCCGGAGTCGATCATCGTCAGGGGGAGCGTGTTGATCCCGCTCGCTGCGTCCCTCCATCATCGATGGGAGGTAGCAGGCGGCGGTAGGTCATGTGACCCGCGATCCCCATTGCCATGAGGTATGTGTCGAGCTTGCATCATCGTACTAGGAGTCGTATTTTCTATCTCCTTGGCGCCTTGAAGTTTGGCGGGTACTTCTCCTCGGATCATTGGTCCGAAGCACTTAGGCCCGAGTCATTGGCGACCCCATAGGTTCGCCATCGGCGATTAGTTAGGTGTGCGCAAGTCATCGTCTTTGGCGCGCCGGCTTTGGTTGATGATGTGGATGCGGCGTCGATGGGTTGTCCGTTAGCGGCGACGAAGTTGGTCGCTGGCCGGGGATCGTTGGTGGAGAGTGCCGCGTTCGTGGGTCGGTATTGGAGCTGCAGTGGCTCTGGTGGCGGGCAGTTGAGGGTGTTTGCCGCCGCTGGGCGGCCGCTGGAGGCTGCTCTGCTTCTCGAGGAACGCGAATATACTCGACCTTGCGATTCGGCGCCCGCTCTTTGTTGCTCCACGGCCTTTGTGAGCAGGGCCTTGACGTCGGATCGTAGGGGCGTCGCGGTGGCCGTGATGCTATCGGCTGCTCGGCCACGAGGTTGTCCATCGGTGGAAAACAGTGGGAGGCGTTTGCGTCTCGCCTCCGTGAGGAGACAACTATCCGCGGTGGTCCTGGGAGGTGCGGTTGGGTGGTGGTGGGGCACCCATCGCCGTCGATCTGGCGGGCCGGGCGCTTCCTCCCGTGGCGCGTTCTCGCGAATCGCGCTCGGCTATCGCGGCGGGTCATTTTCGTCGTCGAAGTTCAGGGCACGCCCTTGAGCGGTGGGGTTCAAGCGTGACCTGATCCGGCTGCTGGTGGTAGCGTGACTCGCGCGATCACTGCTCGAGGCGGAATTTTCGCGCTCGGCTGCTCCTTCGTCGCCTCCGCCCGATTTCAAGCGGAGTTCCTCGACCTCCGTTGCCGTGGCGTTAGGAGGGATTGGGGTGGAGAAAGGATCCTCCGGCGGATCGGTGCGGTGGCCATGTAAGCCGCGGCATGGCGATCGCTCCTCGCGAGGTCGGCGGAATTCTCCGACCGGTCGGTCGAAGATTCCGAGGATAGAGGGATCCTCGAAGTCTTGCGTTGGCGACTGGCGATGGAGCCCGCGAAGAAGCAGCGGCGATGGATCCGTGCGAATGGCGGGGTCGCTGAAGTCGGCGTCGTCGGTGAGCCGCATCTTCTGCGGCGATGGTTCCCACGCCTGCTGGGCGAGTTGTACTCGAGGCGGCGGTGGATCGTGCGAACCTGGCTCTCGGAGAGCCGATCGCGTGGCGGCGACTTCGCGGACGCGAGCCGAGTCCTCCGAGGCGATGGCGTCGGTGAGGCCGGCGAAGAGGCTGATCGTGCCGTGGCGGGATCACGTTGTCGCGTGAGTCGCGCCGCGGGACGTAGCTGCTCGGCAAGATCTGGAGCATCTGCGATCGCTATCATGCGACCGTGGCGGCCGTCTCGTTGATGGGCAGATTGGATCTCGCCGCAGAACACCGGCCAGACGGCCAGGCCCACGGTAGGCGCCACCGCGTGGGAATAGTCACGGCGAATCTTTGTCGGCGGTAGTAGAAACGAGGGCAAGGCGATACGCCATCTCTTTGCGAGATGAGGGCTAAGACACGGTTTTACGAGTTCGGCCCCGGTAAAGACCTACTCTGCTAGATTGTATTATGGAGGTGTTTACAATGGGCGAACTTCGGCAGCTAGGCGAGTTGCTTGGGTGTCTCGAGGCGTGTCTCTACTCACCCTAGGGAGGTTTATATAGACTCACCTCCCTAGGGTTTACATATCTCAACCGATTGATTCTGCTTGACACTCGTTTAACCAGTCCGTGGGCCTATCTACTACTTTGGGCCTTGACTTCCATCGCTTGGTACCTTGCTGGGCTTTGATCCACTCGCCGATTCTGCAGCCCACTCTTGACCCTTGGGCGGTCAGGAACGTCCGTGAGTATACCCCAGTAGGCGTATCCCCATCATGTTGTGATTGCCCCTATCTTATTTACATTCCAGTACGGGTCCACGCTGTTACAAGCCTCTTCCTACCGTGGAGGAGACGGACTCTGCTGATCTAATGGATGCTCGCGGCAGCGCGGATGGTTCTGAGGAGCAGGAGATTCCCGCCGGCGAGCGTGGTGGCTGGGAAGGCTCGGAGGTCTCCGCCTAAGAGGTGGAGTGGCTCCGCTCCACCAGACGCATTCCGATGCAAGTGGATTGCCGTCTCCCCTCCGATGATATTTCTCCCAAACCTCAAGCTGGCAAAAGCGTGGTTTTCCTTTCCCACTTTGAATGCGGTTTTGCTCTTCCTGTGAGCACCTTCGTCTCTTCGTTTCTTTCTACCTTCTATCTGTAGACCCACCATCTTCTTGCCAATGCGATTGGCTCTCTTTCTTGTTTCATCTCTGCCTGCGAGGCCTATCTTGGGATTTGGTCCACAATTCCTTTGTGGGCCAAATATTTTGGCTTTAAAGTTCAGGTTGTTCCCCAGCCTGGTGATCCTCGTTCCGAGAAGATGCCGACCCGGTGCGGTGCTGCTAGCATCACACCCAGGAGGGATTCTATCTTTCCTCGGGTTACTGGCATTGACTCCTGCAAGAAGTGGCATAGAACCTTTTTCTATGTCAAAAACAGCGGGTCCACTGATAACATCCGGCTTCCCCCTTTCTCGGATGAGGTCCCCAATAAGAAGTACTAGCAGCTTGACCCACGCGACCAAGACGCTATGGTAAACGAGGCTAACGCACTCTTGGAAAGGTTGCTGTCGCCGGATGAAAACTTTCATCTCGCCGACTCTGACCTCATGTGCACCTTTGTCTCACGCCGGGTTAGCCCCAACCAAGCGAGGGGCCACAAGATGTGCTTCATGAGTGTCTCTCACAATCCCACTCGGCACTCCACTATGGAGCTCACCCATGACTCCATCGCCCGCCGAGTAAGCTCAATCCTTAAATTGAACTTGGCGGTTGATTGGTCTTGGAGTTGCCCATCGTTTAGCCGGGTCAGGCCTGTCCCCTGGGTAAGTTTTCTGAATCACTTTCTCGCCGATTAGGCTTTAGCTCTTTTGCCACTCTTAGTTTAGTTTTTTTGTTTCTCATTATATTTGTCCCCCACATAATATCCTTCACCAAGTTGATGATAGTACTGTCCCTCCTGCTGGTTATCATGGGGACCGCTCCGACTCGGATGAGGTTGAGTATGATCTGGAGTGCTTCATGCCGATCCCGCACACTGCGGCTGCTTCGGATTCGGGTAAGAGTCAATCTCGCAATCCCTTACAAGATTGGTCTGACGATGATGAGGATGATGATTGTACACTTTTGGAGGTATATGCCTTGTGACCTTAATCTCGTTGCTTATCCGAGTAAGCCCGTTATTTACTTATGCAGCTGGCCAGGTACATGACACTCCTCCTCTCGCCGTGGGTGGAGTCGGCAAGATCCCTGTCGCCAAGCCGAAGCGACGCGGAGCCTCCTCCAGCACTGAACCGGCCAAGAAGAACAAGCCAACTCGGGTAGCTCCTGCTGCCCCTGCTGCCGACTGGGTGAGACTTCATGTTGTTGGGCCGAGTCACACGCTGAGTCGATCAGAGTTGCACCTTGAAATGGTCAGGCTTCTAGCATTGCCTCATCGCTTAGGCCTGCACCTCCTCCAACTGACTCGGCGGCGCCGAGTCCCATCCGGGTTGAAGCTCGCACTGTTGAGCATCACGCTTCTTCCTGTCAGTCAGACCCGGTGGGTCATTCGGCTAGGGGCGCTGGCCAGGAAAAAATTCCTGATCTGGGTGCCCGCGAATCTGGCGCCGAGAAAGCTTCTGCCACCAGTTCCTCTGGCATCAGCCCTCATGCTGATGTGAATGAACACCTTCCTGATCTTGGAGCCGGCAAATCTGCTCAGCCCAGTCAGGAGGCTCCATGTTCTTCTCCAAATCCTTCTGCTCGATCTCCAATTCTGTCCAAGGGCCAGACCCAGCCCAAGGCTTCTGGTTCTACTCGCCCCTCATCTGGCAAATCCACCTCTTCCAAGCAAACTATGCTAATTTGCGCTCCGGGTTCTGCTCCTCAGATCCGGCCTCCGACATCGGCGACAATGATCACTTCAACGGGTAAGGGGGATGAATCTGCGGCTGCCGGGTCAGGTGATGACTCCAGGGCTGTTACCCTCCATGCTTCTGCTGCTGCGACCCGTGCCACTGTGGGAACCTCCCTGAAAATGGGTCGAGTTCACACTCGGACGCTCAGTGGCAAGAGCCTAGGTTCGGATGAGCCTTACGCCATGGCATGAAATGCAGCAGGCGAGCGGGAGGTCAGCACTCATGCCGGCAAGAAGCTGAAGCTGGGCCCCAAGGCTGTTTCCGACATGACCCAACAGGCCATTGCCCTGATGGCCCGCGCCGACGAGGTGAATGAGGTAAATTAACTTCTTACTCTTTTGTATTACTCACACTACAAGGAATCTGGCTATATATGACCCTCAATATTCGTCACAAAATCGTCACAATAGTCTGCTTATAACAATTCTATGACGATTTTAAGATCGTCGAAAGCTGGGCGTCGCTAATGAACTATAACGACGATTTCAACGAAATCGTCATAACCTTCTATGACGATACTGGATCGTCATAACTCTATGACGATTCAATATCGTCATGGGCTATAAGGCCTAGCCACGTCAGATCATACGTGGTCAGTCCGACGTGGCACCGACGTGGCACACAATCAGCCCGGTCCATTTCAGCCATTTATATGGGCCAAGCCAGCAAATCAGCCTGTTTATGTTTTTTTCCTTGCTAGTTCTATCGGTTACATGGGCCATACCAAACATTCCAGCCTTTTTATTTATGGGCCATAGCCTATTTAAAATCCATTTTAATCCAAATTCAGCCATTTTAGGACCTGGTTCCACTTTGCAGATAGGTGCCACTTGTCATGTTCAGCTAAAAAATTGGCCCCGCGTAAGAAGGGTAAAAAATGACATTAATTTCAATCATGGGTTTCTATTCACAAGTTTGAGATCACATACATAATCAATATTTGCGAAAAATCAAAGAGAATAGACGTAACTATTTAAAACTGCTGAAATTAATCTATTACAATTTTACAAAGTCTAGCATAATCTAGATACGCCTAACTATTACAAGAAATTAGGCTACTCTTTGATCTGTAGTACAACTGCTGAAATTAAGCTACTCTTTGATGGCTTCTCTTCATAGCTTCACTGACTTCAGGTTTCTTAGGGATAGAGCTCCTAAGCGAACAACTACAATTTCGGTCTCAATGATGACATAATTTAAAATTGTACAAGCCAGTTTTGCAGCTCCAAGAAGAAAAATCTGAACATATGTTTTCACAAAGGAGGTTAATGTTATGAATTCCCATAAGCAGTACAAAGAGATACCAGAGCACATCAAAATGCCCAACTGCTATCAACAAATCATGTCCTAATTCTCTCTGAATATATGTCATAAATGAACAAGCTATCGAGTACTCATAAGTAAAGGTTCGAGTCGTGAGTACCAAGCACAGGAAAGTTGAGTTGACGTGATGCGGTACACACCTAATAATCGCAGAATTATCAGTGAGCTAACTAGCAGTACTTCAAGAGCAATCGATCCACGAGCACCCTTTGATAAGAGCTGGAATAACCTCTTTCCAGAAGCCCAACACTCGAGCTTCCTTGTAAAGATCATGAATCTGCAATGGACTAAGTCAATCAACTATATTTCAAACCGAATAAATAAACGGCTTTGAATTAACATCAAGTATATGAAATCAGCCTTAAATAAAGAAAAATAACTGTAGAAAAAGGAATTATTCTTTGCCTTCATAAAGTAATAGTACTATCATGTACTAATAGTACATTATTTCTTGATCTCTAATGTGGTATGGACCACAAGATGATTCCTGTGTCCTTCCACCACGCCTATGCAAATTCAGACCTCCTTGTTCACAATTCATTTGGTTATCATGTTTAATGCCTACTTATAGTCTAGTCTATATATATATTTACTTGAAAGAAAAGGTGAAATACATATACAATCGCAATCCAGCAACGTTAGTATTTCTAGCCCGACAAAGAGTCAAAAGTAACATGAATCAATTGGTACAGTTTTGTCCTAACCTTAGCTCAAATATTGTAGATCTACCACACATTTAGATCACGAGAATCACAGTTATTTCGATGACACAAGAGTAGATAAACACTTCTTCTATCACAACCATGTCTCATATAACAAGTGGAGGAGAAAATGGATGAATCAGGGAACTTACATACATAGATCTCATGAAGAAGAGGAGGAGCGTGGGTGAGGTCGAAGATCTAAAGACCTAGCCAGAGGATCTTGTTTCACAACCATTGCAAGTCAATGCTCTGGTGCACTCAAGTTGACCTCTTCTTATCTCACATCCCCATCTGCCAATGTACAACGCTGACCATATCAGAACCCAAATATAAAGGAACATGTACAACAGTGACCATAAATAACATCATTGAGACTCAATCAGATCTTAGTACAAAGCTATTCGGACCCTAGATTCCATATCATAGAATAGTATGGCATGGCACCATGTCCTATCAATCAAGTAACAAAGGAAGAGAAGTGGTTCAACCAAATACTTACCTAATCACTAGTAGAAAAACTTGTGTAGATAAAACATCACAATATAAGAAATGTCTCAGCGGAAAAGTCGTTATCTGAGCAACCATAGCAGAACACCAGTTTGGTAGTCACTTATAAAATAACCTTTTATTTGTTAAGAATAATTCAACAGTTAATGAAAATAAATCTGTTAGTAGTCCATATTCTATTTATAGGTAATGCTTACTCTGCAGATTGTTTTATAATTTTATTTTCTCTATTGCTTGACTAAAGCAACAGAAAGCGCATACGATGTGGTGTGTTTGACTAAAGCAACAGAAAGCGCATACTTGTGGTGTGTTTGATGTAAGAACTTTTAACATCAAAGTGTTGTGGCACGCACCATCAATAACAATAGAGAGAAGCATAAAACAGGAAACATAGCAAACAACATTTTATATGTCTGTACAATACAGATACGTAGGATAACACACGGTGCAAAACAATAGTCGGAAGTAGTTCTCAGCTTATCGCTTGATGATGTGAGCACACTACAACAATCCCTGCTATTGCCGTCTATACATCGCAACATACAGTCCCCAAATCCTAGAAAATTTTGGACCCGTAGAGAGAAAATTCGTTACACTGGACAAAATTCTAAATAAATACTAAGCATAAATGACAGGGGTGCATGTCCAATCTTACTCTTCAAGGTGCAGAATTGCTCAATTATGCTATATTCAGAATTTTGCTGAGCATTGCTCATAATGATTTTCTTAACTCGTCGACCGCACCCCCTTGGTCTGTACATAATAGTAAACTTGGCATTAGAAATCTAGGTTTGAAGTCATGGTTAAAAGAAGGAAAACTTTAAAAACTGAATTCAAAGTAGACCACCTCAGTATTCTACATGATTGCAGAGAGAAAAGTATTACAGTAGCAATGAAACAATTAATCTGAACTTAAGTTTGTAGAAATCTAGCCGTAGTAACTAAAGCAAAGTAGATAAAAGTTGACCTCTTAAATCATACAACTTTTCTTATCCTTGGTACTTCATGTGGACCTCACCCGTATCCCGGGTGTGTATCAAAACTCCACTATTTTCACATGGTTAACATTGTAAACCTGGATGGTGAAAGTTGTTTGCATCGATTCCTATATTTTTCCATTAAAAAAACATTTACTACAGGAACTCAGTGGTAGTGAACTACTGAAACAATTTTAAGCAGACCAACTACTAACCTCTTCAATATCTCTGATAACTATTGAGCAATTAAATAACCAATTCTGATGATCCTTTGGCTGGATTTAGGCATACTGATGTTGATACTCACATGGCTGAAAGGGAGTGAATATTAATTATTTTCTAATAAACCTATGTTGATACAACCCCAGAGTCCTACAACACAAAAAACGTCAATGATCATAGAAGAACCGGAGTAGCTCACACTCGAGCAAAAGGGGTAGAGAAAGCAAAATAAATAAATAAATTACTTGATGCCAACACAGAAGACCAAGGATTTGACTGACCAATTCACTATAAATGGGGGAAATGCTAGGAAAATAAAAAAATGCCATGTGCTTATACATTCTGTTTCCAGAATAAATGTAGAGTATTCGATGGAGCCTTGCAACTCGGTAGAAACGGATTGCAGGGGATGAAAATAAAACACACACAGATGCACTTTATTCTCTCTACAACTTTGACAGTAGAAGGTGGTGAAATATGTTATGGTTATTTGTTTGTTTGGATAACCATACTTCTTCAGATGTGGTCATTTAAGGCCAGAATTTCCTTACTCCCTGATTAAAAGCTCAATAATTCTATCATGTAAAAAATATGAGGAGGTAAAAACAATTATAACTGCCATGTGACAAGATGCTTAGAGTAAGTCATATTGCATAAATCATACGCTAAAATTACAGACCCAAGTAATATGGTTTGAACACAACGTTGAACTTTCAGCTGTCGATAACATCTGTAAGATAATGAAGTTATCATGGAAAAGGGAATTGTATACCTGGCTTGCATTCAAGACCAAATAACATAATAAAGCAAGAAAACATCTTGAGAACTTCCTATAGTCTCAATCCTTGTCCGTCTAAATCACCTCCTGCAACCAAGCATAAAGTCCAAACATGAAAGTTTCCAACTCAGTTACATATACCCAGGGGTCTTCGTCAGTTCATATGAAATCTGTATAACCAAAAATTCAAGGGCCTATGCAACCATCTCAAAACTAAAAGGGGTCTTCGTCAGTTCATATGGAATTCAGTTGTGATGATGAATTTGGCAACCAATTAAAAAAACCGGCCTAACCAAGAACCTAGGAATATACTAATAGCTAGAGCAGTAAGTAAGAATCTACATCATCCACAAGATCTAGAATAGGAAGATCCCTAACTAGTCAGAGTTAGGGCATGCATCATGGAGGTTGGGAACCCGACAAACTCCTCCATCATGGAGGTTGGGAACCCGACAAACTCCTCCATCATGGAGGTTGGGAACCCGACAAACTCTATTAGCACAAAAACATTACACAATTTCTGGCATGAAATCAAAACAAAAACACTTGGACGTGGAGGATCGAAGCTTGGCTGGCTAGTTTCTTGCTGCCTGTAGTGAACTTGTGATGTTCCCGTGAAAACAAAACCAGTCCAACGGCACCATCAATCCCTACTTGAAATTGGAATGACCTACAGGCGTTCTCGCCGTGACCCCCAAGGGCCTGCAATCCTTTGTATTTCCTCTTGAAAGAAAGCGAGTTAACAGAACTCAATCCTATGGGGAATTGGGGAGTGGAATTACAGGCACTAGATCTACTCGAACTTAATGCGAAAATCGATCAATCTCAAAGATTTATCGAACGGGAATTACTTACCACTGAAAACAGATGAGTAATTTGTTTTGAATCTGCCGATTGGAATTCCCCCTCAACTAATTCCGTCAAAACAGCCAGCAATCGTGGAGTCCCATCATTGGTGGAAGGAAACAAGGAGGCGAACTCGGAGGATCAAACGAGGGCCAACGCGAGACAAACAATTGCGGATAGATTTTTGTCCTTGAGCAAGGAGGGATTTTATTCACGCATTCGATTACATGGTCTAAGCTATTCCTCTGGCGAGGAGTGGACCGGCGAGGAGAGAGGTTCTCGGTGCGTGACCGGGGTTAGGTGGTGGCAGCCGGAGGGGCGAGTGGTGGCCGGCGGAGGCGAGGTGGTGGTAGCGGAGGGTGATGGTGGGTTCGGTGATTCTCTAGATCGGATCGAGGCGGACGAGGTGGGGTGGCGAAAGAGATCAGGGTTCCATGCGGTTGGTTGTAGGCGGACGGCGAAATATTCGCAGCGTGGCGTGATGGGTACTATGCCATGTCATCGATCCACGAGAAGTTTCCATAGATCACAATCCCATCCGTTCATTCTATTCACATCCAACGGCGTACACTGGCTTTTTCTTATATCTCGACCTGTGTAGGGATTATGACGATTTCATTCACAGAAATTACAATGATTTGGAGCGAAATCATCATAGTTTAATAAGATTTTGGCTCTCTCAAATAGCTTATGACCATCTGTTGCGGAATCGTCATAAAACTATGACGATTTCATCAATGGTCACTACCAAAACGTCATAGGCTGACACATTTCTTGTAGTGTGAGTATTTCCTTCATACATATCACCTAGTCCCCAAGGTTGCAGTCGAGTAAGAGACTTACTCGGCTATAAGCTCTACAATAGTCACTTAGTTTTTAAATCCTTTACTCCAAGCTTGTATGTTAGAGCTTCGATCCCTAGCCCTCGAGGTTACTGCCAAGTAAGGAACTTACTCGGCTGTAAGCTCTTAAGCTTTTTGATTCCTTTATGCCAAACTCATGTTAGAGCTTCAATCCCTAGCCCTCGAGGTTACTGCCAAGTAAGGAACTTACTCGGCTGTAAGCTCTTAAGCTTTTTTATTCGGCAGGTTGCCTGACCTGACTCTTCCTTATTGTTTGTCTTCTTCGATTAGCTCACGCATAACAAGTGCACCAAAGTGCATCAAGCTCTCGTCTTGGCGCATCGCAAGCTCGAACTTGCTTATGAGAATCTATAGACTGACACCCACGGCCAAGGTAATATCTTTGCTCTTCCCTTTTTATATTCGGTGTAATTTTCCTTGGTTCATCTTCTCATTTTTCTCTCGCTCTTGTTCCACAGCCACTGCTCAGTCTACCATCAATGATCTTCACTCACAAATCAGCGAGGCCGAGAGTAAATTTCTTGCCTCCCTAAGCCAATAGGTGAAATTTTTCTGTTGGTACTGACAAATATTTGTTCTGAATAAGCAGAGAAGCACCAAGCCGAACTCCAGAAGGAGCACGATGAGGTGACTCGGCTGAATAAACATATGGCCGAGATGGAGCAGAATCACTTGGCCGAGGTGAAAGGGCTAAAGGAAGAGCTTGCCGAGAAGAATGAGCAGCATGCCGCCAGTGCTGAGAAGATCAAGAAGCTGCTTGACGAGGTCGAGTCATTGGTTGAGTTGGCAAATCTGAACCTCGACGCCCTCCAAACCAAAACCAAGACTTGGCACAGCAAGCTCGCCGCTATCAACTTCTTTCTCGGTAGTGAGTTCTTAATCTTTATGCATCGTATAAGTCCTTCTGGACTTCTTCCATCTGCCCTTGTTATTTGCTAACTTTCTCCTTTTTCTTGCAGAGAATTTTCCTGAGGCCAACATGTTCGCCATCCGAGCCATGAAGAAAGTGAGAGCCGAAGCTGGTGCTCCTGCTGACGGCGAGGTGTCCATGGAGGAGCTCCTCGCAGCAGTGTCTGAACGGGTCAAGACCCTCAGATCTTGCGGTGTGGACTTTCTCAAATCGGCTATCCATGTGTTTCGCATGCTCTGGCCGAATGAAGACCCACCCGAACTCATCAAGCCACTTTCCGATAGACTGCTCCTTACTGAAGACTGGGTGGATCAATGGCGTGAGTCGGCTGGCCGAGCCACAGCGGACAAGGCTCTCTCCTTCGTGCTTTCATGGTACGAGGACATCAACCTTGATGTTCTTGCTCACATAAGGGGGGATGGCAAATGGCGAAATGACCCAGAGCTGATCAAAAAGCGCCAGGAGCGAGTTTATGCCATGATCGAGTACACCATGGTGCACGCTTGGTGTGAGGGGCCTAGCTTCCTCGACCTTGGCGACCCGCTCGTCAAAGTTGATGATGAAGAGGGTGGCGACAGCGAAGCGACTGAGTCAGATGATCCAGATGACCCGGCCACAGATGCCCCCCACTCGGCCGATGCTCCAAGTACCACTCCTGGCTCCGAGAATGCTCCTCCGAGTTCTTCTGCTCCTTAGACTAAGCAACACTCGAACTTTGATCAGATCCCTGGTATGCCGGGTACATATGTAATATACATTGCACTTTTAAGTTTGATTTTGCGCTTGTTAATGGGCTTTATATATTTGCATTATGCTTTGAGTGCGAATCATTCGAGGACAAGTCCCCAATTTTCATTTTGCCGTGTCACCTCTCCTTTCTTTTGGCCCTTGTCTACCTTTTTCGGTGTTCGACATTAGGATCTCAAAGTACGAAGGATACAGTTAGCGGGTATGAAACTTGGATAACTTGGCCGAGATTACTCGACACATAGTATAACATGACCTGCAGAGAGCTAGGCAAAAACTAAAGCCGACTCGCGTTTCTCCCTTGTACTTATCTGGCGTTCGTGTTTACCCGTCTTACATATTTTTCTCTTGCTTGCCATGAAGCCGTGTGTTCGGACAACGGCATATTCGAAGAGTTGATTTCTTCTGAGTAAACACTACCTGTTCCGAGATAAATTTCGGGTATCACGCCAGCCGACGTAAAATAATTGAAATGGAAAACTTAAGGGGTAGTCCCCGATTCAGTTTTTTCGAATCATACCATTTTATTATCAGCACATAGCCGGAAACCACACCCGACATAGGAGAGTTCGAGTGATACATGCACTTCTTCTCCTAATTATAGGAAGGACGAAGCAGTGCCACATTCCATGGCCTTTTGGTTTCATCTCCTGACCTGTCCGCCTTGTTCTTTTGCGCTTCACGAGCGTCTATGAGATAGTAGGAATCATTGTGCAATGCTTTGCTTACAATGAATCGACCTTCCCATGGAGGTGATAATTTATGCATCCCTGCTGTGCGCTGCACCAGCCTTAGCACCATATCTCCTTCTCGAAAAACACGAGGTTGCACTTTCCGTCTATGGTAGCGTCGGAGATTTTGTTGATATATAGCGGATCTGGAGAATGCTAGTTCCCTTGCTTCTTCGAGTAAGTCTACTCCATATTCTCGGGCCTCTTTTACCTCGGCTTCCGAGTATTGCCTTATCCTTGGCGAATCATATTCTATGTCGGCAGGCAAAAACTGCTTCAGCCCCATATACGAGGAAAAATGGCGTATAACCCGTTGACCGATTCAAAGTTGTTCTTAGGATCCACAGTACTAAGGGTAGTTCCTCTATCCAACAACCAGGTGATCTCTGGAGTGGTTCCATTAAGCGGGGTTTTATCCCGGACAGAACTAAGCCATTAGCCCGTTCAACTTTTCCATTTTATTATGGATGGGCGACTGATGCTACATCGAGTCTTATTCGGTGTTTCCCACAGAAGCGAGCAAAATCTCCTTCATCAATGTTCGTGCCATTGTAAGTGATCACACTGTGTGGGTAACCGTATCTGAGGATTATATCTCTTAAAAATGTAATAGTTGTTTTACCGTGCAATTTCTTGATTGGTTTCACTTCTATCCACTTAGTGAACTTATCAATCATGACCAAGATATGAGTCATGCCTCCCCTTGCTGGTTTGAATGGTCCTACCATATCTAGGCAGCATACTGCAAACGGCCAAGTTATTGGTATAGTCTTTAATTCAGACGCTGGTAAATGTGACTTGGACGCATAGTGTTAACAACCACCGCATCTTCCGACTAACTCTTGCTCTTGTGCCAATGCACTTGGCCAGTAGAATCCATGTCGGAATGCCTTGTCCACCAGTGCTCTTGATGACGCATGGTGCCCGCACTCTCCTTGATGGATATCCAATAAGATCTCCTGGCCTTTCTCTGAGCTGATACAACACTGCAGTACACTTGTCACACTTCGCTTGTAGAGTTCCTTGTTGATTATGGTGTACGCTTTCGCCCTCCGTGCTGTTTGCCTTGCTAATGTTTCATCACTCGGCAAGGTCCCATCTTTCAAATAGTTGAATATTGGCTGTGCCGATGTTGGTATTAGTATTTCCGGGTTTGCTTCAACATCAATGTCCATTGGTTCCGCTGACATATGCTCTGCCGACATAACCTGAGGAGTCCCCAAGTGTGATTCGGCGATCCCTGAATTGAATGGGTCAGTCCCCGGGTGACTCGAACCTATCCCTGAGTCGATGTCCATTGGCACTGCCTCTGATTCCTGATTTGCCGGGATGACCCTGATTGATTCGGACTCTAGTGACGGCTTGATCGATGGCTTCCTAAGATGCTCCAATGCAACCCCTGGTGGTATTGCTTGCCTAGATGATCCTAGTTTGGATAGTACATCTGCTGCCTCATTTTCTGCTCTAGGAATGTGATGAAATTCACAACCGTCAAAATATCCCGAAATTTTTTGTATGTGGAAACGATATAATGCCATATTTGCGTCCAACGCATCCCAATGCCCAGACACTTGCTGAATCACCAAATTTGAATCGCCAAAACACATGATTCTTTTGATACCAATTTCCTTGGCTACTTTAATGCCATGGACAAGTGCTTAATACTCAGCAACGTTGTTAGAGGCAGCAAAATGAATCTGCAACACATATCTCAGTTGATCCCTTTTTGGAGATGTGAGCACTATCCCGGCGCCCAGACCCATTTTCGTCTTGGACCCATCAAAATGCATTTTCCAGTAATTCAGATCTGGCAGTGGTGGTTCGTACTGCATTTCCATCCATTCGACAAAGAAATCTGCAACAGCTTGAGATTTTATCGCATCTCACCTATCATATTGTAGAGTGTATAGTGCCAGTTCGATGGCCCATTTGGCGACTCGGCCGCTGGCATCTTTGCTGCCCAATATATCCGAGATAGGTGCCTCGCATATTATCCGGATTGGGTGTTCTTGAAAATAATGTTTCAGCTTCTTTGCGGCCATATATACCCCATATGTCATCTTCTGGTAATGCGGGTAATTCTGTTTCAAGACAGAGAGCACTTCGCTCAAGTAATACACCGGTCTTTGGACTGATTTGCCCCCTTCTTCACGTTCAACCACTATTACTGCACTTACAAATCTGCTGGTTGCGGCGACATAGAGCAACATTGGCTCCTTGGATAGTGGTGACGCTAATATTGGTGTTGTTGCCAACATTTCCTTTAATTCATGGAAAGTGCTATCAGCTTGCAGTGTCCATGTGAATTTGTCTGATTTCTTCATCAGCTGATATAGTGGTAGGGCTTTTTCACCTAGCCGACTAACAAACCTGCTCAACGAGGCCTGGCATCCAGTAAACTTCTAGACATCATTGAGGGTTTTTGGCAACTCCATTCTTTCGATGGCCCTGATCTTTGTCGGGTTAGCTTTGATTCTTCGGTTGGATACAAGGAATCCGAGTAACTTGCCAGTCGGGACACCAAATGTACATTTTTCCGGGTTAAGCTTCATCTGTAATCTTCTCAAGTTTGCGAATGTTTGACGCAAGTCCTCAATTAGAGTATGACTTTGTTTGGTTTTTATTACCATGTCATCAACATATACTTGAACATTTTTGTCCAATTGATCTTGCAAGCACTTTTGCATGCATCTTTGATATGTTGCGCCTGTATTTCTCAATCCGAATGGCATGGTGCGATAGCAATAAGCCCCGTACGGGGTGATAAAAGCTGTCTTTATTTGATCATTTGGGTTCAGTGGAATCTGATGGAATCCTGAATACGCATCCACAAACGACAACAACTCAAACCCAATAGTAGAATCTATGACTTGATCGATCCGAGGCAGAGCAAATGGATCTTTTGGACATGCCTTATTAAGGTTCGTGTAATCAATACACATGCGCCATACCACTGCCACGTTTGGGTCATCTTTTTTCTTCTCGACCAAGACTGGATTTGACAACTAGTCCGGATGTAGTACTTCCATGATGAATCCAACAGCTAAAAGTCTTGCAATCTCGGTAGCTATTACTTTCCTCCTATCTTCGGCGAAGCGGCGGAGGGGTTGCTTCACCAGCTTTGCATCTGGCCTAACATGAAGAGAGTGCTCAGCCAGCTCCCTCGGAACTCCTTGCATATCTTGAGTGGACCATGCAAAGATGTCCCGATTCTCACGGAGGAAACTGATGAGCTCACTTTCATATTTGTTTGTATGGCAAGCCCCAATGGTAACTGTCCGCTCTGGGAAAGTTTCATCCACCTGCACCTTCTTGGTTTCCTTGGTATCTTGAAATGACACACTGCCATGTGGGTTGGTGAGTGCCGGCACGGACATTTGTGCTGCTTTGGCCAATGCTGCCACTTCCAACATCTGACTTTTCTCTTGTGCTATGACGAGTGACTCGGCCAGTGAAGATCCCGCTGAGGCACAAGCAATAGATCTTTTGTAATATCCTTCAACTGTGATCACCCCACATGGCCTGGCTGCTTCATCTTTAAGTAAGCCATATGGGTAGTAGCCATGAATCTTGCCATAGCCGGCCTGCCGAGTAAGGCATGATAAGAACTGACCAAATCCACTACTTCAAACTCTATAGCCTCAGTGCGACAGTTCTCTCTGTTGTCGAATAAGACGTCGACCCAGATCTTACCAATTGGCTCACAGGACAATCCCGGCACAATACCGTGGAAAGTGGTCTTAGTCGGCTCTAGCATGTTCATGGTAATGCCTAACCTTAGCATTGTATCCTTATACATGATGTTGATGCTACTGCCACCGTCAATCAATAATTTTGAAAACTTCACGTTGATATCTGGGACCATGAAGGTTGGATACAAAACCAGAGCATATCCTTCACGGGTTGGCATAATCTCGGGGTGATCTTTTATACTCCAAGTTATTTCTTGCTCAGACCAATGCATGTACTTGTTATTGCTGGCATCGTGGCATTCACTTCCATCATTCGTTGCTGCTGGCTCTTCTAGTCATTTGGCTCTGTGACAAAGACTACGTAGCTCTAGTGATGTTCTCTGTACTCATTTCTGGTTCCGTGGCCGACATGAGCGTCGTCACCTCTTGGATTGTGCACTTGGTGCACAGCTTCTCTTCTTTCTTGATTCTGATACCTAGGCTGCCTGTTTTCATACCTGTTATCTTCTCATACTGCTTGAGCATTTCCTCATGCACTACAAGGAATGTGTCAAACTATGACATTTTGGTAGTGACCGTAAATAAAATCGTCATAGATTTATGACGATTCTACATCAGATGGTCGTAGGTTGTTTGGGCGGGCCAAATCCTTATTAAACTATGACGATTTCGTGAAAAAACGTCATAATTTCTATGGAAAAATCGTCATAATTGCTAGACAGATCAAGATATAAGAGAAGGTCAATATCAGCCGTAGGATGTAAACATAATGAACGGATGGATGGTGAAGTATGAAAACTTGTTGTGTGGATCGATGACCTGGCATCCAGCGCGCACATAGTGGAAAATATTTGGCGCACACACAAAAGTCCCCGCCGCCATGACCCCTCTATCCTCTAACCCTAACCCTTATCTCTCCCCCGCCGCCACACCACGCCCATCTCTGGTCATTCTCTCCCCTCGCTCTTCTCCTTCGATGGATACACAGCACCACCACCCTATCCTCCTCTCCTCACCGCACCTCTCTTATCATTCAAGACACGATCCAGCACTACACCCTTGCCCAATCTGTCCTCGTCGACATGGATCTCGACACAGCGCCTGCGAACCCTAGATGGGACACTACAGCCCACTGTCATGGACGAGCAAGCCCGGTCTCTCGTGACTTCTCCATTTCCTCTCCGACCTCCCTCTACGCGGCATGGATGCCCGCGCTCGTCGGTGGCGAGGTCCGCCCGTTCCATTTCCGGCACTCATCCGGGAGGATGGCCACTGGTTCCTCCCAATGCATCGCTGCTGCTCTCCACTCATCCGGTGAGGCTGACCTTCTTCTACTGCTGCTCTCCACGAAGTACACGCCGGCCTGGTGGTTACTAATCCCCTCCATCTCTAGATCTGGGAACTAATTCAGGATGTGGTGGCAGCGTGGCAGCTGATTTAGTTCGTGCGGTCGAGCAATGACTGGCCATACACCGAGGAGGGTTGGTCTGCGTTCCCATCCAGGTAGGCTGGCAATTACTGATCCGCAGCACCCTACTGATCTCCTTTTGACAATACATACATGTTGGCTAAAACTATTGGTAGTCTGGCAAACAGTTTACTTGAAGTCTGAAATAGTCCTGCCCTGAACTTGTTGATGAATCTGCTTCTATTAGAACTTAGGACATGGTTGACACTATGCAGTCTTGTAGATCTTGTAGATAAGTAAAAAATAGTTTAATGGAAACTATATGTATTTATAGTGCCATGTGGATTTTTTACAGTCATGGTTTCTTTGTACTGAATCATTTGCATATTATGTGGTTTATTTGTGCCCTTGTGATCTAGAGTGCAAGTTTGGCAAAAGTTGCACATTGCATTTCCATGCAAGAGGAGCCCATGATACATCTAAGTACCTGTACACATTAAGGCCGAACCCATTTTTTCGTTGTTACTTTGTAGAACATTTATAGTTTTTCCCGCAATGAAAAATTTTAAGCATACCTAGTGCTATTCTTTATCATGCTAGCTCCGTGTTTTACTTAACTGTTATACTAACTACAACCAGTGATTGTTGCAGGCATGCTTTGAACAAGCCATGAGTAGTTGCAGGGGTATTTGCCAACATGATTATGGCTGTAATATAGTAATCATCTTCTTCATGATCTCCATGGTGTCGATAAGTCCCCAGTTCCTCACCTTTCTCATCTTTGTGAGACAGGTTTACTATGTTCTGTTTACTTGCATTATGTGTTGCATACATAGAACTAGTTAAGGAAAGCTACTCACAGAAAATTAATTGAATCACATGGTTGCTAATATGTTACTTTGTTTGAGCACAATATTAGGTGCACTTAGATAAGAGTAGGTGTGCTTGTTGTTTGCAAAGTCGTATGATCCTAGGCAGATATACTTGAAACTTAGTTGTGGTTTCTACCATGTTTAATATCATGGCCTGCGGTCGCGCGGATCCAGAGGGCATCGGGTTTGTTACCCTGGATCCCGTGGCGGCCGCGCGGTCGTAGGATGGAGCTTGGGATGGCGAAGGAGGGGAGGACCTGCGCCGGCAAAGACAAGCGAGCTGGCGCCGCTGTAGGAGGGGACTAGGCACGACACAAGAGCAGTTGGCCTGCCGTACGACACCTCAACCATGGCCTAGCAGCGTCTCCATCTTCCTGTGTTGCCCCCTGTAAGCTTGTTTCTCCTAGTCTGTTTGGTTTCATTCATGTGTGCAGTCAAGCTAAGTGGGAACATTGGTCAGTTGTGTTTTCTTGTTCAATTATGTTCTGTCAACTCATGGATGAGTACTTGCATAACTTCCTGTATAGTTTGTCTCGAAGTTTTGCATTGTCCCGTCGTTCAACTCTTCTGTGGTATTCCTTCATATTGATCAGTCATAAATTTTCCTCTTCATATGAACCATTTCCTTGTATAACATCTGCTGGGTCTGATTTGTGTTCACGAGGGAATAAAATATGCTGCTTCTTCTTAGGTTTGCTTTAGTGATTATAGTAATGTCATTGTGATTGCAGTATTTGCTATTGCATTGTTGATAGTTTTAGCTGATATCTCTTTGAGCTTGTATGCCTTGAATATTCAGTTGATTACTTTGCATTGTGCAGGCAAGCCGGCAACATGGTCATTGCGCTGCTCTCCCCCAACACAGGCTTGGTGTAAACATCAAGACCGTCTTCACTGACTTCTAGTGGGCGTTGAATTGCTGAGTTGCTTGTGTGTGTGTGTGTGCTTCCATTATATTATCTGTTTAGACTGATTACCACATGTAATATACTTTTTTCCATGAACAAAACCTTTCTTTTAAACTGTGCATGAAACAGATATAACATCTGGAGCTATTGTTGTTTTGAGGGAGTCCTTGATGGCAATGAGATCAATCTTGTCTCTCTGCTGCTCTGATCAAACAGGTTAGAGTACTTCTATCTGATTTTCTTATAGTCGAAATAATTTTACTTTCTGCGAGATTATAAATTGTGAGAATGGATGTATGTTTCTGCTGGTTGTGCATGAAGGTGTTCAGATATTTATGTGACATAGAGATTTTTGATTTTGAATTCGTATATCTTGTATTTATGATGATTTTAGTTTTGGTGTTGTAAAATGCTACTCATACTTCATTCTTGATTGTAATCTTGGACAAACTGGTAGCCAAACTGGTAGACAATGTTGTGATTAAGGCTTGTCATTTTTTTACTCATTTGCTATTTTAGCTAATTCAAACCATGTTTTTGTTCCTACAACAGAAAATAAAATCAAGTATAGTTTATGTAGATGCTAGTATATATATGTTCTTTATTTTCTTCCTAGCTAGTCTATGTTATTGTTTGAAGATGTTGCTTTTGTTGTCTCCATAACCTATTTCGTCTCTTTTTTAAGGGTTACATACTGAAGTTGGAAGAATAAAAGGGATTCTGTACTCAACAAAGAGTAGATAGTCTTATTTTTGGAGCTTTATTTATATTTTCTAGGTGATTTGAACTATTGAATTGTTGTAATATACTACAGTGTACATTTGTAGTGGTTTTATATTACTGGGTGACGTGCACTATGTACTGATTGTAATATAGGTTTTAATTATTATTATTATTTGTGAAAAATAATGTGATCTGGGCTGTGTTTATGAAATATTGTCTATTTTATGGCCGTATATCTGAAATAAATCAAATGCTAGATGGGCTTAAAAAAGGCTACATCCCATCCAACATTGGACTAGAGAAATATACAATTTTGAGTAAATGGTTGAAAATAAAAAAGAATCGGATCTTAAAATGCTAAGGCCCTAAACATACAGAAGGCCAAAATGTTGGACTTGGCCCAAGTAATCAATCGATTTTCATAGAAAATTTGGTGGACCATATTATTGGGCTTGGCCCATACAAATGGCAGAAATGGACCGGGCTGATTGTGTGCCACGTAGGCTCAACCACGTAGGATAATGGTTATGACGATCCAATATCGTCATAGACGGTTATGACGATTTCAATAAAATCGTCGTTATAGTTTATTTGCGACGTCCAGCTTTCGACGATCTCAAAATCGTCATAGAATCGTCATAAACGAACTGTTATGATGATTTTGTGATGAAATTAGAGGGTCATATATAGCCAGATTCCTTGTAGTGATGTAAGTGGTGGAGGGGGAGGTGGTGGCAGCTCCTTATTTGGTGAGTCCACTCTATCTCCCTTCTGAAACCAAGTGCATTGCCTCGTCGTGTGATTGGCTGGTTTACTCGGACTAGGCGTGTGAAACTTACATGGTTGATCCAACATCATCTCATAGGTGTATTTTTGTCGGTCCTGATACTGCTTCCTCTGATCGTATTGCCTTTTGCCATCATTCTTTGGCACCCATTGTTGTTTACCATTTGTCCTTTGACGCTGACTGCTTCTAGCATATGGATGATCCTGACTCACAGCCGCAACCTGAGTCGAACCATATCTATAATCTGTTCTTTCGTCTCTTCTCGTGCTTCTGTATACGGATCTTTCCTGGCGCCTTTGTGACCCAGCAGCGTCATAGATCTGAGTCTCAGTCATCCTGTCTGCCGACATGAGCAGCGGCTAAGTCGGATCTCCTAACGCATACGAGTCGGCGATTCTTATCGTCTCTGCCAGGCTTGCCAGCATATCTCTTTGTAACCTTTGCCACATCACACTTCCATGTCTACATCCTTGTGCAAACCATGCGATTGCTTGTGACTCGATTACCCCTTCACAAGAGTTACGCATCGTACACCACCTTGTGAGGAATTCCCTGTCTGTCTCATTCGGTCTTTGCTTGCACATTGCTAGTTGTTGTGGGCGATTCGGCTTCTTGTAAGTGCTCGTGAAATTGATCACGAAAGCGTCATGAAAATCGATCCAACTGTTGATCCTTCCGGGTGGCAAATGATTCAACCATACCCGAGCTGGTCCTTCTAGCATCTGTGGCACGTAACGTACTTCCCATCTCAAGTTTCCCTGCGCGATCTTCACAGCGGTTCCATAATCTATGAGCCAGTCCTCTGGCTTTGTGCTTCCATCATACGTTTTCGTCCTCCGCCACCGAAATTTGGCACCGGTGGCTCCTTCATGATCCTTGGGCCAAAGCACGGTGGACCCTGCGGACCTTGCAATTCAATTATCTCTGCCATTTTTATGCGGTCAAGCTTCAGCCTTGCATCATCCGGCTGAAGGTTCCTGCCTCCAAATCTTTCTCCCATTGCTTGATATGCATGATCTGGCAGTTCATACCCGTCATTTACCATGGCCGAGTAACCATCATTATACTTATTCGTGTTTGGGTCAGCAGGCTGTTGAACTGATTTTCCCGCGCTTTGCTGTCTTCTTTCCGGCTGAGCTGTTGCGTTATTCGGAGCTGGATTTCCTCCTCCTGTCGAGTGAGTTCCGCACCTAGCATGAGGTGCAAAATTTTTCCCTCCGTTTTCATTTCTCTGCCCAATTTTTCCTGGTTTCATTTTCTCGCGGATTATTTCTTTTTGCCCCTTGCGCATGCACCGGGTTTCCTTGAACCACTGCCGGATCATAGGCGACCATCTGCTTGTTTCTTCCAGAATCCACACTTTTTTCCTTTCTCGGCCTAGGCGCCGTTCCGGGTGAGGATGCTGTGTGCCCAACCGATCTTGCCGGGACAGCATTTGCCGAGTGAACCAGCTGTGACCTCCCTGCTATACCCGGATTTGCTCTGTAATACGCCTCATTCAACATGCTGGCTGCTTTTACTAACTCATTGACTCATTCTTGCTGCATTTTCTTTGCTTCCCCTTCCAAGTGGGGTAATTCTGCCATTGCTGCTTCTGCTGCTCGCAGATTAGTTGTTGTTGTGTTGTACGTTGGGCGCATGGCCGTCTCACTCCGGTGTTATCTTCGATGTCGCATCTGCCAGCTCTTCGTTGAGGTTCCTTCCTCTTAATCTCGTTGCATCAAGCCCGCTCTTTGCGCCCTTGACTCGATTTGCCGAGTTAAGCTCTCGGATGGTGATATCCACATCCCGCTGTAACTGTGATAGCTCTTTGGCTTTCTCCAGGACTTTTATTCTGGCTTCCTCCAATTTGGCTTGCACACGCACCGGCTCAGTTGCATGTGCCACTGGCTCTGCCAACTTGTCTATCGCTTCCTGCAGCTCCTTAGCCCTCTTGCTCCTAGCTATGTTCTCTGGTTTTTCCAGTGGAGCCTTTGCTTTTCTTGCAGCCCTTGGCGTTTCCTCATGATTTACTCCCTCTGTGTTCTCATTCTCCACCTGAACTACTGGAGGAGCTGTGGGGTTCGGGGTTGTCATCATTACCTCCATGGAGACAAGTTGACGTGGTTTTCCGGTGACAGGAACCGTCGGAGGATCCGGCGCCAGGACGACGTTCTCGGGATATGCGCGCTCCACGCGCAACGCGACGTAGACCTGGTGCTCACCGAACTTGATGAAGCGACCGCCCCTAGGGAACGGCTTGGTCCCAAAGCAGCCAGCGTTGTCGCTGACGAAGTTGAGCACTCCAAACCTCTGGATGAGGCCGAAGTAGACGCGCTCGCCGGTCTTAGCGATGATGTTGCCCATCCGGATGAAGACTCCTTCAAGCACATGCTTCTTCCCCATGGTGGGCGCCAACTGTCGTGGTGGTGGCACGGCAGATGCCATGGGTAGGCTTAAGTTGGGGGCCGAATGGGTGCTTGTGGTCACCGGGGAGGGAGTGCACGGTCGAGCCATGCACAAAGAACAAGAAGAACTCTCCAGACTTGGCAATTCGATTAATTCCCCAAAGATAACAAGTGCTCCTTGAGTTGTTTAGGCTAGAGTTCACAGCACTAGTTCCCTACTTGTTCCAACCTCCTTCTACTTCTGCTATGCCCTCCCTTATATAGGCAGTGCTATCTAGGTAATACCCCTTTGGGTTCTAGGGTTTACTGTTTGGATCTTGGTCCCTACAATGTGGGACGGGTCATGGGATTGCCCTAAGCCCAATGGCCCAGTCCACAAAGCTTGACAGCTAACGGTCTTCTTGTACGCTGCATCCTGTTCCTTTTGGAGTCACGCTGTAACTTTGTACGTCAGCGTTTGCTTTGGGCGTCACCCGTCTCCTTTGTGTCACCCGGCGTCGCCCTTCTCTTTTGACCATGCTTTGCCATGATCCCTCCTGAACCTTACTCAGAAAGGTGCCACATGTCCTTCTTGACTCGGCCCTTCCTCGGTTGACTCGGCTCGTTGGTTCCTGCAAGGGTTATAGCTTTGTCTTACGCGGGCCGACATAGTTTGTATGTCGGCTTTCATGATTTTCTTTACCCGGTCGTTCTTACCCGGCCTGGTTCTTTCTTTACTCGAAGACAACCCACCTGCGCTATGTTTCCCCTCTCATGACCCTACCGGGGGTTATCCCCCCGACAAATCCAAACCCAAACCCCAGTTGGATTGAGAGAAGGACTCTTTCCTTCTTCCACTAGGAAACCATTGTTCCACTTTGACTTTTTAAACTTCCCGTTTGACTTTCAATTTTGAGCTTTAATTCTCTCTTGCAAATGCCCACTCCAAGTGACCTAAGATATGATCCAATCATTCCACTTACCCATGACACATTCATGGACCATTCCCATTCCGGACCGTTGAACCTTCTAGACCCTTCTAGAACCTCTCCGATGAAAACATCGGAATCTTTCTTGAACTCCAGAATTGGACTTTCCTTATATGAATCTTATTCTCTGGATCATTCCGGATCTCCTCATGATATCCCGGATCCCATCCGAGACTCCGAACAACATTCGGTATCCCTACTAACATTCCATATCTACTAAAAACATCGAATCCTTAAGTGTGTCTCCCTACAGTTCGTGAATTATGCAGACATGCATGACCGAGACACTTCTCCGATCAATAACCAATAGAGGAATCTAGAAATGCATATGGCTCCCACATATTTCTATGATTACTTTGCGATTGAATGAACCACTTACATACGATGCCAATTTCCCTTTGTCTCACGATAGTTTACTCATCCGAGGTTTTGATCGTCGGTATCTCTGTATACCTAGTTCAACCTTGTTACCGATAAGTACTCTTTTCTTGTTCCCGTGATAAGTGATCCCTTGTGAGACAGACACATGCTTGCAAGCCAATTGGATGACATTCCATCGAGAGGGCCCAGAGTATATCTATCCGTCATATGGATGGACAAATCCCACTCTTGATCCATGTGCCTCAACACATACTTTCTTAACACTCAATGACACCTTTATAGCCACCCAGTTACGATGTGGCGTTTGATGTCATCAAAGTATCCTTCCGGTGATGGTGATTACCATGATCTCATGGTCGAAGGAATTAGGTTACTATGTATCAGAAAGATTATAACAAATGAACTATTGAAATGACTTGATCTTTATGCTACGCTTATCTATAGGAGTATGTCCATCATACCATTCTCCTAATGATATGATCTTGTTGTTAATAAAATCTCAGTGTTCATGATCGAGAAACTACGATCATCTATTAACCAACAAGCTAGTATTATAAAGAGGCTTTACTAGGGACTCTAATTTAGTTTACAAATCACACAAGTATTAATGTTTCCGGTTAATACTATTATAGCATGAATGTAAACATTTATCATAAACACAAAGATATAATAATAACCACTTTTATTATTGCCTCTAGGGCATATCTCCAACAGATGTCGGGGGGATAACCCCCAGGTGGGGAAAGCGAGGCCTAAGTAGGCCGGCTCCAGAAGACACTGGTCGCCTGACCTTCAAGCAGAAGAACTCTAGGCGGTTGGACACCGCCCGGGTCATGGTGTGGAACACAGCAGGGCCATAGGGGATGGCTTAAGAGGGACACTTAGATGCATGATACGTCGTAAAAAAATCTATAATTTTTTATGCTCCATGCTTGTTTAGTATCAACTTTGTTATGTTTCATCTACACTTAGAGGCATTTTTATATATTTTCTGGAACTAACCTATTGACAAGATGCCACAGTGTCAGTTGCATGTTTTCTGCTGTTTCTGGTTTCAGAAAAGCTAGTAAGGAAATATTCACGAAATTGGACGAAACAAAAGCCGAAGTGCCTATTTTTCCAGACGCAACACGGAGCCTAGAGGAGTAACGAAGGGGAGCCACGAGGCGACCACACATTGGGGTGGCGCGGGCCCACCCTTGGCTGTGCCAGCCCATGGTTTGGGCCCCTCAAGGCTCCACTGACCTTGCCCTTGCGCCTATATATACGTCTCCTCGAGACGTAAACCCTACGCGGATCAGATCTCCACAAAAGTTCTCAGAGCGCCACGACACCAAGAGGATATTCGGGACAGAAGTCTGTTCAAGACCGCCGGACGGAATTGCCCCCGGATTCATTTCCATTGACTTCACCGCCATCTCCATCGCCGTTGCTGACTCCCATGATGAGGAGGGGTAGTTCTCCCTCGAGGCTAAGGGCTCTACCGGTAGCTATGTGTTCATCTCTCTCTATGCGTGGTCTTATTATGGTCATGAGCTTTGTAATCAAGTAGATCTACTCTGCTACTCAACTGTTTTAATTAATCTCCGGCTATCGCCATGTGTGTGAAGGTGACAGTGTGCACACCGTGTGGCACTTAGGCTAAAGATTAATAAATACTTATCATGAGTTATATTTTGAGTTGGTTGTCTCTATGAAATTGTGGTGTTTGTTGGAACCATCTAGCGCTCAAGGTGACAGTGTGGGGTTATCTAGATGGGGAATACGAACTTTGAGGTTTGTTGTTATAGCCCTACCAAGGATTAGAGTTGTCCAATCAGAGAGTAGTTCAGAGTAGTATCATGAAGATAAGATATTTATATGAGAGTGTCCACTAGTGAAAGTATGATCCCTAGGCCTTGTTTCTAAGTATTGAAACACCAATTACAACTATTCCTTCTACATGTTTGCTTGCTTCCTTCTTTATTTAAGATTGCCTTTAGTCTCTTCCTCCCCGTCAAGGTCTTTTCTGGCACCGTTGTCTTATAATCATCCATACTACTTGTATTTCACTATCTCTTCACTGAACTAGTGCACCTATACACCTGACAAGTGTATTGGGTGTGTTGGGGACACAAGAGACTTCTTGTATCTTGATTGCAGGGTTGCTTGAGAGGGATACCTTTGACCACTTCCTCCCTGAGTTCGATAAACCTTGGGTGATCCACTTAAGGGAAACTTACTGCTCTTCTACAAACCTCTGCACTTGGAGGCCCAACATTGTCTACAAGAATAGAAGCGTGCGTAGATATCAAGATCTTTTCTGGCACCGTTGCTGGGGAGGTAAGGTAAAAGGTACTCACATCCTCTGGATACTAAGCTATCTTCTAGTACTGTTGCTGGTGTGTGAGTGCTTGAAGTTATTTCCTTTAGATTCTGCAATTATATCTTTTTATTTCTTGTTTTTATTTCCACTAGTTAGGCTTAATGGAAAACACCAAAAATTTAGAGAGCTTTATAGTATTTACCTTGAGTTAGGACATGAAGTGTTTGAAGAGAAAATTAAAAAAACTATGGAACTTTATTTGTATGCTAATAGCAATATTATTAGTATGAATTCTTTGAAAACCATTATTGCTAATGCTATGGAAACGTCTAAGCTTGGGGAAGCTAGTTTTTATGAAAATGATCTTTTTAGTTCCCCAGCTTTAGAGGACAAAATTTTCTTTGATGATAATATACCTCCAATATATGATGATTAAAATGATGAATATGATATTTTTAGTCCACCTACTATTGAGTAGAAAATTAATTATGATTACAATATGCCTCCTATATTTGATGATTAAGGTTATGAGAATAATAATGATAACTATTTTGTTGAATTTTCTCCCACTACAATTAATAAGAATGACTATGCATATGTGGAGAGTAATGATCATTTTATGCATGTGACTCATGATGAGAATGTTTTATGTGATAGTTATATTGTTAATTTTATTCATGTTTCTACTGAAATTGATTATGAGAGAGGGAAACATGGTCTTATGTATCTCAACAATATTAAGTTTCCCCTCTTTATGTTGAAAATCTTGAAGTTGCACTTGTTTTGCTTTCCTATGCTTGTTGCTTTGTGCTTTCATGACTTGTTTCTTTACAAGATTCCTATGCATAGGAAGTGGGTTAGACTTAAATGTGTTTTTAATTTTCTTCTTGATGCTCTCTTTTATTTCAATTCATATTTCTTATGTGAGCATCTTCTCAAACTATCAAGCCTAACTTAAAGGTGTTAAAGAAAAGTACTTCTTGGGAGATAACCCAATAGTTTTCTTGAGTCTTGGAAGTTATTACTTCTGTAATAACCTCTCCTAATCCTTTTTGTTTGATTTTTGTGTCGAGAATAACCTCTAATGAGAGAGAAGTGATTTGGGGAAGTTGTTATCCCGAAATAGATTTTTGTGCTTCACTGTAAAAATTCGTTAAAAACCTCTATATGTCGGATTGAGCTGTAATTTTCGGAGTAAATCCCCCAGGTTGTTATCTAACTTTAGTTAGTAAACACACTTTTTGATTTGATAAACAGAAGGTCTTCGAAAAAATCAGTTTTTACCTACTGGTCTGTTTTGACAGATTTTTTCCATTATTTGCATTTGGCTCTTATCGATTTCTTTTTGAGTTCTTTTTGGTGAATTGAGATTTTTAAGGGAATTGCTACAGTAGCTTGTGTTTTTAATGAAAGTTTTGCTGTTTTTAAACTAAACCCAAAGGTTTATTATTCTTGAATACACTAATGTTGCTAATGAAGAATTGTGTGAAGTTTTGTATGAAGGAAATTTTCAAGTGTAGGGAAAGAACGATGTGATGAGATGAAGAATGGAAAAAAGATCGAGCTTGGGGATTCCACCCCGTGTCACCCCAAGAAATATTCAAGAGGTACAAGCGTCAAATCTTGGGATGCCTTGGGCATCCCCTTCTTCATCAACAAAAATCTCAGGTCTTCTTTCAAGACACTTTATTTTTGCTTCATGCACTATGTGTTGTTCTTGGAGCGTATTTATTTTGTCTTTAGTTTTCTTTTGCTTTGTTTGCTGCAATAAGTTGGTTAGATCCCAACAAACTTCTTTTGGAGAGAGACACGCTCTGTTTTCATTGCCTAAAACACTCTAGTTTTCATTCTTATTGTCTTGTGAGTGTTCTCTTTTGCTAGCACTGTGTTTATCCTTAGTTTTCTTGTGCTTTCATCTTAGAACATAGTTCTTCTTTGTGGATTTTTGAGACAAGCTCACTGATCCTTATTGATTATTGTCTTTGTGAGATGTTTTAAATAAGTCAATTGGTGTTGGAAAAGAGTAGGAAGCTTCATGCTTAAGTGGTACAAAAGGAAGCTTGTTTTAGCTATGTCTTAGACTTTACCATGTCTTGCTAGATGTTGTTTTGACCTTATGCTTAGTTATTATTACTGTAGCATTACTTGTTCCAAACAATTGAGATTGCTTAATGTGCCTTGAAAGAATCATGCATTGTTTTAGCATACAAAAGCGTAATATTGTGGTATTCTCCTTTGATGCTTTATTTGGGTTGGCTTGGCACATGCTCACACCATGTTATGACTATGAACCAGTCATCTTAGCCTCTATGATCATTTATTTTTTGACTTGTGGCACTGATAACGCTTGACGAGGTGGAAGAGGTTGAAGTAGATTCCCCAGTAACAACACTAGACAGCTTGATGGCGCCTGGGGTTTGACGTGGAAGCGCTTCGTTGGAAACCCCAAGAGCAAGGTGTGAAGCAGCAAGCAGCAAGTCTTCCCTTAGTAGAAACCAAGGTTATCGAACTAGAAGGAGGAAGGAAACGTCACACAGGTGTTGGAAGCAACTTGGAGACCTGCACAACACAAACTCAAGACTCTGCCCCAACGAATCAGTGACACTACTAGAGAAAACCTTATGCGAGGCGCACCTAAAAGCATATGCGAGGCGCATATCGTATGCGCCTCTAGCTTCGAGCCTCACCTATTTTTTATGCGAGGCGCATATGATATGCGCCTCCTATACTTCACATATGTGAGGAGCATATCGATATGCGCCTCGCATATGTGAAGTATAGGAGGCGCATATCACGCCTCGCATATGTTTCATAATGCGCCTCCTACATTTATTGTATATGCGCCTCCTATAGTGTCCTATATGCGCCTCCTATAATATTTTCGAAATTCAAGTTTTATAGATCACTATAAATAATAGTATATGGATATTCAAATACACAATATAGTCTAGAATACAGTATAAGAAGCACAAAATTATCCAAAAACTTTCAATTGGCCAAAGCATAATAGAACCAAAATGAATACAAGTACATTGCACATCAATCGCGACATACGAGTTCATACATCAAGTAGAATCAATAAGTGCCATGTTTTCACACAACACCAAGTATTTGTGCCACAAGATCACACCTCCGATTACAAGTTCACAACCACATTACAACTCCGAGGATAGAGCTCTAGCTAGATGAAGTAGAGCACATAACCTACCATAAATAGCAACAAGGTGGTGATCACGAGGAAGTTCCTCCACTTCTTCCTTCCGTGCCTCCTCTACTTCTCTTCCGCCACCTCTCTACTCTCATAGCCTAGGTAGTTGTTACCCGTGAAGTTGTTCACTTGCTTCTGGCAGTCTTTCCACTCGTCATACACACCTAGAAACCGGCCGATGTACACGACATAGCACCTCTTCGCCATCTCCTACATACAAGAAAGATGATATTAGTTATGTCAGTGGAAAGCAATAGCAGTTCACAAGATAGAATCATGCATATATATGGGTGCAACAAGATGTAAGAAATCAGGTTCTAATCATCGGCATTTCAAAGAAAGACCAAAAAAAGCAAACAAAGAATGACTTGGATTAGTGCCTCATACTTAGGTTAGGCACGGAAATAACAATGCTCGTTGTTCGATCTCATGCGGCAAGTAGAGTATATACCCAAATTACTAGTCTACTTGGCACACCAGATGGAATAAAATCCACATGTCCACAACACATAAATTTAAATGCATTAGTGGAAAAGTACAGTTGAAACGAACAGCTGAGAAAAGCTTTGTCTAGAACTGTTTGAGTGAAAAACAAATATGTTAATCCAACCACAACAAATTTTTGTATTAGTCAAGAGAAATTGAATGTGTTATAATAGTTTATGGTTAGATACAACACACCGTAACTTGACCACCCGACACCTCCATCCTTCTGCTCTACTGTGCAATGTCATACACCACTGCATTTGCATTTCTCTTGGCCTTCTGCAACTCCACAATCGGGAGAGAAGAGCTGGTCCTCTTCAGATCAAGCACAATACCGCTGATCATTGATCTAATGACAACAAATATTGTAGCTCTTTCACCGGCATAGACAAATAGTTACAGGTAATATTAGAGTGCACAATAGAAAGATCTTTTTCATCAAGTTTAACAATGTTTACAGATTTCATTCATGAGTGCACTCACTTTTTTGCATTGCATCACAACATGATACCATCCTCATTTTCCATTCATGGAGCACAAAAATCACTTTGGATGGTTAAAAGAGGCATGAAGAATCAACTCTGAAATTGTGCAGAACTTTCTAAATACATCGTAAAGACAGAGATGAAGACCTTAATGCTATGTGATTCTGGGATATGAACATCCAATAAAAAAATTAAAATGTGCGCACATTAGAAACTTCTTTCGGCAGAAAATGGCTAATGTATTGTTACACTGTGTAGTAACTAATGCAGAGCATTGTAAAAAGTACAGTTCAACGATTCCTTTAAAGAGGATAGAAATTAATTCCTTGGTCTCGACCACAGAAACCTGGACTGTAATATGATGGATTGGACACTGTGTAATATTACATAAACCTGAACTGAAATTCCTTGGTCTCGACCACAGAAACCTGACCTAAAATAGTTGCATTCATCATCTGTAATATTTCAGTTTCTCTCCATGTACTTGAATCATAGTTAAGTAAACATTACAGCTTTATTTTGTCAATAATCCAATGTAAACCTATAGCAGAAAACCACATCAGAGTGGCAGAAAACCACATCACTAAAGCAAAGATGCAAGCAGAGGACAATTGACAGGTGAGGCAAATGATGGAGTGGCCGGCAGAGCGACTCTCACCTTGGAGTACTCGGCGAGGACAGGATGTCCGGCGGAAGGCGCGGTCCACGGGCAGCAGGTCTTCGAGCAGCAGCATCGGGCTCCTCCTCCACAGGCGGCGGCGGGCTCCTCCTCCACGAGGCGGGCGGCGTCGGGCTCCTCATCCACGGGGCGGGTGGGTCGCGAGGGCGAGGTGCTCATCCACGGGTCGCGGGCGAGGTGCTCGTCGACCCCTATGGCTAGTCGCCGAGATGTCAGGGAGAGTGGAAGAGGGGTAAGGGGAAGGGGAAGGGGAAGGGGAAGGAGAGGAGAAGGGGGACGGGGCTCACCTCGAAGACGGGCTGTTGCGGGCGAGGACGGCGGGCGGCGGGCTGTTGCGGGCACGGACTGCGGCATGAAGGGGACGACGGCGGCGCGGCAGGAAGATTAGGTTACTGTGTGCGTGAGAGAGCAAGGGGAATCTCGTCGGCCCTTATTATACGAGGTACCAGCATATGAGAGGCGCATATTGCAAAGTGCGCCTCGTATAAGATTACGCGAGGCCCATCTGGCCATAATGCGCCTCGTGTATTCTGCAGATATAGTCAAATAGAGTAGTGCCCTCGTTTTTGTCAATAAACACATATCAGCCCATTGGTTACATGCCTCGTCCTAATTTGAACCTTGGCCACCCAGGTTCGAATCTTGGTGGCAACAATTTTTGTGGAATTTTTTTTAAAGGCCATTTTTCATATAAAAACATTGTCCAAACACAATATAAACTAAAAAACATTGTCCAGACACAATATAAACTATAAAATATACTGCAAATTTTTTAAATATTCAAAATATTGCAAAAACAACAAAAGTAAGTATTATGAATGTGTCTCGTCGATATATAATATTCTCAATGTAATATTATAACATCCAAAAAATGATAATTATGAATGTTTCGATACATAATAGTAGGCCACATACACGATGGTTCTTGGCAATGGTTAGAGCGCTCTAGCATTTCTAGACAATCGTCGTCTTCTTTCCCTTCTTGACATAATAGGAGGGGCAGACCAGATTTGTCTTGGTGGATGAGGAAGAAGTGAGACAAGTCAGTGGGGTGGTAGTTGACTCCATGTGCCAAAAACTGGAAAAAGGTGGTGTCATATTGTGCCTCCTATAATTCAAACTATAGGAGGCACATATAACAATATGCGCCTCGTCTATGCGGCCACCTACCTCCACCTGGACCCGTAGGAGTTACTTGAGGCAGATATGACCATATGCGCCTCGCATATTATCAAGTATAGGAGGCGCATATGACCATATGTGCCTCGCATATTCGAGCACCTACCAACACCCGGGCCCACACAGATTATGTGAGGCGCATTCTACCCATATGCGCCTCGCCTATCTGATATATAGGAGGCACATATGACTACAATGCGCCTCACATAATCTAGGGCTTCTTGATTTATTCCGTACATGGATTATAGGAGGCGCATTCTTATCATATGCGCCTCGCCTATTTTTATACTAGAGGCGCATGGAAAAGAAGTGCGCCTCGCCTATTTTATAGGAGGCACATATGGTCTAAATGTGCCTCCTATAATCATGTCTCCTATAGCCTTTTCTCTAGTAGTGTGAGGTTGTCAAGCTCATCGGTTTGCTGTAACAAAGGATTAAACGTATGGTGTGGAAGGTAATGGTTTTCATCAAGTAAACAAGTAACAGTGGAAGATGTATCAATGGTAAAGATTGGACCGGGGTCCATAGTTCACTAGAGGTGCTCTCCTTAGATAAACAACATGACATGAAGGGTAAACAAATTACAGTGAGGCAATTGACAGGAACTGAGCAAGGCATCACAATGCAATTACTAGCTAGAAAGATCCTATGAGGTTGATTGGGCAATACAACAATATACATAGACCGTAATCCAACTGCATCTATGACAAGAAGTCCACCTTCAGGTTATCATCCGAACCCCCTCCAGTATTAAGTTGCAAGCAATAGACAACTCTTTAAGCAAAGTGTGTAAGGTAAACAGTCCACATGTTCCATGAGCAAGAGACCGTTGTTTTCTCCCTAGTAGTAACAACACATCTACAACCGAAGATATTTCTATCACTTCCCTTGGAAACTAGAGGAATGAACCCACTATCAAGCATAAATACTCCCTCTTGGAGTCACTAGCCACTACTTGGCCAAGATAACCACTAGCAACGAAGAGCATGCAAGATCACAAACAACACAGACATGAAAGAATCATAAATATAGAACCAGTAATCAAACCAACATAATAATCTCAATATCCATCGGATCCCCACAAACACAACATGCATGATTAAAAATAGATTAGATCTTGATCATGAACGGAGCTCACAAGATATATACATGAAAGCACAAAGTAGGAGATACAAACATCTAGCTACTCACAAATCATACCAGAGAGAAGGCCTCCGGGATGATCTCCCCTCCAGCAAGGTGTAGGGAAGAGCTTCAGACCCCCCCCCCCCCGATCTAGGGACAATGGTGGCGGCAGCTACAGACGGTTTCGTGGAATATTGATCGGGTACTGAGAGTTTCTGCATCGGGGGATTCTTATAGGCAAAGGGGGAGACCGAGGCGGCCGCTAGGGCGGCCAAACCCTAGCCAGGCGCGGGCTAGGGCCCACCCGCGCCTGGGGGGGGTCTGGCCCCTCGGGCTCTCCTTTGGACTTCTTGTGCCCCGCGGAAATTATTGACTTTGACGTTTGTCCTGTCCAATTCCGAGAATATTTCTTTACTAAATTTTCTGAAACCAAAAACAGCAGGAAACATGCATCTGGCACTGTTGCAACTTGTTAATAGGTTAATACCAGAAAACATGTAAAAAGCACCTCAAAGTGTAGACAAGTTGTCAACACCTGGATTTTTAATCCCAGATGCCTGTTATGGCATACATCGCAATCCCAGGATTACCATTTTTGCGAGACATAACAGAATTGGATTCCACAGTACATCATCCATTACAAACCATATATAAGATCTTACATAAATAGGGATCTCATGATCCAGTTCTTAATACAACATCAAGCAGCGGAATACGTAATAATAACGGTAGCGTAGGCGAAGCTCCATCTTCAGGTTCACAGGCAATGCTGACGACGGGAGATGATCCTAGTTGTCGTAACCTTCCTGGGGTCCATCCTCCAAGTACTCATCTTCATAGTCTGGCCATGGGAATAGCCAGGGACAAAGCCATGAGTACTCTTTAAGTACTCGCAAACTAGTACTAGCAGGTAAAGGGTTTTTTTGGATAATAGGACACTAGGCTCTAGGGTTGTTTTGCAAAAGCCAGATTTATCTCTACTAAGTTTAGGAGCACTAATGCTAGTTGAAGTTTATAAAACCTAAATGGGAACTTGTATTTCATATCACAACCCTGTTGTGGTCAAGTCAAAGTCTCAATTCATTTCACAAGTCATTTTGAAAAGTCTGACGGGGGAACAGTATGGCCACTCCAACTGTCCATAACCGCGGATGCGGCTATTCAAATAGTTTTACAATCTGCAGAGATTGTACACTTTCACCACAACATTTGATACATCCGTTAGGAACAAATCCTGAATTCACCATACTCAGTATGCGGATAATCAATCCTAAACTTTCAATTACAAGCCCTAGTATAAGCACCTCTCCTGTGAGTTTGGCCTCCCAACCATGACCAACTGTCATCTTGGGTACTGCACAGGTGGACAATCTTCACAAGGTAGCCTCAGCTCAAACCTTGGCCGTGAGGGAACTAATACTAGGTTATATAAGATTCCAGTCAAGCCCTACCCAATCTTCGGGTATTGTGGTTGTACGATAAAATTGGAATGGTATCGCATCCAGACAACCATCAGTTTTATAAAGGGCTAAGGCTCATGCCTCAATATTTTCATCACCAAAATCATCAGGTGTTCGGAAACACATGTCCAAAACATTTCAATAGAATGATCCATCATTCCAAGGTTTTCATAACCAGTTTTCCACCAAGTAATCCCATCTAAAGCTGATCAAGTTTTATGCTTAGCACTAGCATCTACAGGTGGGGGTAAGTACTAATGAGGGGTGGTGGACTAGTGGAGTTTCAACTAAATACAACCTTATGTCTTAGGCTGATATCAAGGTTTCTAACTTAGGCCAAATTTTATGCTCTTTATGCAACCTTCACATATCTTTCTAGTATCTACCAATCTCATAAGTAAACTCTAAGTAAGAGCTTTGATAAGGAAATAAAGTAAGAAGCTTGCAAGTAAAACTAGGATTGGTTTATCAAGTGGGTATGATAACATATGCTTAAGGCATATAGTAGGTATGGTAATAAGTAAGGGTTTGCTGGCACAATATCAGTTTAAGCTTGCTAAATTGCAAGTGTTAGCTTGCAAGGTTACTGGCTTGCCTTGTGCAGAGCAGTGGTTGAAGTTCTCCTCGGCTTCTTCCTCATAGAATCATCCTTCCTCCTCGTATCCTTGGTCGGTACTAGCGTCTATGAATAAATACGAGGTACACAATCACCAAACAATACTTAAATACTTGCAATCATCACACACAAGGGTCCTATAGATGATCTAACATCATCTCTAACATTACAAGATTAATGCTTGGTTTAATTCCTTTTATTTTTAGAAAAGTAATTTCTACTCATTGAAAAACTACTTAAGATTTAATATTCTCCAAACCAAATATGGGATCATGTTGACACATGTCATCACCACATATTTTAGTCCATGGGAATATGATTTAAAGTGGTGTCACAATTTAATAAGGTTTTACCCTTTTATTTGAATTAATTAAAGTGACTAGAAATGCCTATGGGGCATTCTTTTATTACTTGAACATTATTTCTGCAAGTAAACCTATATATTTTTATATATTCTGAAAGGTATGGTGAAATGTGATTTTTGAGAGTTGCAAGCAACTCAAAATCTATTATGGTTTTAAATTGAAAATTTTTTGAATACAGAAAAGATTCTGCCTTGTTATTTTTACCATGGGTGATCTATAGATCCAAATGACTTGAATCCAACGGGCTTGGATTCAGCATTCCCAGACCTTTATAACAAAATTAGTTTCATTCAATTTGGTTCACCGAATCGATCTACGTTGAATTTTGAAGTTGGGTACAGAAGTGAGTTTGAAATAAAATAGAAAAGGTTTAATTTGAATAACTGGGCTAATTTGAATAACTGGGCTGCGCAGGAAAAGTTAACGGCCTACCGCTAAGCGCAGGTCGCTGGCTGCTTAAGTGGGTGTCCCCACCGCCGTGAGACAGGGGTGCGAAGCGGTGGGGGCAACGTGGACGTTCGATCCGATTCTAATCCAACTTGAGAGTCATCGTCGACGCGTTGAGCAACGTCCGAGAAAGAAACCTAGCGCCGGGGTGCTGGGGCTCACCGGGGTGCTGGCGAGGGTCGGCGAGGCGGGCGAACGACGAAGTCGACGACGGCGAATCTCCTGGTACCGGTGGCTTCTCCTGGGGAGGCTCCAATCGCTGGCTCCCTTCTTCTCTAGAGGCGGCAGGCTCCGGTGAAATTCCGACGAGGTGGTGCTCGCCTTGCTCGGAGAATGGTGTGGCACGATCAGTGAGAAGAGGGGAGTGAGATGGTGTGAAGAAATCGACTGGGGGTGGCCTCTATTTATAGTCGAGCGAGGGGACCGACGGGGCGCACGGTGAGCTCGTCGGGGGCGATGGTACAGGCGGCTATCGGCATGGGCGACGGTAGGGGACGGTGCGCTGCTCCCTGGCGACGCTCAACGACATGGTTTCGAGGCGTGCGGCAGGCTTGGTCGAACGCGACAGTCTGCTCGCGCCCGATGAAAGGCCGCGACAACGGTGGCGCGCGGGCGCGAACAGCGTGTCCGCGGCCGGGAAGGTGGTGATCACGTATGCACGTGGCGAGGGCGGCGCGCGGTCTGTGGGCGCTGGTTGAGCGTGGCGCACGGGGCGTGCTCTCGGCATGGTTGCTAGCGAGGTTGGCATGCTTCGTGCGTGTGGTCCAGGGCTTGGCAACGCTCGCGGCTGGGACAGGGAGTGGCGGTGGACGGTGGGCTGCCTCCCAGACATGCTGGCTAGGCTTGTGTCTCCTCCTAGCTTACTGTCGACATGGGGGTGACAAGTGTGCATTCGGCCTACTCACCATTGATGGCAATGCCAAGCTTACAGTGATGCTAAGGGTTAGTTTAGGTTGTTAGATGATATACTAAGGCTAGTGGTGCCCAGAGAGGGAACAAGTTAGGCTCAAATCACTGCTCCAAATATTGTTTAGATTTTGTTTGATTTGTATCATCAAGGTGTTTGATGAAATGGCCGCAAGAACTCAAGTTTTGAATTTTGAAAAGATTTTTGGTGGGTGTGCTAGGTTGGTGCTGGTGAGTCTGTAGATGCTTGGGTTTTGAAAGTTGAGCTTGTTTGAGTGGTTTTTGAAAAAGTGGGATCTTCCCATATGATAAAGATTCAATTTTGAATTGTCATTTAAACCATGCATTTGAAAGTTTCTGGATGATCACAAAGTGGGCCTTGATACTTTGTTATGAGTACATTCAAGGGGTGCAAAGATCCAGAAAAGTTTCTGTTAGGTTTTGAAAGTTTGAGACAGCCAAAGTAGGCATGGGAGTTAAATTGGTCAAAATTACCATTCCCTTGTTTTATTTGTTTTGATTTACTTGTCTTTAGGAAAAGTGTGGGAAATGTTTTAGATGATGTTTATTTCACCTAAGAAACATTTTACAAGCAAAGAAACATACAAACAAGGTGGTTCAAAAGAATTTCAAATTTAATGCATACTCATATGCATGCCTTCATAATTTTATTTACAAAAGTTTTTTTGTTAAGCCTAATTTTGATGATTAGAGTTTGATGATCCAAGTTTAGTATTTTTGGGATGTTACACAAGTAAAGAAAAGTAGATACTAAACAAGCATGGAGCATAAAAAATTATAGATACATTTCCAACGTATCAGCATCCCCAAGCTTAACTCCTGCTCCTCCTCGAGTAGGTAAGTGATAAACAGAATAATTTTTGAGCTGAACATGCACCCTCACAATAAAGATCCAACCATTTTCAAGCATTGAAAGATGGTATCAAAGAACTCTAAACATGTGTCGGAGAAGAAGGCCTCCGGCATGATCTCACCTCTAGCAAGGTGTCGGGAAGAGCTTCAGATCCCCCCGATCTAGGGACAATGGTGGCAGCGGCTACAGACAGTTTCGTGGAATATTGATCGGGTACTGAGAGTTTCTGCATCGGGGGCTTCTTATAGGCAAAGGGGGAGACCAAGGCGGTCGCCAAGGCGGCCAAACCCTAGCCAGGTGCGGGCTCGGGCCCACCCGCGCCTGGGGGGGGGTCTGGCCCCTCTGGACGGCCCCTCGGGCTCTCCTTTGGACTTCTTGTTCCCCACGGAAATTATTGACTTTGATGTTTGTCCCGTCCAATTCCGAGAATATTTCTTTACTAAATTTTCTAAAACCAAAAACAGCAGAAAACATGCATCTGGCACTATTGCAAATTGTTAATAGGTTAATACTAGAAAACATGTAAAAAGCACCTCAAAGTGTAGACAAGTAAAGAAAAGTAGATACTAAACAAGCATGGAGCATAAAAAATTATAGATACATTTCCAACGTATCAGCATCCCCAAGCTTAACTCCTGCTCGTCCTCGAGTAGGTAAGTGATAAGCAGAATAATTTTTGAGGTGAAGATGCACCCTCACAATAAAGATCCAACCATTTGCAAGCATTGAAAGATGGTATCAAAGAACTCTAAACATGTGCATGAAATAATGGAGTTCTAACAGTAGGACATAGCAACTATGCATGCAACATGGAAAGCTACAAACAAAGATCATGAATAATATGCAATTGAAAAACGTTTGTTTGTTTCACATACAGAAAACATAGCATAGTGGCAATCAGCTTGTCCCTCATAGAGTAGCAATATATATGCATAGGACACCTTCAAAGTTCACAAGGGTGACTAGAAACAAGTATCACAAGAGCAAGTAATAGCACAAGATGCATCAATTAATAAGCTTTGGAACACTGCACACAGAATGACAACTATGCTCTCTTAATGGTGCCTAAAGGTAGAAGGTGGAGACTCAAATAATGGTGGGAGAAAGACCCTTTTTTATAAAGGAAGCAGGGATAACAAGTTTCAAAAAGAGCTTCCAAAAATTTTGGTACTTGTTAGCTTTCAACCCTCATTGCTCCTATCATAAGCATCTTGAAGTGGTTAAGGTTAAAGTGTTAAAGTATATGCTTGACAAAGTATAAGGTGGCAATCTCAAGTCCCTTGACTATGAGGGCTACACCTCATGGATACTCAACTTAGGGCCCAAGCAAGTTCTTGTGACTGTAAGTATTTGCATATCATTGAGAACCGCCAACGGGGTACCCCTTGCACATGGTACATGAGCTTTCCCATAACCAAAATGACAAGGCAAGCAGACAATGAGCATCTCAGCAATTCTTCTTATGTACCATGGGAATATGGTGCTTTTCTCTCTCTTTCCTCTTTTCTCAGTGTGTCTCTTTTTTTATAAGAAGAATGCTTCATAGATGTTACTATGGTGATGCTACAAGTTTCCACCATGATTAGGCGTGGCTTAGGCTAGCGGCCCAGGCGTTTCTCTAACACAGAATACAAACTCCATGGACTTACAAGTTCCCACTTCATTTCACACCGGTAACATCCATAGACAAAAGAGCATGATATCAACGGAGTACAAAAAGTACTAGTGCAATGTTGAAAACGTTCCCCGTGACAGCACGGTTCTGCTAATCCCAACTTATAAGTGCAATCATATACAACAAAGTTGCCTCAATGGTTCAAGTTTATTAGGGGCGAATAATAAAGTGTGCCATCAAGTTCGTGAGGGCTTTAATCACTAAGTTTTCACATAACAAAATAGTTTTTAATTGGAAGATAGTTGAAAACAAGAATATACTTGGAATGGTGTAACACACCATGCATAGAAGTTTATACTGGACACCATTGTTCAAAAAATCGTCCGATATGCCTATTTATCGTCCGATTTATCGCTACTCGAGGGTGACCGCTATGCCGACTTTTTGATTTATCGTCCGATTTTCCAATTTATCGTCCGATAAATCGGCCGATACGCTGAAAAATCGCCAATTTTCTATTGACCGATAAATTACCGATAAGCGATATCCTTAACATTGGTGGACACTTTGGAATAACTTGGTTTCTTGGGAGATGGAAGCATGAGTAGAACTCACTCATACAAGTGGAGGCTAGCAAAAGACTGGGAGCAACCAACTAAGAGAGCAATAGTGGCAATAATTATGCAATGCAACAAAGCAAACTAATCAAAGCAAAGAGTGGTACTACAAGTCAAGGACTAAATGATCATAGAGGCTAATGGTGACTTGTCATAGTCATAACATGGTGTAAGCATGTGCCAAGTCAACCCAAGCAAAACATCAAAGGGGAATACCACAATACTAAGCTTTTGCATGCTAAAACAACGCATAATTTCTTCAAGGCACACTAAGCAATCTCAATTTTTTGGAACAAGACATCAATAATCACTAAGAATAATGCTAAAACAACACCTAGCATGTCATGCTAAAGTCTAAGTCACAGTCAATGCAAGCTCCTCTTGCACTTCAAGCAAGAACTTACTACTCCTTTCCAAACATCAAGCAACCTTATTTGCAAAACAACACAGCGAGAACAGGGGTCCAAAATACTAAGGAAAACTAAACAAACTAAGCAAAGCGAACTAAAACTATGACGCTCCAAGAACAACACAATTGTGCATGAAACAATAAAAGAGAAGTGTCTAGATAGACCTGAGCTTTTTATTGATGAAGAAGGGGATGCCTTGGGCATCCCCAAGCTTTGACGCTTGTACCTCTTGGATATTTCTTGGGGTAACACCATGGTGGCATCCCCATGCTTGAGCTTTTGGCCATTCTTCATCTCATTGCATCATTCTCTCTCTACACCTGAAATTTTTCCTTCATACAAAAATTCACACAATCTTCATTAGCAACATTAGCTTATTCAAAAGATATTAGACCACTGGAAAAGCTTTAGAACATCAAGGCTTTTCACTAAAAACAAAATATACTGAAGTAACTCCTTCAAAGAAACTCAATTTACCTGAAGAGAGCTCAAAAAGGAATCAATAAGAAGCAAATGCAAATAATGGCAGAAATCTGTCAAAACAGACCAACAGGTAGAAACGAATTTTTTTGAACATCTTCTGTTGCACAAATCAAAAAGTGTTGAACTAACGAAAGTTATCTAACATACTGGGGGTTTTATTCGTAAATTTTCAGCTCAATCCAAGTTACAGAGACTCCTCAAGATTTTTTTGGTGGAGGACAGAAATTTGTTTTGGGACAGCAACTCCCCAAATCTTACTTCCCTCTCATTAGAGGTAATTCTTGGCACAAAAGGCAAAAAAAAAAGATAAGGAGAGGTCATTACTAAAGTAATAACTTACAAGACTCAAGTAAACTCTTGGGTTATCTCCCAACAAGTACTTTTCTTTAACGCCTTTAAGTTAGGCACAAGAAGCAAGAAGAATCAAGTATTTTCAAATGAAGAAGCATTAACATCAAATCTTGATTTCAAAGGAGGAGCAAAAAGCAACTTCTCTCTCCTCATAGGGAAGTGTTCAATACCTTTCTTGAATGTAAATTGATATTTGATGGTGCCTTCTTTCATATCAATTATGGCACCAACTGTTCTAAGAAAAGGTCTTCCCAAAGTAATAGGACAAGAAGCATTGTATTCAACATCCAAAACATAGAAATCCACAGGATCACGTAGACGATCCTTCCCACAGCCCTAAGCAGCGCCCCGCAATCGGTCACATCGTTGACTTTTCGATGAAGACCTTCCTCTCCTTGTTCCAGAAAATGGAGGTTGTAGCACTCTCCGCGATTCAAGAAGACAACCGTGGTACCGGAAGTAGAGGGGAGATCTCGCAGGGCTTCGCCTTAAGCCGGAGCGAGTATGGTGGAGTATGAGAGAGTCCCACAATGATCTAGGGTTTAGACATGCCGAGGAGGGGGCTAGGCCGACGGCTAGGGTTTGACCTAGGCGGCGGCGGCGAGTGCCCTAGGGCCGGCGGCGGCTATGGAGGGCGACGGCGGCTTGGGGCTAGGGTTTAGAGGTAGGGAACTTGTCTGCTAGGAGGGGCAGCCCTGCCCCTCCCTTTATAGGTGGGAGGCGCAGCCAAGGGGAGGGGAGTCCCTCCCCAACTCGGCTTGGAGGTGGGCTGGCGGTGGAGGGGAGGCTCTCCTCCCCAACTCGGTTTCCACCTTCCCCTCCACTTCCCAAAATAGCCGTTTGACTTTTCAAACAAGGATTTGATTAAACCCTTTATTTTCTTCAGCGATGACACCTTGTACATGATGCAATCATTCCAACTTGGTGTGACACATTCATGTACCCTTCCCCTCCGGAGTGCCGGACATTCTGGAACCTTCTAGAACATTCCCGATGAAAACACCGGAACCATTCCCCAACTCCGAAACAGGACTTTCCTTATATGAATCTTATTCTCCGGACCATTCCGGATCTCCTCGTGATATCCCGGATCCCATCCGAGACTCCGAACAACATTCGGTCTCTTTCTCATCATTCCATAACTACTCAAACAACATCGAATCCTTAAGTGTGTCTCCCTACGGTTCATGAATTATGCGGACATGATCGAGACACTTCTCCGATCAATAACCAATAGAGGAATCTGGAAATTCATATGGCTCCCACATATTTCTATGATTACTTTGCGATCAAATGAACCACTTACATATGATACCAATTTCCCTTTGTCTCACGATAGTCAACTTATCCGAGGTTATGATCGTCGGTATCTTTGCATACCTAGTTAAACCTCGTTACTGATAAGTACTCTTTTATTGTTCCCATGATATGTGATCCCTTGTGAGACAGTCACATGCTTGCAAGCTAATTGGATGACATTTCACTGAGAGGGCCCAGAGTATATCTATCCGTCATATGGATGGACAAATCCCACTCTTGATCCATGTGTTTCAACCAATACTTTTCGAACACTCAATGCCACCTTTATAGACACCCAGTTACGGTGTGGTGTTTGATGTCATCAAAGCATCCATCCGGTAAAGGTGATATGCATGATCTCATGGTCTAAGGAATTAGGTTACTATGTACCAGAAAGCATATAGCAATTGAACTATTAAAATGACTTGATCTTTATGCTACGCTTATCTATAGGAGTATGTCCATCATATCATTCTCCTAACGATATGATCTCGTTGTTAATAACATCTCAATGTTCATGATTGGGAAACCACAATCATTTATTAACCAACAAGCTAGTATTATGAAGAAGGTTTACTAGGGACTTCAATTTAAGTTTACAAATCACACAAGTATTAATGTTTCCTTGTTAATACTATTATAGCATGAATGTAAACATTTATCATAAACACAAAGATATAATAATAACTATATTTTTATTGCCTCTAGGGCATATCTCCAACACTTAGAGGCTTGAGTCTGACCCAGCGCTCTGCCGATCTAGCTAGTACAAACCGCCAAGGGACGGATCTCCTCAAGATGTCGGATCGCGGACGGGTTCATCAGAACGAAGACAGAGGAATGCGCGCAACAGGAAGGATGCTATCCCCATATCCTCCGACCACGGATAAAGAGCCCAACCTCGGCGTCCATCGCCACCGCCCCGATCCCCCCGACATCAGGAAGATTACAAGACTCACCATCGTACGGATATGCCCCTCCAGCAAAGCGGGCCGTCATCCGCGATAACGCCAAGATGCACTCATGATGGAGAGCGCCACCAAGGACATAAGAGAAGGTCACACCATGACCCTCCGCGTCCGGCAAGCAACCGTGACAGGCGTGGGGCATCGCAGGAGGGTAACAACAAGAAGGCTAACCCACAGCCACCTCCGCCTCCGTCACCTTCAAGCAGTCACCATGACAGAAGAGGCCCGCGTCGTTCACGCAGCCCATCCCCTGTTGACAACAAGAAGAATAACCCGGAGCCATACGATGCACGTTCACGGATCGATAAGATCCACGAGGCCCGGGAAGGACCATACCTGGGACCACGTTGCTTTGGACCTGCAATACGGTCCGCAACTTACCCCAAAGGTTTCCGGATTGACAAGACCATCAAGCCCTATGACGGCACCTCCAAGCCCGCCACATGGTTCCAGGACTACGGCAACGCGGTGGAGATTGCTGGAGGCAACCCCAACGTCGCCGTCAAGTACCTCCCGTTAATGTTGGTGGGTACGGCCCGACAATGGATCGACGACTTGCCGGAGAAATCTATCTACAACTGGTTAGACATGCATGAAGCGTTCACCAAAAACTTTGAGGGTACATACAAGCGCCCCTGCACTGTGGGCGATCTACAGCGGTGCGTGCAAGAGAAAGACGAGACATCTCGCACCTACCTCTCCCGCTGGCTGGATATGAAGAATTCCTGCGCAGGAGTGCACACCCAGACCGCCATGGCCGCCTTCATCGATGGATTGGAAAGGGGAACGTTACTCCGACATAAGCTAAAGCGCTTGCAGGACAATCATCAACTTGACTTGAATCAGATGATTCAGTTAACTAGTGAGTTCGTAGCTGCCGACGATGATGCTCGTGGCTCTTTGCCGGCAACGGCCGTTCCAACCCAAGCTCGGAGGAACAACAGTACAAATAGGAAAACCGCTCCAGAAGAAAAGCAATCTACCGACATGGTTGCCATGACTTTTGCAGGACGAGGAGAAGGCGGACAATGTGGCCGAGGAAGGGGAGCAGGCCGTGGGAAGCAACGAGGAAGTGAAACCAACTCGGCGCCACTCCGCGTCCCCCAAACGTACGAAGAGTACCGCGATATGCTATGCCTCGTACACCTCGATGTCAACGGCATGGCCACCCATACCAATCGACACTGCAAGTTCGTCAACGACCTCAAGGAAGACCCGAGTCCCACAAGCTTAAGTAGGAAGAATGCATCATGAGGCAAGGGCAAGGAAGAAGAAGGAGGAGGAGTCCAAGGATTCAAGTGACATGGACGAGGACGTTGACCCAAGCACGCCGCCAATGGCGACAAGGGCAAGAACCCTTCGCAAAGAAGGCCCTACCACCACACTTTCCTTGGCACCCCACCGTCCGACAACAAGAACTCTCTAAGGATCCCGATGGCCACTCTCCCCGCCCCCAATACCGCTGCCTGGAGGTTCCAAGCACTTGGGACAGGACGGACCACCCATACCTTGTGCCCACGGAGAACCAATACGCCATGGTCATCAACCCATTGATTGACGGCGTGGAGTTCACCAAGTGCATGGTGGATAGTGGAAGCAGCATCAACATCATGTACCTGGATACACTGCAGAAGATGAACTTGACGGAGGCAAACCTAAGGCGGACCAACACCGTGTTCCATGGCATAGTTCCTGGACGGGAGGCTCGGTCACTTGGGTGCATTACACTTCAGGTAGCCTTTGGCGACATATTGAGGTGGTCCCCTTCAAGAGCGTGTACCACGTCATATTCGGCCGCGACATATTCCACATGTTCATGGCCAAGCCATGCTTTGTCTACAACAAACTCAAGATACCCGGACCAAACGGCGTCATCACCGTATCCGGAAGCTTTACCAAGGAAAGGGACTGCAAGATCAATGAAGCAGTCGTTGCAGAAGCTATCCTATACAGCGAAGAATTCAAGGAGATACAGAGCAAGGTCAATGCCTCAGAGATGCCCGCATCGAAGAAGCAGATCTCCGACTCCGCTCCTGCGTTCAAGGCCGCCATCGAGACCAAGCCGGTGGTACTTGTGGTAGGCGATGCCTCCAAGACCGTCGCCATTGGGACGAACCTGGTTCACAAATAGGAAAGCGCGCTCGTCGAGTTCCTCCGTGAGAATAGGGACATCTTTTCCTGGCAACCTGCCAACATGAAAGGTGTACCTAGGGACCTTGCCGAGCACAGCTTAAACATAGATCCAAAATGTAAACCAGTGAAACAACCTCTACGACGCTTCGGAGATGAGAAGAGACGCGCCATTGGCAAAGAGATAGCTAGGTTACTTAAGGCTGAGTTTATCTGAGAAGTCCTTCACACCCGATGGGTGGCCAATCCTGTACTTGTCCCCAAAAAGGGAAGCAATGAATTAAGAATGTGCGTTGATTACACCGGCTTGAACAAATCATGTCCCAAAGATCCGTTTGCTTTGCCTTGCATTGACCAAGTCATTGACTCGACGGCTGGCTCGGAAGTTTTGTGTTTTCTCGATGCATACTCAGGATACCACCAGATCAAGACGAGGAAGTCGGACCAATTGGCCACTTCGTTCACTACCCCATACGACATGTTTTGCTATGTCACGATGCCCTTTGGGCTGAAAAACGCAGGCACTACCTACCAGCGGACAATGCAACGTTGCCTTCACGACCAAATTGGTCAGAACGTTCATGCCTACGTGGACGATATCGCGGTGATCTCTAAAAAGTCAAATGACTTAATCTCTGACTTAAAAGAAACCTTTGATAATCTCCGGAAATACAACATGATGCTCAACCCTAAGAAGTGCGTCTTCGGGGTTCCAGCCGGCAAACTGTTGGGCTTCATCGTTTCCCAGCGCGCAATCGAGGTCAACCCGGAGAAAATCAAGGCCGTCTTAAACATAAACCGTCCGACATGTCTAAAGGACATCCAATGACTAACAGGTTGTGTTGCAGCAGTTAGTCGGTTCATTAGCCGACTTGGAGAGAAGGCTCTGCCGCTGTACAAGTTGCTGAAGAAGGCGGACAAATTCACGTGGACAGACGAGGCAAATGCAGCATTGAAGCAGCTCAAGGAGATTCTTTCCTCAACGCCTATCCATGCAGCACCCGAGCCTGGCGAGCCCCTGTTAATCTACATGGCGGCAACCAACCGGGTTATTAGCATCGTCGTCGTGGTAGAGCAGAAAAACTAGGCTATGAGCACGGAGTGCAACGACCAGTTTACTATGTAAGCGAGGTCTTGACGGAGTCCAAGAAGCGTTACCCGCACTACCAAAAGATAGCTTATGGAGTATTCTTCGCTTCGCGGAAGCTGAGGCATTACTTTCAGGAGCACCCAATCACAGTAGTGAGCAAGACTCCACTGTCCGACATTATCAACAACAGCGACGCTACAGGAAGGGTCGCGAAGTGGGGCATTGAACTTGCCGCCTTCGAGATCACCTACAAAAGACGCGACGCTATCAAGTCACAAGCCTTGGCGGATTTTATTGCAGATTGGATGGAGATGCCGGATGTCACTCCGTTGCCGGAACCAAATTACTGTGTGATGCACTTTGACGGATCAAAGCTGCTAAACGGCTCGGGGGCTGGTGTATTGCTACAGTCACCAAAAGGAGACAAGCTACACTATGTTCTGCAGATCCACTTCGAGGCTACAAACAACATGGCGGAGTATGAAGCACTCATTCACGGATTGCGTGTAGCCAAGGATATTGGCATCAAGCGCATAGTTTGCTATGGAGATTCCGACTTGGTTGCCCAGCAGGTGGCTGGCACCTGGAATGCGCGGAACCCTATGATGGCGGCATATCACGATGAAGTGGACGAGATATCCAAGAGCTTCTTGGGCTACGAAGTCAAGTATGTGTCTAGGGAGCAAAACGAGGCGGCTGATCTATTGTCTAAACTTGGATCAGGGCGCAAGCAAATTCCGCCAGGAGTTTTCCTAGAGCATCTACGCACACCATCCGTCAAGGGCGCCGACATCAACAACCCGGATAGAGCTGATTCTTTCGTCAACATGGTGACAAAAACCCCTCCGGCTTGGACAAAACCGTTCATGAAATATCTCAAACATGGAACTTTGCCCGACGACGAGGTCGAAAGACGGCAGATAGTACGACTAGCAAAGGGTTATACCATAATCAATGGGAAACTCTACAAAAGGAGCACTACTGGTGTATACCTAAAGTGTGTTTCCCAGCTAGAAGGTATGGAAATCCTACGCGAAATCCATCTCGGAGATTGCGGGCATCACGCCGCTCCTCGATCGTTGGTCGCGAAAGCCTTCTGGCAAGGATTCTACAGGCTGACCGCGAAGGCGGACGCCGACAAGCTGGTTGAAACATGCACAGGATGCCAGTACTATGCCCGACAACCACATGTCCCTGCTGAAGAATTGCGAACAATACCAATAACTTGGACGTTTGCAGTATGCGGTCTAGACATGGTGGGACCGTTACAAACGACACCATGTGGATTTACGCATCTTCTTGTAGCAGTTGACAAATTCACCAAATGGATAGAAGCTAAACCCATTAGAAAGCTTGATGGGGGCAACTGCCTTCAGGTTTGTCCAGGATCTAGTGGTGAGATTTGGTCTCGCACATAGCATCATCACCGACAATGGAAGCAACTTGTCACTCGGAGAAGTGGAGGCCTACTGCTGGGACAAAGGCATCCGACTTGACCTTGCGTCTGTGGAACACCCACAATCCAATGGTCAAGTTGAGGGAGCCAATGGATTAATTCTGCAGGGAATCAAGCCACGTCTTGAGGCACCGCTACATAGAGCAGCTAGAGCCTGGGCGGAAGAATTGCCATCTGTGCTGTGGAGTTTACGAACTACACCCAACAGATCCACCGGCTACACCCCTTACTTCATGGTATATGGAGCAGAAGCTATCCTACCTTACGACATCCTCCACGATGCACCAAGAGTTTCCGCCTATGAAGAAGATGAAGTCGAAGAATCCAGACGCCTAGATGTGGACCTTCTCGAGGAGGAGCGCATTTTGGCGTGCCAAAGATCCGCCATCTACCAGCAGAAGCTACGCAGCTACCATAGTCGCCGCGTCCGGCATCGCTCATTTAAAGAGGGGGATTTAGTGCTCCGAATTAAGGACAAGAAGTCACACAAACTATCCCCTCCATGGTAAGGACCGTTCATCATAAGCAATGCGCTGCTCAATGGGTCTTACTACCTTGTCGACAATCATGAGCTGAAGGATAGACCCAGCGAGGATCATAAGCGTAAGCAACGTGACCCGGATGATGACTACCCGGAGCTTGATCGGCCATGGAACATAGTACAGCTACGTCCTTTCTACACTTAGCATTTTTTATCTAATCTTGTACCTCTTATATGATCAATGAAATAAAGCTCTTTGGTTCACTCATATTGCTGAGTCTTTTACCTCCTTTAGTGTTCATTTTTGGATCATATAAACCTTTATGCACAAGCTTTGCGATTGCACTTGTGAAAATTCCGCCTACGGGCGTTAGCTTAAGTTTTCTAGTCTACACGTTCTTTGTTGTTTTTATGTGGATTCTGGAGTAGTGACTTTCGGCACTTATTGTCGGCGATTTTGTGCTCAGGTTATTGACGGTTCCATTGGGCATCATCACCTAAGCGCATGGTTCCGACAACGAGTCTTCCGACTCACGAAAAGTCAAGCATAAGAACCAGAGTAATGGATAAGCCAGCACTTGCTTAAAAATATATACATACTGGGCATTAATTCTTAATCGCCTTAAGATTACATCACCAAGTTTTTTCAATCCACACTCCAGAGGCGAAACAAGAATTACAAAGTGTTTTTTCACTCCTTGGGTGCAGCGGACTTGGAGGCTGCATCATCACCAGCCGGAGATTCACCCTCAGCGTCACCACTGTGAGGAGACTCGGAGGATTCTGGGTTGGCGTTGTCAATGAAGTTCCTAGGCACGAAGACGTCGACGTTCACCAACTCGGAAACCCTGGTGTCGTAGCCCGCGAGTGATGACAGGATGGCTTCGTGATCGATCTCCTTGCCGTCATCATCCACGTCGGGGATACCAGATGTCACCGTGTCTATGTTGGCACCTTCATAATGCGCCTTCACCATGGACAACACCATCCTTGCGCCAGCCCGTGCACATGAAGCTTTCCAGCTTGCGACACGGTCGGGGGCTCGGCGCAGAATCTCTGAGTACTTCACCATGGAGTCGGAGGCCTTGATATAAAATTGGAGGGGCTTGGCAACTCCTTGGCTTGGGTGATGGCGGTATTGATGAAGTTGCCAGCAAGAATCATGCATTCCTTGTTCGAAGGAGGCGAACGGGTTAAACCCATAGGCGCTGAAAATTCCGACAAGGAGCGCATGAGTTCAATAAAATTCTAAGTATCCAGACTACAGAGCTAGAAGACGGATGACACTTACTGAAGATGCTGGCCTTAGCCTGCCAGACGACGTCCGCCAAGGATTCCTTCTCTTTTTGGAGGAGCTTAAACGCCTCGCTATGGCGAAGGATTTGCTCATCGGCAGCTTGCTTCTGATCCTTTAGGATCGCAAGCTCCTCCTTCAAGCGATTGATCTCCGCAGAGGCGGAGTCCTGCAGGGCTTTCATGGAATCCTCGCATCTTCAAAGATTTCTTCCTCCTTCTTATGATCTTGTTCTCGCAAATTGTTGGATGTGCTTGAACTGCTCGACAATATCCTTAGCCTTGGCTACATGCTCTGCAAGTCGGAGAAAACAAAGTACACAGTGAGTACTTAAAGAAGGAAGGAACAAAAGTAAGACGGAAGTGCGCAAAAAGAAAATAGACTCTTGTTTTTGATGATCTGTTCCTTCAAGATGGCGGTTTTACCCTTTTCAGCTTCAAGGTCCGCGCGCATCTTCTGGTACTTATCGTTGGCCATGCCCCTCTAAGCATTCTCGTTCTGTGGAAACAAACACAAAGTTAAGTCGTTGTTTAGTCTGCTTGGAGCCTCTAGACGGAAATTTTCGACTTAGATGCTCGGGGGATATAGCGAGAGATTTTAACTTAGCAATATGCTTAGCTTTTTTTAAGCATCTAGTCGGAGCTAATTTAGATCTCAACTAGAATCTTGGGGGCTACAGTATAAATTTTTAACTCGGAAAATGCTTAGCTTTTCTTTAAGTATCTAGTCGGAACTAATTCAGTTACAACTAGAGGCTTGGGGGCTACAGCACTTAAAATTATGAACATTGTGTATTCTACTCTTAAAGCATCTAGTCGGAATAATTTCTTCCATCTAAATGCTTGGGGGCTACAGTGCGATTTTTTTCTAAACTTAGTTACTCTTAGAGCATATAGATGCAAAACCAATGGTTTTCCGTCTACATCCTCGGGGGCTACAATGGGATACTCATATGAAATGCAAAAGGTAAAGTATAACTTACAAGTGCGATGATCTTGAGGTTTGTAGCACTCTCGGCCAATAGCTTGCCAAAGGAAACACTATTACTTTGCAAGATGTCTGCTTGACGGAGTAGCTCCTCAAGACCGCACGTCGGAGATGACGGCACTCCTCCAGGAACCATAGTTGTGCTAACCGGCGTAAGCACCGGGTAAATAATCTTCGGCAATTCGAAGGGTTTCTAGAGAGTAGAGGCGCCGCCTTCGGCAGAAGTACCAGCACCCACCACTGCCTTGCCGCTACCGATGGCATCCTTAGCCGGAGCTTCAGCCAATTGAAGAGCAGTGCTCTCCTCAAGGCCGCCAGCCGCCGACAAGCGAAGTTCGGTAGAGGCGCCAGAATCCACTTCCATAGCGGAAGGGCCTGGTGCCTCCTGGGCTTGGGAGCTTGTCAGAGCGAAGGAGGGCTTGACGGAAGGAGTAGTAGGGGCAATGGCGGGGGAAGAGTCGCGATGCAGCATATCTTTAATATTTCTAGAAGACCCAAGAGTCTTGGAGGACTTCTTGAGGCTGGTTGTGGCTTTCTTCCTGAAACGTGCAAAATGCATAAGTACAGGAATAAGACAGATCAATAAGACAATGTCGGAGAATAAGAAGCTTACACTAGGGGGGCGCTTTGGCAAACATCCCGGTGGCTTTATTCTTTTCCGCCTCTAGGTCGGCAGTACTCTTTTTGGAGGCTCCACCCTCCGTCTTCTTTTTCTTGCCTCCGTCGGCAGCGTCAGAGGTGGAGCTCTTCCGCTTTCGCGCCAACGGGGCATCATCGTCGGACATGACCGTGACTTCCTTCATCTTGGGATCGTAGATTTGGGCGGCCAGGTTACCCTCCTCTAGATTGCTAAGCTGTTAAGTGAGAAATCATCGTGTTAGACAAGATGATATTGGCAAGATGGAAAAACTGGAGCAATGTCATACACGGAAAATAAATACCTACCTTTGGGCACTTTCCGTCTACGAACATGTCGTAGGTGAGGGTGAAGCCACGCTTCTTGTCCTTCACCTTGACGATGTCCTTAAGGCGTGTGGCATCCCGCAAAAACCACTACTAGAAAATCGCGTTGAATTTGTGTATTGCATCGTCATCATCATGCATTGTTTGCATAAAACTATTTTTGCAACGCCCGATTTGTTTTCCAAACACCTCATCTTAATTCAAATATCAAAACCAGGTCACCGGTTTATTTTTGTTGACCGCTATCAGTTTGCAAACGGTGTTAATAAAAACAAATAAAAATTATATTATTTTTAGTGGGGGCAGTCGAACGGGCCAACCCTACCCGAACGACCACCCCCGTATAAAACAGATCGGTCCAACCTCTAAATCCTAAGGCTACCCGGAAACCCACCCACACCCCCTGGCCACCTCACCCTGGCCTATCGCCATACGCCACCTCATCCTCATCCTTCCCCCTACCCAATCCTAGCCCTCCACCTCACCCCTCTCTCTTATCTCTCTCTCTCACAAACCCACCCAACCCACCTGCCCACACAGCACTCACCAACGCACACCACACACCAACCCTCCCCATACCCGATCCCCACACCTGCCCCTGGGTCCCACTGACCCCCTCACCCGCCCCGGGCCCCACCCGCAGCCCACCTTCAATGGGCAGAACCTCCCCACCGCCAGACCCGCTCCCCCCCCCCCCCCCCGTGACCCCACCTGGCGGCTCCCACCTACCCGCTTCCTCCCTAACCTCCTCTCTCCGCGAGCCGAGCCCCGCCCTCTCGCCCCTGCCTCCACCTTCTTCCTCCCCTTCACCGCACGCCACCGTCCCTGACCACCCCGGTCCCACGCCCGCGCGACCGTCCTCTCCCTCGTCTCCCACCTCACCGTGAGCCTCCTCGCCTCACCGCTCTCCTCTCTGCTTTCTCTGCTTTCTCCTCGGCGAAGCGGGCTGAGCCTCTCCTCCGCCTCCGGCCGCTGGCCGCCTCGCCCGCTCGCTGCCTCGCGCTCGCCCCCAAGGCCAAGGCCTCTCTCCTCCTGCTGCCTCGAGCCCCATGGGCCCACTGCCCGCCACCAGCCGTCCTCCTGGCCATATTCCTCCCCATCCCGGCTCTGCCGCCCGAGCTCTCCCGGCCTGGGCGCAGTTTCGCGGAGCTGCGCCCACCTCCCGCCAGGGCGCTTTGGCCTGTCTGCTCCCAAGCGCCGCCCGCTCCTCCTCCTGCCAGGCGGTCCGCCCGCTGCCACAGCGCAGCTCGCGCCTGCCTCTCGCCCGGCCGGCGCCCGCCCGAGCCGGCCGCCTCTGCAAGCTCTCGACCGCGTCCTCCTCCCAGGCCTGCTCAGCCGTCGCGTCCGCCTGCGCCTGTCGCCGAGCGCCCGCTTCTCGAGCGACACCCCAAGGCAGCCGCTGCGGTTCCGCGCCGCCCACGACCTCGCGCGACCCGGCTCCAGACGTCACCGAGCCCGCCAATGCTCGCGTCTGGTCGGGCGTGTTCTGGTTCGCCAGGAAAACCCATCCACCTGGAGCCGGCCGATGTCACCAGACCTCACGCGCATGCATGGTCCGGATGTTCCAGTTGTTTGTGCCGTCGAGACCAAGGCGCCCACAGGATCTACGGTGCCGTTCAAGATACCAAGGCCGACACGAAACGACAAGACCCCGCTGTTTTGATGCCGCGCCTTGGACACCAAGATCTTCTCGGGACATCGAGTTCGCCATCACGGAGGACAAGCACGCCTTCATGGAACCGAAGACACGGAAACCGCAAGACCTCCTTCCCGACCCGACAAGTTCGTCCGCTCGGATCCGAGGACACCGAGACGCTGGACCCTCAAGTTCTCCACGCGGACGCGAACCCAAGACCCCGATCCGAAGACCGAACCGAAGCGCCAAGGCCTTCGCATGGAGTCGGCAAGATCATCTGGAAACGCCAACATCGACTGCGCGGCCCCGACAAGTTCGACACCGTACAGGGCGAGACCGATGCGCCCCGACGCCACGCCAAGTTCGTCTACCCGAACGCCAAGATCTACCCCGAACCGAAGACCCTAACCCCGGAGTCAGAGAACGATCCCGTCGAACCCTGAGACCAACCCCGAACCCCGGAACCCCAAGACCGTCGAGACCCCTCAATGTGTGAACCCCTTCCCGAAACCCTATTTTATAATATAACACAACTGTTGCATATTAAATTGTCATGCTTGCATGCATATTCATGTGGTTTGGGGGCCTTATGCCGATTCACCTTATAATTAAATATGGGGCCCATATGCGGGCAAATCTAGCCTTATATCGGCCTCATTTAAATCTGTGTAGCGAACCGGTGCTATCTTTTGCAATGTTAATACAACATTTAAATTGCGGGGTAGCTAAACAACTTGAACCATTTAATTAATCGTCGGGACCCCGGTTCCGCTTAATATGACCTAATTGCATCGCACCTTTGCCATGTCATCCATCATACATGCATCATGCCGATCTTCTGCCGTTGTATTAAATACTGCATCCGGTGTTTCTTCTAGTGCTTTGCTTCTTTGCGGATAAGACCGTTGAGTTGATGTGAGCTTCGCCCCGATCTTCGGTTGAACCCTTCAATGTTTTCAGCAGCATCTCCCCCTTTCTACCTATCTTACTTTTCTAGTATTTATTTCCCTCCTGTTGATCTTTGTTATCTGTGTTGCGATGCTCTAGTTTCGTACCCGTGATATCCCTTGCAGCCATATATAGCCTTGGACACATCCTATTACCTGTTGTCTAGTAGATAGTTGGACCCGCGTGTCGTAGTCGCTTGCTCAAGTGTTTTGCTTGTCGTCAAGTACCACAATTGTTGGAGGATTGCCGCATGTTGACGTTGGAGATGATCATGGCTTTAATTATTGTTTCACTTTAATTCATGTTTAACAACTAAAATTGAATTAAGCAGAGGCATCGGTGGGTGATAGGTAAGATTTGGTTTCCGATCCCACTTGTGTCCTGTGGGACCCGAGTTCTTGACACTGTTCGAGATCGAGCGCTAACCACGTGGGGAGATATGGGCCCCCATTGATTATTACCGATTACAAAGTATTGTCGGGGCCACAACTAGTTTGAGGATTTATTTACTATCCTGTACTTATGCCATGTTTACCGCTTTGTTTACGTTTGTGCGAGGAGCACACTGTACTGTTTAGGATCGGGACACGTTTTCGTGGTGTCGACAGTCCCCGATTGATTTGCCGCCACCGCCGTCCACCCAAACCCCGAGTCCGTCTCGAGACCGCCGACTCCTATGGGTGTCGACTGGGTGGCCCCATGTACTTGCTTTGGGTGGGAACGTCGTGACTTAGGCCCCGCCGACATACCGATGGGTGTATGTTAATTGATCCGCAAAAGGGTGAAGTGCGTGGATACTTTGGTGCACGCCATAGGTTAAATCTTTTCGAGAAGCCGTGTCCGCGGTTATGGACGACTTGGAGCACAGTGCTTGATCATAGACAACTATAACTAAAGTTTATTGTTTTAACTTGACTTGTTTCCGATATGATTAGTAATCAGCTTCACTACAACGGAATGGCTAAGTAAAAGTACCAACAACTGCTGGGTTTTGGGGTTATCTCATGATAATTGTATCTGACTAGTAATTGTTGCCACTATAACGGAATTTTTAACTAAAAGTGCCCACTGCTTACCTTATCAGGACGATTATCTAAAGCTGACTAGAAAGTGTCGCAACTATAACCGAATAAGTAAAACTGCCAACTGTGTGAGTTCCTCAGTTGACTTCCTCGTTTGGTCTCGAGGGGGAACACCAGGATGGGTTTGTTTGGTGATAGCTTCAGGTTGGATCCGGTTAGGTCATTCTTATCCCTCTCTGATATCAGCCAGTTGTATCGAGTCTCTATAGGTTGTTTAGCGCATGCTGCCGCTGCCGCTCAGTCCACCATACCTATGTAGGCGAGGACCGCCGAATTCTAGCCTCGCTGTCTTCGCCTCGATCGACGCTCCTTCTTTTCCTTTGCCCTTTGTCGGCACCCTTTGTTTAAGCAGGTTTTGAGATCGACGCCATAGCGAGGTTACCTTCGGCTTGGCCCGGGAGGGTTATGGACGCCATTGGTTATTCTTCGGCTCTTAGCCCCATTTGCATCTTGTCCGTAGTCGACGCCCATTGTTTTCAAGGTGATTTGGATCTTTGTACCGTATATTTTTATTCTTGACTCTTTGAGTCGTTGTATATATACTGTTCTGTGGGTCCCATCAAGGACTGTTGTGTAATGTTATTACTTTGCTTTCCACCCGCACGAAAGTGCCTGGTGGGCACCTTCGAATCGTTTATATGCGGGTTTGACGAGTTTCGCTAAAACTTGCATAGGGCCGATCCTGAGGGTGTTACAGAGTGGTATCAGAGCCCAGCAGTTGCGATACCACAAGTCCAAATCAGAGGATAACCTAGCTAACTCAAGTAGAGTGTCAAAACTATTTTGAAAATCGGTTGGATAGTTCTCGATTAGGTCCGATTTTACTCCTTACCCTCCGCTATTTTCCTCTTATCTCGACGTGTTTTGAATCCGCTCTCATCTCTCTTCGAGTCCGTGATATCTCGTTGGGTTAAAATCGTACCTTCGTGGTTTCCTTCTTTGATAACGGTGTTGCTGCATCTGGTGTTCAAGCTGCCTGATGAATCCGTCTGCTGTGGTACCATTCTTTGTTCTTTGTTTGCGCCTTCCGGTGTTTTCTGACGCGACGACATCATCTACGCCAGATCCGATGCAGAGTCTGCCTCACTCCCTTGATCCGAACCTCGCTTGTCGAGATCTTCAGTCTGAATCCTGAGAGTTGGTTGCATAATCTGTCTAGTCGTGTACATAGTAATGCTTTGAGTGCGGGATGGAGTCGCGACCATACCACTACTCTTATCATTTGCTTTGTATATTGAATGGCGGATCGATGCAACTCTTACTCCTTCCATGATAGTTAGAGGTGGCCTTACCTGTAACTTCGTCCGTTGTTTCCGGAGTGTTCTCTTGATGAACAGGGACAACGACCTCTTGTTAGTGGTGTCGCGAGGATCTACACGAAGCGAGAAGACGCAGTTCGCCGACCTTCCTTCCGGTACCATGAGGCGGATCTCGAGGGCGAGATCCATTGTTAGTGGTGTCGAATTGTGGCATCCCGCAAAAACCACTACTAGAAAATCGCGTTGAATTTGTGCATTGCATCGTCATCATCATGCATTGTTTGCATAAAACTATTTTCGCAACGCCCGATTTATTTTCCAAACGCCTCATCTTAATTCAAATATCAAAACCAGTTCACCGGTTTATTTTTGTTGACCGCTATCGGTTTGCAAACGGTGTTAATAAAAACAAATAAAAATTATATTATTTTTAGTGGGGGCAGTCGAACGGGCCAACCCGACCCGAACGACCACCCCCGTATAAAACAGATCGGTCCAACCTCTAAATCCTAAGGCTACCCGGAAACCCACCCACACCCCCTGGCCACCTCACCCTGGCCTATCGCCATACGCCACCTCATCCTCATCCTTCCCCCTACCCAATCCTAGCCCTCCACCTCACCCCTCTCTCTTATCTCTCTCTCTCACAAACCCACCCAACCCACCTGCCCACACAAAGACTCACCAACGCACACCACACACCACCCTCCCATACCCGATCCCCACCTGCCTGGTCCCACTGACCCCTCACCCGCCTGGCCCACCCAGCCCCACCTTCAATGGGCAGAACCTCCCACCGCTGCAGACCGCTCCACCCCCGTGACTCCCACCCGGCTCCCACCTACCCGCTTCCTCCCTAACCTCCTCTCTCCGCGAGCCGAGCCCCGCCCTCTCGCCCCTGCCTCCACCTTCTTCCTCCCCTTCACCGCACGCCACCGTCCCTGACCACCCCGGTCCCACGCCCGTCCTCTCCCTCTCCTCGTCTCCCACCTCACAGCCTCCTAGCCTGACCGCCTCTCTCTCTCCTCTGCTTTCCTTGCCGCTTTGCCTCCCCCAGCCTGCCGAGCCCTCCTCCGCCTGCCCGCTCCTGCCGGCCACTACCGCGCTCTCTCGCCGGCTCGCCCGGCCACGCCTGCGCCAAGCGCGATCTCCTCCTCCTGTCGCCTCGAGCCCGCCAGCCCCACCGCCCGCCACCAGCCGTCCTCCTGGCCATCTTCCTCCCCATCCCGGCTCGCGCCTGCCCGAAGCTCCCCGGCCGCCTCGAGCCGGAGCCGCCCCTCCCGCCGGGCCGCGCCTTGTCGCCTCCGTCTGCGACCCCAAGCCGCCCGCCGCTCCTCCTGCGCTGGCCCCGCCCGCCGTGCAGCCTCGCGGCTCGGCCTCCTCGCCTGCCCGGCAGCCGGGCCACCGAGCCGCCGCCCGCAGCTCCTCGACCGCTGCCTCCTCCCAGCCTCGCTCGCAGCCATCGTGCGTCGCCTGGCGCCTGTGTCGCCGGAGCCCTGCCCGCTTCTCCAGCGACACCCAGCGTGCCGCTGCCGCCGCGTCTGGTGTCACCACGGACCTGCGACCCGGCCTCCAGACGTCACCGAGCCTGGCCAAGCGTCGCCTGGGCGTGTTCTTGGTTCGCTCGCAGGAAAACCCCTCCACCTCTTGGAGCCGGCCGATGTCACCAGACCTCACGCGCATGCATGGTCCGGATGTTCCAGTTGTTTGTGCCGTCGAGACCAAGGCGCCCACAGGATCTATGGTGCCGTTCAAGATACCAAGGCCGACACGAAACGACAAGACCCCGCTGTTTTGATGCCGCGCCTTGGACACCAAGATCTTCTCGGGACATCGAGTTCGCCATCACGGAGGACAAGCACGCCTTCATGGAACCGAAGACACGGAAACCGCAAGACCTCCTTCCCGACCCGACAAGTTCGTCCGCTCGGATCCGAGGACACCGAGACGCTGGACCCTCAAGTTCTCCACGCGGACGCGAACCCAAGACCCCGATGCCCCCGATCCGAAGACCGAACCGAAGCGCCAAGGCCTTCGCATGGAGTCGGCAAGATCATCCGGAAACGCCAAGATCGACTGCGCGGCCCCGACAAGTTCGACACCGTACAGGGCGAGACCGATGCGCCCCGACGCCACGCCAAGTTCGTCTACCCGAACGCCAAGATCTACCCCGAACCGAAGACCCTAACCCCGGAGTCAGAGAACGATCCCGTCGAACCCTGAGACCAACCCCGAACCCCGGAACCCCAAGACCGTCGAGACTCCTCAATGTGTGAACCCCTTCCCGAAACCCTATTTTATAATATAACACAACTGTTGCATATTAAATTGTCATGCTTGCATGCATATTCGTGTGGTTTGGGGGCCTTATGCCGATTCACCTTATAATTAAATATGGGGCCCATATGCGGGCAAATCTAGCCTTATATCGGCCTCATTTAAATCTGTGTAGCGAACCGGTGCTATCTTTTGCAATGTTAATACAACATTTAAATTGCGGGGTAGCTAAACAACTTGAACCATTTAATTAATCGTCGGGACCCCGGTTCCGCTTAATATGACCTAATTGCATCGCACCTTTGCCATGTCATCCATCATACATGCATCATGCCGATCTTCTGCCGTTGTATTAAATATTGCATCCGGTGTTTCTTCTAGTGCTTTGCTTCTTCGCGGATAAGACCGTTGAGTTGATGTGAGCTTCGCCCCGATCTTCGGTTGAACCCTTCGGCAATGTTTTCAGGCGAGCATCTCCCCCTTTCTACCTATCTTACTTTTCTAGTATTTATTTCCCTCCTGTTGATCTTTGCTATCTGTGTTGCGATGCTCTAGTTTCGTACCCGTGATATCCCTTGCAGCCATATATAGCCTTGGACACATCCTATTACCTGTTGTCTAGTAGATAGTTGGACCATGGTCGTAGTCGCTTGCTCAAGTGTTTTGCTTGTCGTCAAGTACCACAATTGTTGGAGGATTGCCGCATGTTGACGTTGGAGATGATCATGGCTTTAATTATTGTTTCACTTTAATTCCTGTTTAACAACTAAAATTGAATTAAGCAGAGGCATCGGTGGGTGATAGGTAAGATTTGGTTTCCGACCGCCCACTTGTGTCCCGTAGGACCCGAGTTCTTGACACCTGTTCCGAGATCGAGCGCGCTAACCACAGGTGGGGAGATATGGGCCCCCCATTGATTATTACCTGATTTCAAAGTATTGTACTGGGGGCCACAACTAGTTTGAGGATTTATTTACTATCCTGTACTTATGCCATGTTTACCGCTTTGTTTACGTTTGTGCGAGGAGCACACTGTACTGTTTAGGATCGGGACACGTTTTCGCGGTGTCGACAGTCCCCGATTGGGGATTTCCGTCATCGCCGTCCACCCAAACCCCGAGTCCGTCTCGAGACCGCCGACCGCTATGCGGTGTCGACTCGGGGTGGCCCCCATGTACTTGCTTTTGTCCGGGAACGCCGTGACTTAGGCCCCGACATACCGATGGGTGTATGTTAATTGATCCGCAAAAGGGTCAAGTGCCTGGATACTGGTGCACTGCAGGGTTAAATCTTTTCGAAGCCGTGTCCGCGTTATGGACGACTTGGAGCATGCTTGATCATAGACAACTATAACTAAAGTTTATTGTTTTAACTTGACTTGTTTCCGATATGATTAGTAATCAGCTTCACTACAACGGAATGGCTAAGTAAAAGTACCAACAACTGCTGGGTTTTGGGGTTATCTCATGATAATTGTATCTGACTAGTAATTGTTGCCACTATAACAGAATTTTTAACTAAAAGTGCCCACTGCTTACCTTATCAGGACGATTATCTAAACCTGACTAGAAAGTGCCGCAACTATAACCGAATAAGTAAAACTGCCAACTGTGTGAGTTCCTCGGTTGACTTCCTCGTTTGGTCTCGAGGGGGAACACCAGGATGGGTTTGTTTGGTGATAGCTTCAGGTTGGATCCGGTTAGGTCATTCTTATCCCTCTCTGATATCAGCCAGTTGTATCGAGTCTCTATAGGTTGTTTAGCGCATGCTGCCACTGCCGCTCAGTCCACCATACCTATGTAGGCGAGGACCGCAATTCTAGCCTCGCTGCTTCGCCTCGATCGACGCTCCTTCTTTTCCTTTGCCCTTTGTCGGCACCCCTTTGTTAAGCAGGTTTTGAGATCGACGTTAGCGTGGTTACCTTCGCTTGGCCTGCAGGGTTATGGACGCCATTGGTTATTCTTCAGGGCTCTTAGCCCCATTTGCATCTTGTCCGTAGTCGGACGCCCCATTGTTTTCAAGGTGATTTGGATCTTTGTACCGTATATTTTTATTCTTGACTCTTTGAGTCGCTGTTGTATATATACCTGTTCTGTGGGTCCCATCGAGGACTGTTGTGTAATGTTATTACTTTGCTTTCCACCCGCACGAAAGTGCCTGGTGGGCACCTTCGAATCGTTTCTATGCGGGTTTGGCGAGTTTCGCTAAAACTTGCATAGGGCCGATTCTGAGGGTGTTACAAGGCGGAACTTGACGGAGTCGCTCGAGAAGTTGTCCTCGGAGATACAGAGGGTATCCCTCCGGTCGCCGGTGTACTCGTGCATAAGCTTCATACGGTGCTGCAGAGGTTTTGATATGCTCACCAGATTTCTGCGATTGAGGCCAGCAAAGTTTTCGGGGACAACTGATCCCATGGTGGCCAATGATCACATGCTCGTGAACAAGGACTTAGTGACCGTGGGCTGCACGATGCTGAAAAGGTCAGTTCACGCAGATCTGTGGAAGGACCAGCCACATGGTGGGACAACTTCCAAATCACCACTCCTATTGATGAGGTGACTTGGGCTATCTTTGAAGATGGCTTTCAGATCGCTCATATCTCATCGTGAATGATGAGCACGTAAAAGAAGGAGTTTCACAATCAAGCCGCCACCGCAGTGGTCGAATACATAGAAGAGTTCAACAATCGGCGCTATGCACCGATGAGGTTGACACAGATGCCAAAAGAAAGGAAAAGTTTCGGAGGATTGAATGATGAGCTGAATCTGCAATGTTATGGCATATGTTCCAACTTATCAGTCTTTGTGTGACAAGGCTGCTATTTTGGAGAGTAAAATGAAGCAAGTCGAGAGTAGAAAGAGGAAACACTCCGACAAGCACAGCTCGGGATCGTCTCACAAACGATCTCACTATGATGATAGTGGCAGCTCGGGATCCCACAAGCATGGGAAATTCAACAAGAACCACAACCACAACCGTCATGACAACAAGCATCACCGCAGTCATGACAATGATAAGTACAAGAACCACAAGAGTGGACATAAGAGCCACCACAATGGTAGTGGAAATGGAAGTCACCGCAAAAAGGACATCCAAAGTTGAGTGCTTCAAATGCAAGAAGCTGGGGCATTATGCTAATGAGTGTCCTGAGAAGAAAGTTGAAGGACCTAGCAAGCCCAATCCTTTTCAGAAAGGACAGGTTAACCACATCAATGTGGAGGAGGTCTATGAGGAGTCGGATGCCGTTGCTGGTAAGTTCAGACTCAATTCCATTCCAACATTTGTACTCTTTGACACTGGTGCATCTCATTCATTCATATCAAAAGCATTTGTTGATAGAAATGGGTTTGCATCTAAAAACATTGGGTGTCCAATAAAAGTTAGTTCTCCGGGTGGAGATATGATAGTAAGTCTTGGATGTCGGGAGCTTGTCATAGAGTTTGGAAAGCATAAGTTTCCAGTGAGCCTGATAATCCTAGATTCCCAAGGACTAGACGTAATTTTGGGAATGGATTGGATGGCTAAGTATGAAGGATTACTAGATTGTGCTAATCGTACTGTTGCACTCACAACCCCAGAAGGAAAAAGAATAAAATTCAGGTCAAACTTTGAATCCAAAGGAAGTAAGCTGAATTCAGGTCCAAGCCAGTTAGACCCGTCTCTACAAACCACTCTATCCGCCTTATTACGCGAGAAGAGTTGAGGTCGGAGGGAAGGGAGGCATGGGACCGCCATGTGGGGACTTCGGCTCATCCACAAAGTCCGGATGCATTACTCACCCGCCAAAGGAATGTTGGGGCCCTAGAAGTACGTCCGCTGCCAATTTTTGCATGACTCGTGGCCGACGATGTCGGGGAACCGCCGGCCAGGTCAGATCTTGAAGCTTATGGTGCCACAGTTTCTAAGCTCCTCTCTACTGTGTCCGGCTTCACGTTTGACGATGAAGAAGTAGACAAACAAATCTAACCTAGGCCTAATCCCTAGGTAACCCTCGGAAAGTGCCGCGAAGTTGCTAAGCACTAAGATGCTATTGGGGGAGAGGTTATGGGGTTGGACCTTGAAGTGGTTCAAGACGGACAGGAAGAAGTGGGAGATGGGCAGAGAAACGCCGCGTACCAATTGCGCCTTGAGGTATACTTTCTCTCCGACTTGGGGAGAGGGGGTCACCTGGCCGGCCGGCGCCGCTCGCCAGGCGAGCCCCTCCGTCACAGGGAGGTAACCCTCAGCAACCATCTCTTCGGTGTCGCGGCCGGTGATGTCCGAGCCGCGCCAGTCGCCTTTGTGCGAGTCTGGCTCCTCTTCCAGGGGCTCCAGCTCTGCCAGGTTATGGTCGCCGCCGGTGCTTTCTATCACCGCCGATGCGGGGATGACCAGGCCCTCTGGGGGCATGACGACGGAGCTCGCCGGCTTCGCCGCGGCTTTGCTCGACGCCGCCATTGATGGGGATGAGCTGCTGCTAGCCATGGAGGAGGGAGAGGACGCGACTGGTGCAGAGAGAGAGCCTAGGGTTTCTCGAGGTTTTCGCGGAGAGCTCGAGGAGGCGCACGGCTGGAGGAAGAAGACGATGACGCGAGAAAATGGGGTTAAAAAGTGGCAAGTGTCCCACGATTACTATTTATCTTACTATGCGCCAAGATTCGTGCAGCTAATCGGACGGTTGTCGCGTAGACGACGTGTTCGTGAACGATCGCGGTAATTTCGCCACGTCTCGAACCGCCGCCGCCAACGGTTCGTATCGCTTGCGTGGGAAAATGGATATGATTACGTTCTCTGCATGTGTGAGTTACGAGGCGTCCCTGACCTTCAGCCTACGTCGTCATAACTGACATGGTAGATGAGCCGTCCCATCGAAGATTCCGGCATAGACGGATTTAATCCGACAACGGGAGCGTACGATGGAAGATTCAGCATTTCTCCGACTTACTTATAGAAGACGGAGAAAACCTTTGCAGGGTTCTTTGGGAGGACTACAAGATGTTGCTTGAAGATTTGCCGACATTCATCTAGACGGAGAATTCCACGGGAAGAGGAAAGACGGCGCAAGATCTCGGAGTTCTCCGGGGGCTACTGTTGGGGATATGCTATATGGGTATCCTCATAGCATGTCTCTTATCCGACTAACCCGGGTGGCCCATAGTCGGTAGCATAGCCTATGGCCTGCTGGGCGGCCCAGTTAGGTGGATCCAGAAGGGAGGCCCATGCCGGATAAAGGGAGGCTATGGTGGAGTCACTAGCGTACCCGGAGCCTTGGAGTGCAAGATACACAAGACTAGTAATAGACGGTGTAGAGCTCTGTAACCTGTCTGGCTAGGACTTTTCCCTGTAACCCTAGGACCTGGCGACTATGTAAGTCGGGCCTATGGGAGCCTTTAGGGCACAACTTCACATAACCTCGCACAGCGAACGTATCTCTGTAACTCGGCGTATTGCCATTATAGTGATTTATAGCAGGAGTAGGATTCCGTCACCGTTGTGGGATCTGAACCTGGGTAAGCTGTGTTAACTCGTACCCGTCAACCGTCCGCCTTACCCCACGTCTCTAAACACGCACTGTGAGGACCCCTCCATGGCGTACTCGTCGGCAATACCACGATAGATGACCTTGATTGATTTGGACTCTGGTGACGGCTTGATCGATGGCTTCCTGAGATGCTCCAACGCTACCCCTGGTGGTATTGCTTGCCTAGATGATCCTAGTTTGGATCGTACATCTGCTGCCTCATTTTCTGCTCTAGGAATGTGATAAAATTCACAACCGTCAAAATATCCCGAAATTTGTTGTACGTGGAAACGATATAATGCCATGTTTGCGTCCAGCGCATCCCAATGTCCAGACACTTGCTGAATCACCAAATCTGAATCGCCAAAACACATGATTCTTTTGATACCAATTTCCTTGGCTACTTTAATGCCATGGACAAGTGCTTCATACTCGGCAACGTTGTTAGAGGCAGCAAAATGAATGTGCAACACATATCTCACACTACAAGGAATCTGGCTATATATGACCCTCCATTTTCGTCACAAAATCGTCATAGTAGTTCGTTTATGACGATTCTATGACAATTTTAAAATCGTCGAAAGCTGGGCGTCGCAAATGAACTATAACGACGTTTTTGGTAAAATCGTCATAACCGTCTATGACGATATTAAATCGTCATAATGTGTATGACGATCTAATATCGTCATGGACCATCTAGCCAAGCCAGCTCAGATCCTACGTGGCCGATCCTACGTGGCAAAATTGTGACGAAATGAAATCGTTTTAAATCAAAATCAGCCCAGTCCATTTTAGTGATCTAAATGGGCTGGCCCAATAATGTTGGACTTTTTCTGTTTTGGGCCTAGGCCATTTGTAGAGCATTTTATTTTATGTCGTGTCTATGGGCCATGGCCTTTTTTTTAGGGTGTATTCGACTTTTTAGATCTAGTACGGACCCAAATGTACAAACCAGCCCAACAACATTTTCAAATATATAGTTCACACAAAACAACAGTATATAATCCAGAATTTAAACATAACAACCACGAGGCTAATAAGTAACACTATTACATGACATGATAGCTAGATCATCATAATAGATATAGATATCTGATACAACGGATATAAACATGATAGCAGATACAGCAGCCAAATTTGAGACACAATAACCAAAAAGACAGCAAATACAACAGATGTAAACATGACAGATTCGCTACTCGTTGTCAGCTTCATCATCAGGTATCTCGAAACCAAATTCCTCTTCCAAGGCCATCACAACCTCCATTGCATCGAGACTATCCAGGACAAGATCATCCTTGAAGTGGGCATCTGGTTTCACATATAGGACAGTAAGTTAGGCAAATATCCAGGGATAACTAGACTGAGGCATGCGGAGTACAGCAATACTCCAGGGATAACACACATATTATTTAGGGAAATATCCAGGAATAACACACAAGGAAATATATTGAGAAGGTTAAGCAATACTCCAACTATTTCCAGTACAGCAAGTTTCTGTAAATTATTTGGAGATTAAACTAATTTACACAAGATGCACAAACTGCTCCAACTACTAACCAAACAATTGAATCACCATATCTACTCCTATCACAATCTTATTTAAAGTCAGAGTCTTACAGATTCTTCCAGATGCACTATTCCAGCTCCTCGCCTTCCATATCAAAGTTGCACAAGAGACACCTGGAGAAGAAATTGGGGAGCTTTGCATTAAGAGAAATCAATTGGGCGTGCATTTCAATTCTTCGGCAATATCTCCATGTTACTTCCACTATGCGTAGAAAATCTTGTATGATTGTTTTATGCAGAACTAACAACGTGTGTTCCTCCCACCTTGATTCTGCATTTGCCATGGGCGTTCCACGGAGGCAAGAAAAGTGACGCGGCGACGGCCAGCCATCCGGATCTGTCGTCTCGATGATGAAATGGTGGCGCTTCGACACCGGTGGCTGCTCCATCCTGGCTGAATCGGAGATACAGATGAATTAGAGACCGAGATTACATCACCGGTGCTGTTCCGGCGCTCCTAGGCGCAGACAGCGTCCTCCCGCTCCTCCAGCACTCTAGACGCAGGGGCCATCCTCCCATTGCTCCGGCGCTCCAGATGTAGGAGCAGCTCCAGCGCTCCAAATATTTTAACAAAGAGCAAAACAACAGTAGGTTGTAACTACAAACTGCTAAGGAAATAACAGACACATTGGTGAATCAGAATAAAAATGTATGAACGCCTGATTTACTGATATACACATTTCAGAGGCCACATTGCCTCACTATGAAATCAATAGACCAAATATTTCATCGAGACCACACCGAGCGGACGAATCAAACAGATCACGGCTCGCTCTGCCAAGGCATACACACAAATCACCGAGGGAAGGGTGGGGAAACTCACCAGTTCGACAAGGTGGTCACGGGACCTGTACTGCGAGAGGGGGCTTGTTTCAACAGTGTATCACATCCGCTGGTGCGACTGGTTTCTTATGCTTTGAACTGACCTAGCAATTACAGAGAATAACATAATAAAAAAGGCTGGAATAGATATGGTAAAGCAGTATGAGTACCTACGTAAAGGATTGCTTTATTGAGCAACACAGTGACAAATTATATGACACAGATCGTGTAATATAACATAGATCAAATCTACATATCACTTCTATGATAAGAACAAGATCATACCAAGACTATGATCTTCTATTGATAATTTATTTACTGGAAATTTTATATAAGTAAAATGTGTACTAATAGCAACTATTTTCTAATTACTTTCATAAATTTCTACAAGATGCAAGAAACATCTTTCTACAACAGTAATGGTACTATATATTTGCTAAATAGGAGAAAACACCAAGTAAAACATATAACCTACAGGACACTCCAAAGTAGGAGATCCTACAGGACAAGACACTCCATTTTTCTGTAGTATGTTCATGGTACTTTATATTTGCTAAAAAGGGAGAAAACACCATCGGTTGTTACATCTACTTTGCACTAAAAAGGATTAGTAGATAAAAAAGAAGCATAACAGTGACTATTTTGGTGTCATTTACTTTTAGGGGAAACTAAGATTAGTAACTACAGAAATTACTAGAGATGTGCATACAAGGGTTCAACATGCAAATTCTACTAGACATTCAGAGAAGGGTTCAGCAATCAGCATTCTACTAGCAATCAGCATTCAACCTGAAATGCCCAATTGGTAAATACCTAGTGGTTGGTCTGGCAGAAAACGGGAGGCAATAAATAAAACGCATGAGTTGTATCTTCATACAGAGATACAACGCAGTATGTCACAATACAGTGGTTTTTTCCTTGCAAGTATGTCACAATACAATGGTTTTTTCTAGAGGCGATCAATTAATAAAGTTTGTTAATACGAGTACTGGTAGGTTAAGCAAACTATTAACGAGTATTATATGTATCTGTTGTGGTGCCACACCAGGACACTTTGTAGCCCTTTACCAAGTTTAAGATGCAGTTATTCATACGTATATTGAACTCTAAACTTACCATTCCCAAACATCTTACTCAGGCTCTTCTCTTGATATGGCCTTGATCATGCTTGAGGTTTTAACTCCATATTCAAATCTGGGTTTACCTACAATTAAATGAAATTCCAATCTCAATATTAAATTGTGTAGCAAACGGTTCATCATATGACGTGCTAGAAAGAAGTCTGAGAATACAATGGGTCTCAAAGATCGATAGGAAATAGCATACAGTAATATCTATACATAGTTTGTTGTGCTAGAGATAACACTCAGAAGTAAGCCAAATACAGTGTTCTTCTTCTGCATGAATTCAAGAAAACAACATTTTGAGCTTAAACCGAATGCTTTTAGAATATTTCAAAATATGAGATGTACCATTATATACATCATTTTGATTAATACATATCTGAATCAAGTTATATTAAGAAGGTAAGTTGACATTACAATGTTCTATCATCCAGATAACAACAACAAAGGATACGCAAATTCTATGGTACAAGAACATTTGTCGCTTCATTGTCCATACAAGTCTGCAACTACCTTTTCCACCATAAGCTCCAATTGCCACACGAAAGCGCCAAGCCGGCGAGGCTCACCTGCTCTAGGATTTTGGGCCGCTTGAGTGCGGCCTTCCGCTCGACGCAGCGTGAGTAGAGGTGGCTCCCTTCCCTCACCAGAGCTGCGATTGACTGCATCCTGGTCATTCTTGATGGGTTGCAGCACCACCACCTCGCTAAGGTCGTCCTTGTGGTTTCCCTCATGTCCAGGTCATCTTCCCCTTAGTTTTCGTGGCTGTCCAGGTCATCTTCCCCTTAGTATAGTCCAAAAGAATATGAGATTAAGTATCACAGTGAAATTTATATCTTTGACTAGTCATCAGTTATTTTCATTTGCAAGACTACAAAGTCGCATGCATTCCTTTATCTTGATTGCCTAAACTGGATATTTTTCAGTATTTAGTTGAAGTTCAGAATTGTCATGTATTAGTTCCTCAGAAGGTAATTTTACGATGCTCGTTATCTCTTGATGTCATCATGTGTAAATTCTTCAGTAATACTGAAAAATGCATGATTTTATAAGACCACTAATAATAAGGGAGCCCCGCTACACTAACAAGTAAATAGGATTGAGGCAGAACCGCATCATAAGTACAGATACTATTCACACTCTTAAAAAGAGATGGAAATTACTTAGTCATCATCACAGCTATCAGGGCCTTAAAAAATAAATTCATGGCAATTATCATTGTATGGTCCATGAAAATTATCATTGTGTGATTGCATACAGGAGGAACATACCATCAGAGAGAAAGAGCCATTACTCTGTGAAGAAGCCGCTCCAAGCTACTAGTTTCATCAAATGTAATCTTTTGTGATAAGCTACTGAAACTCAGCCGTACTTTTCATATACTCCTACACCTTGCTCAGACACGCAAATAGAAGAAACTACAACCCTGCAACAACTTGCTCAGACATGAATAGACGAAGCAACTAATCAGCACAGAAACAGTATTGCATTTCCATGAGGACGTACATATTTTATTCAGTGGACATGAAGAGGAAAACATGCAGACCTTACCTTGATGAACCGAAAGGGGACCAGCTGGAGGTGGTCGTAGTGGAGGACCTCGCGGACGGCGTCGACGACCAGCAGCTGATGGAGGAGCTTGTGAAATTGTCCCACGAGCAGCAGAAGAAGGCCACCTCCGGAGCAAGGGTGGGGAGAAGCAAAGTCGCCGGATCTGGAGAGTCAGGGGCTGGCAAGGGGATTGAGAGGACGGAGAGAAGCTGTGGTAGGTCGTCGGTGGGCTGGGGAGGATGCTGGGGCGGAAGATATGGGAGGACATCGAGGGGAAGGGGGGCTGGAGCAGCGCCGGCCGGGATTGCAAAATCATTGGCGGTGGGAGCCAGCACCTCGAGGACAACAGTGGGGAGAAGTGGTCAACATTCAAGGAGCCACGGGGAGCGCCGATTTGTCCATGGGAGGACGGATTTCGCCGCCGCAAAGCTGTGTAGAAACCTCAAGGTCGAGGTGGAGAGGGTGAGACGAAGGCTAGATTTGGAGGAACGAAAGGGAAGAGAGCACGCGGTGGGCACGGTGCTATGACGGGGAGGGTTAGCTGCTGTGGAGAAGAGAAGACAGGGGTGGCGGCAGGGAGAGAAGAACAGAGGGGTTGCCGGCGGGGATAGAGGTGGGCGGCGCTGCAAGGAAAAGAGAGGCGGCTGCTTGGATTTGATCTGGAAGGGGAGATGGGCACGGCGTGGCGGTGGGGGAGAGATAAGGTTAGGGTTAGAGAAGAGTGCCAGGTGAGCGCGTGAAGGGTGCCAGGTCATCGATCCACAACAGGTTTCCCAAATCATCATCTCATCCATCCATCTTGTTCACATCCAACGGTCGATATTGTTCTTCTCTTATATCTAGATCTACCTAACGATTATGAAGATTTCATTCATAGAAATTACGACGTTTTTGAGTAACATCGTCATAATTTTATAAGGTTTTGGCTATCCCGAATGGCTTACGACTATCTGGTGCAAAATCGTCATAACTCTATGACGATTTTGTCCATAGTCACTATCAAAAGGTCATAGATTGACACATTTCTTGTAGTGTCAGTTGATCCCTTTTTGGAGATGTGAGCACTATCCCGGTGCCCAGACCCATTTTCGTCTTGGACCCGTCAAAATGCATTTTCCAGTAATTCAGATCTGGTAGTGGTGGTTCGTACTGCATTTCCATCCATTCTACAAAGAAATCTGCAACACCTTGAGATTTTATCGCATCTAACCTATCATATTGTAGAGTGTATGGTGCTAGTTCGATGGCCCATTTGGCGACTCGGCCGCTGGCATCTTTGCTGCCCAATATATCCGAGATAGGTGCCTCGCATATTACCCGGATTGGGTGTTCTTGAAAATAATGTTTCAACTTCTTTGCTGCCATATATACCCCATATGTCATCTTCTGATAATGCGGGTAATTCTGTTTCAAGACAGAGAGCACTTCGCTCAAGTAATACACCGGTCTTTGGACTGATTTGCCACCTTCTTCACGTTCAACCACTGTTACTGCACTTACAACTCTGTTGGTTGCGGCGACATAGAGCAACATTGGCTCCTTGGATAGTGGTGACGCTAATATTGGTGTTGTTGCGAACATTTCCTTTAATTCATGGAAAGTGCTATCAGCTTGCAGTGTCCATGTGAATTTGTCTGATTTCTTCATCAGCTGATATAGTGGTAGGGCTTTTTCACCTAGCTGACTAACAAACCTGCTCAACGAGGCCAGGCATCCAGTAAACTTCTAGACATCATTGAGGGTTTTTGGCAATTCCATTCTTTCGATGGACCTGATCTTTGTCGGGTTAGCTTTGATTCCTCGGTTGGATACAAGGAATCCGAGTAACTTGCCAGCCGGGACACCAAATGTACATTTTTCCGGGTTAAGCTTCATCCGGAATCTTTTCAAGTTTGCGAATGTTTGACGCAAGTCCTCAATTAGAGTATGACTTTGTTTGGTTTTTATTACCACGTCATCAACATATACTTGAACATTTTTGTCCAATTGATCTTGCAAGCATTTTTGCATGCATCTTTGATATGTTGCGCCTGTATTTCTCAATCCGAATGGCATGGTGCGATAGCAATAAGCCCCGTACGGGGTGATAAAAGCTGTCTTTATTTGATCATTTGGGTTCTGTGGAATCTGATGGAATCCTGAATACGCATCCACAAACGACAACAACTCACACCGAGCAGTAGAATCTGTGACTTGATCGATCCGAGGCAGAGGAAATGGATCTTTTGGACATGCCTTATTAAGGTTTGTGTAATCAATACACATGCGCCATACCACTGCCACGTTCGGGTCATCTTTTTTCTTCTCGACCAAGACTGGATTTGACAACTAGTCCGGGTGCAGTACTTTCATGATGAATCCAGCAGCTAAAAGTCTTGCAATCTCGGCAGCTATTACTCTCCTCCTATCTTCGGCGAAGCGGCGGAGGGGTTGCTTCACCAGCTTTGCATCTGGCCTAACATGAAGAGAGTGCTCAGCCAGCTCCCTCGGAACTCCTTGCAGATCTTGAGTGGACCATGCAAAGATGTCCCGATTCTCACGGAGGAAACTGATGAGCTCGCTTTCCTATTTGTTTGTAAGGCCAGCCCCAATGGTAACTGTCCTCTCTGGGAAAGTTTCATCCACCTGCACCTTCTTGGTTTCCTTGGTAGCTTGAAATGACACACTGCCATGTGAGTGCCGGCATGGACATTTGTGCTGCTTTGGCCAATGCTGCCACTTCCAACATCTGACTTTTCTCTTGTGCTATGACGAGTGACTCGTCCAGTGAAGATCCTGCTGAGCCACAAGCAATAGATCTTTTGTAATCTCCTACAACTGTGATCACCCCACATGGGCCAGGCTTCTTCATCTTTAAGTAAGCCATATGGGTAGTAGCCATGAATCTTGCCATAGCCGTCCTGCCGAGTAAGGCATGATAAGAACTGACCAAATCCACTACTTCAAACTCTATAGCCTCAGTGCGCCAGTTCTCTCTGTTGCTGAATAAGACGTCGACCCAGATCTTACCAATTGGCTCACAGGACAATCCCGGCAAATACCATGGAAAGTGATCTTAGTCGGCTCCAACATGTTCATGGTAATGCCTAACTTGAGCATTGTATCCTTATACATGATGTTGATGCTACTGCCACCATCAATCAATACTTTTGAAAACTTCACGTTGATATCTGGGCCCATGAATGTTGGATACAAAACCAGAGCGTATCCTCCACGGGTTGGCATAATCTTGGGGTGATCTTTTATACTCCAAGTTATTTCTTGCTCAGACCAATGCATGTACTTGGGAATTGCTGGCATCGTGGCATTCACTTCCATCATTCGTCGCTGCTGGCTCTTCTTGTCATTTGGCTCTGTGACAAAGACTACGTAGCTCTAGTGATGTTCTCTGTACTCATTTTTGGTTCCGTGGCCGACATGAGCGTCGTCACCTCTTGGATTCTGTCAAACTTGGTGCACAGCTTCTCTTCTTTCTTGATTCTGATACCTAGGCTGCCTGTTTTCATACCTGTTATCTTCTCCTACTGCTTGAGCATTTCCTCATGCACTACAAGGAATGTGTCAAACTATGACATTTTGGTAGTGACCGTAAATAAAATCGTCATAGATTTATGACGATTCTACATCAGATGGTCGTAGGTTGTTTGGGCGGGCCAAATTCTTATTAAACTATGACGATTTCGTGAAAAAACGTCGTAATTTCTATGGACAAAATCGTCATAATTGCTAGACAGATCAAGATATAAGAGAAGGTCAATATCAGCCGTAGGATGTAAACATAATGAACGGATGGATGGTGAAGTATGAAAACTTGTTGTGTGGATCGATGACCTGGCATCCAGCGCGCGCATAGTGGCAAATATTTGGTGCACACACCAAAGTCCCCGCCGCCATGACCCCTCTATCCTCTAACCCTAACCCTTATCTCTCCCCCTCCGCCACACCACGCCCATCTCTGGTCTTCTCTCTCCTGGCTCTTCTCCTCCGATGGATCCGTAGCACCACCACCCTATCCTCCTCTCCTCACCGCACCTCTCTTACCATTCAAGACATGATCCAGCACTACACCCTTGCCCAATCTGTCCTCATCGACATGGATCTCGACACAACGCCTGCGAACCCTAGATGGGACACTACAGGCCACTGTCATGGACGAGCAAGCCCGGTCTCTCGTGACTTCTCCATTTCCTCTTCGACCTCCCTCTACGCGGCATGGATACCCGCGCTCGTCGGCGGCGAGGTCCGCCCGTTCCATTTCTGGCACTCATCTGGGAAGATGGCCACTGGTTCCTCCTGATGCATCGCCGCAACGGTGAGGCTGACCTTCTTCTGTTGCTGCTCTCCACGAAGTACATGCCGGCCTGGTGGTTACTGATCCCCTCCATCTCCAGATCTGGGAACTAATTCAGGATCTGGTGGTAGCGTGCCTTATTCATTAGGTATCGAGCAATGACTGGCCGTACACCGAGGAGGGTTGGTCTGCGTTCCCATCCAGGTAGGCTGGCAATTACTGATCCCCAACACCCTACTGATCTCCTTTTGACAATACATACATGTTGGCTAAAACTATTGGTAGTCTGGCAAACAGTTTACTTGAAGTCTAAAATAGTCCTGCCCTGAAATTGTTGATGAATCTTCTTCTATTGGAACATAGGACATGGTTGACACTATGCAGCCTTGTAGATCTTGTAGATAAGTAAAAAATAGTTTAATGGAAACTATATGTATTTATAGTGCCATGTGGATTTTTTTACAGTCATGGTTTCTTTGTACTGAATCATTTGCATATTATGTGGTTTATTTGTGCCCTTGTGATCTAGAGTGCAAGTTTGGCAAAAGTTGCACATTGCATTTCCATGCAAGAGGAGCCCATGATACATCTAAGTACCTGTACACATTAAGGCCGAACCCATTTTTTCCTTGTTACTTTCTAGAACATTTATAGTTTTGCCCGCAATGAAAATTTTTAAGCATACCTAGTGCTATTCTTTATCATGCTAGCTCCGTCTTTTACTTAATCTGTTATACGAACTACAACCAGTGATTGTTGCAGGCATGCTTTGAACAAGCCATGAGTAGTTGCAGGGGTATTTGCCAACATGATTATGGCTGTAATATAGTAATCATCTTCTTCATGATCTCCATGGTGTAGATAAGTCCCCAGTTCCTCACCTTTCTCATCTTTGTGAGACAGGTTTACTATGTTCTGTTTACTTGCATTCTGTGTTGCGTACATAGAACTAGTTAAGGAAAGCTACTCACAGAAAATTAATTGAGTCACATGGTTGCTAATCTGTTACTTTGTTTGAGCACAATATTAGGTGCACTTAGATAAGAGTAGGTGTGCTTGTTGTTTTCAAAGTCGTATGATCCTAGGCAGATATACTTGAAACTTAGTTGTGGTTTCTACCATGTTTAATATCATGGCCTGCGGTCGCGCGGATCCAGAGGGCGTCAGGTTTGTCACCCTGGAGCCCGTGGCGGCCGCGCGATCGTAGGGTGGAGCTTGGGATGGCGACGGAGGGGAGGACCAGCGCAAGTCAAAGCGAGTGCGCCCATTGAGGAGGGATAGTCACGACACAAGAGCAGTTGGCCTGCCGTACGACACCTCAACTACGGCCCAGCAGCTCCATCTTCCTGTGTTCCCCCATGTAAGCTTGTTTCTCCTAGTCTATTTGGTTTTCATTCATGTGTGCAGTCAAGCTAAGTGGGAACATTAGTCAATTGTGTTTTCTTGTTCAATTATGTTCTGTCAACTCATGGATGAGTACTTGCATAACTTCCTGTATAGTTTGTCTAGAAGTTTTGCATTGTCCCGTCATTCAACTCTTCTGTGGTATTCCTTCATATTGATCAGTCATAAATTTTCCTCTTCATATGAACCATTTCCTTGTACAATATCTGCTGGGTCTGATTTGTGCTCACGAGGGAATAAAATATGCTGCTTCTTGTTAGGTTTGCTTTAGTGATTATAGTAATGTCATTGTGATTGCAGTATTTGCTATTGCATTGTTGATAGTTTCAGTTGATATCTCTTTGAGCTTGTATGCCTTGAAGATTCAGTTGATTACTTTGCATTGTGTAGGCAAGCCGGCAACATGGTCATTGCGCTGCTCTCCCCCAACACAGGCTTGGTGTAAAGATCAAGACTGTCTTCACTGACTTCTAGTGGGCGTTGAATTGCTGAGTTGCTTTTGTGTGTGTGCTTGCATTATATTATCTGTTTAGACTGATTACCACATGTAATATACTTTTTACCATGAACAAAACCTTTCTTTTAAACTGTGCATGAAACAGATATAACATCTGGATCTATTGTTGTTTTGAGGTTGTCCTTGATGGCAATGAGATCAATTTTGTCTCTCTGCTGCTCTGATCAAACATGTTAGAGTACTTCTATCTGATTTTCTTATAGTAGAAATAATTTTACTTTCTATGAGATTATAAATTGTGAGAATGGATGTATGTTTCTGCTGGTTGTGCATGAAGGTGTTCAGATATTTCTGTGACATAGATATTTTTGATTCTGAATTCGTATATCTTGTATTTATGATGATTTTAGTTTTGGTGTTGTAAAATGCTACTCATACTTCATTCTTGATTGTAATCTTGGACAAACTGATAGACAAACTGGTAGACAATGTTGTGATTAAGGCTTGTCATTTTTGTTACTCATTTGCTATTTTAGCTAATTCAAACCATGTTTTTGTTCCTACAACAAAAAATAAAATCAAGTATAGTTTATGTAGATGCTAGTATATATATGTTCTTTATTTTCTTCCTAGCTAGTCTATGTTATTGTTTGAAGATGTTGCTTTTGTTGTCTCTATAACCTATTTCGTCTCTTTTTTAAGGGTTACATACTGAAGTTGGAAGAAGAAAATGGATTCCGTACTCAACAAAGAGTAGATAGTCTTATTTCTGGAGATTTATTTATATTTTCTAGGTGATTTGAACTATGGAATTGTTGTAATATACTACAGTGTAAATTTGTAGTGGTTTTATATTCCTGGGTGACGTGCACTATATACTGATTGTAATATATGTTTTAAATTTTATTATTATTTGTGAAAAATAATGTGATCTGGGCTGTGTTTAAGAAATATTGTCTATTTTATGGCCATATGTCTGAAATAAATCAAATGCTAGATGGGCTTAAAAAAGGCTACAGCCCGTCCAACATTGGACTAGAGAAATATACAATTTTGAGTAAATGGTTGAAAATAAAAAAGAAACAGATCTTAAAATAATAAGGCCCTGAACATACAAAAGGCCAAAATGTTGGACTTGGCCCAATTAATCAACCGATTTTCATAGAAAAATTGATGGACCATATTATTGGGCTTGGCCCATACAAATGGCAGAAATGGACCGGGCTGATTGTGTGCCACGTAGGCTTAGCCACGTAGGATGTGACATGGCGAGATCAGTTTTCCCATGACGATATTGGATCATCATAATGGTTATGACGATCCAATATCGTCATAGACGGTTATGACGATTTCAATAAAATCGTTGTTATAGTTCATTTATGACTTTCACGACTTCTGATCTCATAGAATCGTCATAAACAATCATTATGACGATTTTGTGACGAAAATAGAGGGTCATATATAGCCAGATTCCTTGTACTGATGTAAGTGGTGGAGGTGGAGGTGGTGGCAGCTGCTTATTTGGCGAGTCCACTCTATCTCCCTTCTGAAATCAAGTGCATTGCCTCGTCGTGTGATTGGCTGGTTTACTCGGACTAGGCGTGTGAAACTTACATGGTTGATCCAACATCATCTCATAGGTGTATTTTTGTTGGTCTTGATACTGCTTCCTCCGATCGTATGGCCTTTTGCCGTCATTCTTTGGCACCCATTGTTGTTGACCATTTTCCTTTGACACTGACTGCTTCTAGCATCTGGATGATCCTGACTCACAGCCGCAACCTGAGTCGAACCATATCTGTAATCTGTTCTTTCATCTCTTCTCTTGCTTTTGTATTCGGATCTTTCCTGGCGCCTTTGTGACCCAGCAGCGTTATAGATCTGAGTCTCAGTCATCCTGTCTGCCGACATGAGCAGCGGCTGAGTCGGATCTCCTAACGCATACGAGTCGGCGATTCTTATCGTCTCTGCCAGGCTTGTCGGCATATCTCTTTGTAACTTTTGCCACAGCACACTTCCATGTCTACATCCTTGTGCAAACCATGCGATTGCTTGTGACTCGATTACCCCTTCACAAGAGTTACGCATCGTACACCACCTTGTGAGGAATTCCCTGTCTGTCTCATTCGGTCTTTGCTTGCACATTGCTAGTTGTTGTGGGCGATTTGGCCTCTTGTAAGTGCTCTTGAAATTGCTCATGAAAGCGTCGTGAAAATCGATCCAACTGTTGATCCTTCCGGGTGGCAAATTGTTCAACCATACCCGAGCTGGTCCTTCTAGCATCTGTGGCACGTAACGTACTGCCCATCTCAAGTTTCCCTGCGCGATCTTCACAGCGGTTCCATAATCTATGAGCCAGTCCTCTGGCTTTGTGCTTCCATCATACGTTTTCGTCCCTCTGGCCAGCTAGAAATTTGGCACCGGTGGCTCCTTCATGATCCTTGGGGCAAAGCACGGTGGACCCTGCGGACCTTGCAATTCAATTATCTCTGCCATTTTTATGCGGTCAAGCTTCATCCTTGCATCATACGGCCGAAGGTTCCTGCCTCCAAATCTTGCTCCCATTGCTTGATATGCATGATCCGGCAGTTCATACCCGTCATTATACTTATTCGCGTTCGGGTTAGCAGGCTGTTGAACTGCTTTTCCCGCACTTTCCTGTCTTCTTTCCGGCTGAGCTGGTGAGTTATTCGGAGCTGGATTTCCTCCTCCTGCCGAGTGAGTTCCGCACCTAGCATGAGGTGCAAAATTTTTCCCTCCGTTGTCATTTCTCTGCCCAATTTTTTTCTGGTTTTCATTTTCTCACGGATTATTTCTTTTTGCCCCTTGCGCATGCACCGGGTTTCCTTGAACCACTGCCGGATCATAGGCGACCATCTGCTTGTTTCTTCCAGAATCCACACTTTTTTCCTTTCTCGGCCTAGGCACCGTTCCGGGTGAGGATGCTGTGTGCCCAACCGATCTTGCCGGGACAGGAGTTGCCGAGTGAACCAGCTGTGACCTCCCTGCTATACACGGATTTGCTCTGCAATACGCCTCATTCAACATGCTGGCTGATTTTACTAACTCATTGACTCGTTCTTGCTGCATTTTCTTTGCGTCCCCTTCCAAGTGGGGTAATTCTGCCGTTGCTGCTTCTGCTGCTCGCAGATTAGCTGTTGCTGTGTTGTACGTTGGGTGCATGGCCGTCTCATTGCTGTTCTCTGGTGTTATCTTCGATGTCGCATCTGCCAGCTCTTCGTTGAGGTTCCTTCCTCTTAATCTCGTTGCATCAAGCCAGGTCTTTGCGCCCTTGACTTGATTTGCCAAGTTAAGCTCTCGGATGGTGATATCCACGTCCCGTTGTAACTGTGCTAGCTCTTTAGCTTTCCCCAGGACTTTTATTCTGGCTTCCTCCAAATTGGCTTGCACACGCGTCGGGTCAGTTGCATGTGCCACTCGCTCTGCCAACTTGTATATCGCTTCCTGCACCTCCTTAGCCCTCTTGCTCCTAGCTATGTTCTCTGGTTTTTCCAGCGGCGCCTTTGCTTTTCTTGTAGCCCTTGGCGTTTCCTCATGATTTCCTCCCTCTGCATTCTCATTCTCCACCTGAACTACTAGAGGATCTGTGGGGTTCGGGGCTGTCATCATTACCTCCATCGAGAAAAGTTGATGTGGTTTTCCCGTGACAGGAACCGTCGGAGGATCCGGCGCCAGGACGACGTGCTCGGGATATGCGCGCTCCACGCGCACCGCGACGTAGACCTGGTTCTCACCGAACTTGATGAAGCGACCGCCCCTAGGGAACGGCTTGGTACCGAAGCAGCCCGCGTTGTCGCTGACGAAGTTGAGCACTCCAAACCTCTGGATGAGGCCGGAGTAGACGCGCTCGCCAGTCTTGGTGATGATGTTGCCCGTCCGGATGAAGACTCCATCAAGCACCTGCTTCTTCCCCACGGTTGGCGCCAACTGTCGTGGTGGTGGCACGGCAGATGCCATGGGTAGGCATAAGTTGGGGGTCGAATGGGTGCTTGTGGTCACCGGGGAGGGAGTGCACGGTCGAGCTATGCACAAAGAACAAGAATAACTCTCCAGACTTGGCAATTCGGTTAATTCCCCAAAGATTACAAGTGCTCCTTGAGCTGTTTAGGCTAGAGTTCACAGCACTAGTTACCTACTTGGTCCAACCTCCTTCTACTTCTGCTATGCCCTCCTTTATAGAGGCAGTGCTAGCTAGGTAATACCCCTTTGGGTTCTAGGGTTTATTGTTTGGATCTTGGTCCCTACAATGTGGGACGGGTCATGGGCTTGCCCTAAGCCCAATGGCCTAGTACACAAAGCTTGACAGCTAACGGTCTTCTGGTACGCTGGATCCTGTTCCTTTTGGCGTCACGCTGTAACTTTGTACGTCAGCGTTTGCTTTGGGCGTCACCTGTCTCCTTTGTGTCACCCGGCGTTGCCCTTCTATTTTGACCATGCTTTGCCATGGTCCCTCCTGAACCTTACTCGGAAAGGTGCCACATGTACTTCTTGACTCGGCCCTTCCTCGGTTGACTTGGCTCGTTGGTTCCTGCAAGGGTTACAACTTTGTCTTATGCGGGCCGACATAGTTTGTATGTCGGCTTTCATGCTTTTCTTTACCCGGCCTGGTTCCTTCTTTACTCGAAGCCAACCCAGTTGTGCTATGTTTCCCCTCTCATGACCCTACCGGGGGTTATCCCCCCGACAAATCCAAACCCAAACCCAAGTTGGATTGAGAGAAGGACTCTTTCCTTCTTCCACTAGGAAACCATTGTTCCAGTTTGACTTTTTAAACTTCCCGTTTGACTTTCAATTTAGATCTTTAATTCTCTCTTGCAAATGCCCACTCCAAGTGACCTAAGATATGATCCAATCATTCCACTTACCCATGACACATTCATGGACCATTCCCCTTCCGGACCGTTGAACCTTCTAGACCCTTCTAGAACCTCTCCGATGAAAACATCGGAATCTTTCTTGAACTCTACAATCTGACTTTCCTTATATGAATCTTATTCTCTGGATCATACCGAATCTCCTCATGATATCCCGTATCCCATCCGAGACTCCGAACAACATTCGGTATCCCTACTAACATTCCATATCTACTAAAAACATCGAATCCTTCAGTGTGTCTCCCTACGGTTCGTGAATTATGTAGACATGCATGACCGAGACACTTCTCCGATCAATAACCAATAGAGGAATCTGGAAATGCATATGGCTCCCACATATTTCTACGGTTACTTTGCGATCGAATGAACCACTTACATACGATACCAATTTCCCTTTGTCTCACGATAGTTTACTCATCCGAGGTTTTGATCGTCGGTATCTCTGTATACCTAGTTCAACCTTGTTACCGATAAGTACTCTTTTCTCATTCCCGTGATAAGTGATCCCTTTTGAGCCAGACACATGCTTGCAAGCCAATTGGATGACATTCCATCGAGAGGGCCCAGAGTATATCTATCCGTCATATGGATGGACAAATCCCACTCTTGATCCATGTGCCTCAACACATACTTTCTAAACACTCAATGCCACCTTTATAGCCACCCAGTTACGGTGTGGCGTTTGATGTCATCAAAGTATCCTTTCGGTGATGGTGATTAGCATGATCTCATGGTCGAAGGAATTAGGTTACTATGTATCAGAAAGCTTATAGAAAATGAACTATTGAAATGACTTGATCTTTATGCTACGCTTATCTATAGGAGTATGTCCATCATACCATTCTCCTAATGATATGATCTTGTTATTAGTAACATCTCAATGTTCATGATCGCGAAAGTACGATCATCTATTAACCAACAAGCTAGTATTAAAAAGAGGCTTTACTAGGGACTCTAATTTAGTTTACAAATCACACAAGTATTAATGTTTCCGGTTAATACTATTATAGCATGAATGTAAACATTTATCATAAACACAAAGATATAATAATAACCACTTTTATTATTGCCTCTAGGGCATATCTCCAACAGATGTCGGGGGATAACCCCCAGGTGGGGAAAGACAGGCCTAAGTAGGCCGGCTCCAGAAGACACTGGTTGCCTGACTTTCAAGCAGAAGAACTCTAGCCGGTTGGACACCGCCCGGGTCGTGGTGTGGAACAGAGCAGTGCCATAGGGGATGGCTTAAGAGGGACACTTAGGTGCATGATACGTCGTAAAAATATATATAATTTTTTATGCTCCATGCTTGTTTAGTATCAACTTTGTTATGTTTAATCTTGTAACATCCCAAAAATATCAAACTTAGATCAACAAAACACTAATCCTAAAGTTTAGGGTTAACAAAAACTTTTCTAAATCAATTCATGAAAGCATGTATATGTGTATGCATGAATTTTGAAATTCTTTAAAAACCACTTTGTTTGTGTGATCCATTGCTTGTAAAATGTTTCTTAGGTGAAAAGAACATCATCTAAAACATTCCCCACACTTTTCCTAAAGAAAAATAAGTCAAAACCAATATATTAAGTGAATGGTCATTTTGACCAATTTAACTCTCATGCCTACTTTGGCTGTCTCAAACTTTCAAAACCTAACAGAAACTTTTCTGGATCTTTGCACCCCTTGAATGTACTCATAACAAAGTATCAAGGCCCACCCTGTGATCATCCAGAAACTTTCAAATGCATAGTTTAAATGACAACTAAAAATTGAATCTTCTTCATATGGGAAGATCCCACTTTTTCAAAACCCACTTAAACAAGCTCAATTTTCAAAATCCAAGCATCTGCAGACTCGCCAGAACCAATCTATCAAACCCACCAAAAATCATTTCAAAATTCAAAACTTGATTTCATGCGGCCATTTCATCGAACAGGTTGCAGACACAAATCAAACAAAACACAAACACTATAGTGTGCAGTGTTTTGAGCCTAACTTGTTCCCTAGTTAGCTCTCACACAATCTAGTAGATCATCTAGGAAGTTTAGCCAGGCACTAGCAACCCTGTGAGCTTGCCCTTGCCATTAATGGTGAACAGCCGAGCACCTCAATGCCACCCCATAGTCGACAGCAGGCTAGAGGAAGAACTAGCCGTGCCAACCTTGTCTGGGAGGCAGCCCACCGTCCACCGCCACTGCCTGTCCCAGCCGCGAGCGTTGCCAAGCCCTGGACCACGCGCACAAGACACGCCCAGACCATGCCGAGCGTGCGCCAGAGCGCCACCCTCGACCACCACCCACAGACCGCGCGCCGCCCTCACCGCGCGCACACACGATCACCACCGACCCAGGAGACCGCCAGACATCCCCGTTTAACGCCCCGCGCCATACAGCCACCGCCCGCCGTCGAGAACGCCGCCTCTGCCGCGCAGAGCACCGCCCGTTCCAGACCAAACCACACCGCCCCATCCCTCGCGACCATGTCGTTGAGCATCGCCAGGAGACACAGCACCGTCCCCTACCCTTGCCCATGCCATTAGCTGCCTGTAACGTCGCCTCCGACGAGCTCACCTTGCGCCCCGACGGTCCCCTCGCTCGACTATAAATAGAGGCCACCCCCGCACGATTTCTTCACACCATCTCACTCCCCTCTCCTCACTGATCGTGCCACACCATTCTCAGAGCAAGGCGAGCACCACCCCGCCGGAATTTCACTGGAGCCTGCCGCTGCCGGAGAAGAAAGGATCCAGCGATTGGAGCCGCCCCAGGAGAAGCCACCGGTACCAGGAGGTTCGCCGTCGTCGACTTCGTCGTTCGCCCGCCTCGCCGACCCTCACCCGTACTCCGGTGAGCCCCCGGCACCCCTCACTGACCGCGCTAGGTTTCGTTCTCGCCGGAGCTGTCTCGCGTCGACGATGACCCTCAGCCGTTGGATTAGAACCAGATCGAACGAACCACGTTGCCCCATACCGCCCAGCCCGTGTCAGCGGCAGTGGGGACACCCACTTAAGCAGCCAGGAGGATGCGCTTAGCAGCAGGCCCGTTAGAATTTCCGCAGAGCCCAACAATTCAAATTAAATCTTTTCTTTTTAATTTCAAAGACATCACCCAACTTCAAAAATCCACCCAGATCGATTTAGTGCACCAAATTAGATGAAACCAATTTTGTTGGAAAGGTCTGTGAATGCTTAATCCAAGCCCGTTGGATTCAAGTCATTTGGATCTGTAGATCACCCTTAGCAAAAATGACAAGGCAGAAGCTTTTTTGCATTCAAACATTTTTTAAATTTAAACCACAATAGCTTTTGAGTTGATTCCAACTCTCAAAAATCACTTTCAACCATACCTTTCAGATTATATAAAAATATATATAGGTTACTTGCAGAAATAATGTTCAAGGAATAAAAGAATGCTTCATAAGCATTTCTAGCCACTTTAATTAATTAAAATAAAAGGGTAAAACCTTGTTAAATTGTGACACCACTTTAAATCACATTCCCATGGACTACAACATGTGGTGATGACATGTGTCAACAGGATCCCATGTTTAGTTTGGAGAATATTAAATCTTAAGTAGTTTTTCAATGAGTAGAAATTACTTTTCTAAAATAAGAGGACTTAAACCAATCCTTAACCTTGTAATGTTAGAGATGATGCTAGATCATCTATAGGACCCTTGTGTGTGATGATTGCAAGTAGTTAAGTATTGTTTGGTGATTGTGTACCTCGTATTTATTCATAGACGCTAGTACCGACCAAGGCTACGAGGAAGAAGGAGGATACTACGAAGAGGAAGCCGAGGAGAACTTCAACCACTGCTCTGCACAAGGCAAGCTTATACTGATATTGATGCAATCTATGCTAACCAAGTTTACCAATGCAAGCTAACACTTGCAAGATACTATACCTATGCAAGCGCATAAGACACCCTATTGTTGCCACAACCCATGCTTGTGATATGATTACTATATGCCCTAAGCATATGTAACCATACCCACTTGCTAAACCAATCCTAGTTTTATGGCAAGCTTTTTACTTTATTTCTTTATCAAAGTTTACTTAGCTACCCAAAATTTTGGTAGATACTAGACAGTTGTCTTTGAAGGTTGCATAAAGAGCATTAAAATTTGGCTAAGCTAGAAACCTTGATATCAGCTTATGATATAAGGTTGGACTTAGTTGCAACTCCACTAGTTACCACCCTCTATTAGTACTACCCCAGTAGATGCTAGTGCTAAGCATAAAACTTGATCAACTTTAGATGGGAATACTTGGTGGAAAAATGGTTATGAAAACCTTGGAATGATGGATCATTCTATTGAAATGTTTTGGACATGTGTTTCCAAACACTTGATGATTTTGGTGATGAAAATGTTGAGGCATGAGCCTTAGCCCTTTATAAAACTGATGGTTGTGCGGATGCGATACCATTCCAATTTTATCGTACAACCACAATACCGAATATTGGGTAGGGATTATTTGGAAACTTATATACCTTAGTATTAGTTCCCTCACGGCCAAGGTCCAGTGAGGCTACCTTGTGAAGATTGTCCACTGCGCAAGACCCAAGATGACGGTGGTCATGGTTGGGAGGCCAAACTCACAGAGAGGTGCTTATACTAGGGAGTGTAATTGGAAGGTTAGGATTGATTATCCGCATCCGAGTATGGTGAATTCAGGATTTGTTCTGCGGATGTATCGAATGTTGTGGTGAAAGTGTACAATCTCGCAGTGTCAAACTATTCGAATAGCCGCGTCATGATTATGGATGATTGGCCATCTTGTTCCCCGTCAGACTTTTCAAAATGACTTGTGAACGACTTGAGACTTTGGTTTGGCCACAACAGAGTTGTGACTAGAAATACAAGATCCCACTTAGGAGTTATAAAATTGTGACTAGCTTGGGAACTTAGTAGTATAAATCTGGCTTTTGCAAAACAACCCTAGAGCCTAGTGTCCTATTATCCAAAAACCCTTTGTTCTTGTTAGTATTAGTTTGCGAGTACTTAAAGAGTACTCATGGCTTTGTCCCTGGCTATTCCCATGGCCAGACTATGAAGAGGAGTACCTGGAGGATGGACCCGGGGTTCGACAACTAGGATCATCTCCCATCGTCGGCATTGCACGTGACCGAAGATGGAGCCGCCCTACGCCACTGTTACTATTCCGTATTCATTGCTTGATGTTGTATTAAGGACTGGATCATGAGATCCCTATTTGTGTAAGAACTTATGTATCGTTGTAATGTATGAAGTACTATGGTATCCAATTCTGTTATGTCTCGCAAAAATGGTAATCCTGGGATTGCGATGTATGGTATAACAGGCATCTAGGATTGAAAAATCCGGGTGTTGACAAGTTGGTATCAGAGCCATCCTGACCATAGGAGACCCTAGTTAGATTGGACGCTGAACCAAAAACTTAGTTTCAACACTCAAAAACAAAACTATTTACGAAAACTTATTCCCATTCTTACCTCTTAAATTCTTTAATAAACCTCATGTACCTCAAAAACTCTTGCAAAATATATAAAATTTTGACACACTTGATCACTTTGCTAAACTACTCATCCTCTATTTTTATAGATGGACGTGAAGTACAGCAAGTTTTACCAACTTGGAAATGGAGGAGACCTTATCTTTGAGAGGGATCTGGATCAGCTTTGAACTTTGGAGCGCGATCCCGAGTTCTTGAGCTCACTCAATGATCAAGGGGGAGAAGATCTACAGTGGCTAATTGTTGCAAGCCTCCGAGGAAAGATTGAACCTCCCACTGCGGAGGGAATTCAGTTTACCTTGAGGGAAAACAACTGGCTCGATGGACTTGCCAGAGCAATTGAGGAAGCTCTTTCCCGTCTGTGTGGGCAGAGCATCAATCAGATCAAGGGTACTCGCTTTGAGTTTTGCCCAAGACGTGATGCAAATGGTCAACCACTGGAAGCCCCATACCACCCCGAGCTGAGGACTCAATTGGACCACCTTAGCTTCATGATGTATGATTGTCAGCAGGAACTGGACAACTGCCGTGACTATTGCAACCACAAGTCTGCCATCATCAAGACGAAGGATCAGACCATAGCCATGCTAGCAAAGGATCGCAAGTCTCGCCGCTGTCAGCTCGACAAGAAGGAGCGCATTATTGCCCGTCTTCGCCGTCGTATCTCAGCTCTGGAAGAGACCATCCATGAGAGAGACATGCAGTTAGAGGAAAGGGAGAATGCCGGAGAAGATCTTCGTGGATACCCTTACTCCTATCTCAGCGATGACGATGATTTTCTGGAGGATCAGGCCATGGACTTCTTCACCGATGAGGATGATTTCGCCTTCATCGATGATGCGGAAGATGATGAAGCCACAGACTCCGAGAAGTAGTAGCACTGAGCACTAGCGTAGTGAGTAGTAGTCGGTCCCACTGTATCGTAGTTCCAACCATCTGTTTTGCTTTGTTGTGGTGTGTGTTGTACTGTGTGCTATGAGTGAATGAATGAAAAAGCAAGTTGCTAGAAAACTTGAGTCAAACTCTAAAAACTTTTCAAAGACCCAAAACCTTAGAAATTTCCCTCTTTTCTCATGATCTATATCAATCTTCAGATGCCACGTGGAGGAAGTGGTTCAGCCCTAGACCCAATGTTGCAGATCCTGCAAATGTTGACTTCTGACCGCGAAGCTGAACGAGCGGAACGGCAAGCCAACCTAGCCACTCTGCAATAGATAGCCCAGCTAGCCCACAACAACCAAGGTCATGGAAATCAGGACAACCACGGATCTAAGCTCAAGAATTTCCAGAATACCAACCCACCCGTTTTCACCAAGTCAGAAGAACCCCTAGACGCCGATGATTGGCTGCAAACCATGGATAATAACTTAGAAGTAGCCGGAGTAGACGCCAATGAGAAAGTCTTGTTCGCCACTCATTATCTAGCCGGAGATGCCAGGGCATGGTGGAACAGTGTTCGTGCAATGACCGGAGGCCAAATGATGACCTGGGAGGAATTCAAGGTCAAGTTTAGCCGAACCCATGTGCCGCCAGGTTTGATCAAGAGAATGAGAGACGAGTTCAGAGAATTGAAGCAAGGAAGGATGACTGTAGTGGAATACCGTGACAAATTTTTGTCATTAGCTAGGTATAGATGAAATAGACACCGGCCAAGAAGAAAGAAAGATTCTGAATGGTACACTTTGACGAGATGCATGATGATAGTCAATATTCCCTTTGTGATATTGAAGCCCTTGTCGACTCCGCTATCCAGATGGAAGGAAAGATCAACCAGGCCAATGAGAACTGCAAGCGCCGCATGATGCATCAACCAGAACCCATCGACCCCAAAGTATCGCCTCAACCCTCTCCGTGGATTTGCCCCAAGAACCAACAGACCCTATGACCCGTCCAACTATCCCAACCGTGGAAACCCTAGACCCGGAGGAAATCACAACAACCCGGCAATTCTAGCACTTTCACCCGCCCCACCCAGGTTCAACACCAACCATGCTACCGCCAACCCCAATACCGCCCGAGGATGGAAGCAATGTTTGTGCTCGTCAGCCAAGGACAAGTCCCAAGTGACCTGCTATGATCAGGAAATAAAGGCCACTATTCCAACGAGTGCCCCAACAAGAAGAACTACAGCCCTTAACACCAATGTCCTAGCCCAGCAAAGAGCGTCGTGTCCAATTGGGGAGAAGATTTGCCCAGGAAATTCACTCAACCGCAATGGCCTTTTTCTCATGCATGTCAAGAAGCTCAGAAGCTCAGACGTCGTCTTTGGGTATGTTTTCGTTAATTCAAGATTCGCAAGAGTGTTGTTTGACTGCATCGCATTCATTTGTCACCAAGAATTTGCATGCACTAGTAAAATCCAACTAACCAAATGAAGCATGTGATGATTGTACAAATTCAGATCGACCACCAAGGCTAGGCAAATTTGCAAAAGTCCCTATCCGAATCCATGGCATAGATTTTATGCTAATCTAATAGTACTCGGAACTAAAGGTTTGGAAGTAGTACTAGGAATGGATTGGATGTCCAAACATAAAGGAATGATTGATTGTGCCAAGAAAGCCATTACCATGACTAGTCTATGAATATTAGTAGCATATATCGTAAACCTTACCTCGCCAATTCAAGTGTAACAAGAGTCTAGCCCAACCTACCATCGACCAAGTTCGGATAGTCTGTGAATACCCCGATGTATTTCCAGATGTTTTGCCCGGTATGCCCCCCGATAGGGATATCGAGTTTATCATCGAACTAATCCTAACAGACCTATAGCCCGTAGAGACCCTATAGTATGAACCCGTCGAACTAGAAGAATCAAGAAGCAACTGGATTCCATGTTAGAAATCGGATTGATTCAACCAAGTGCCCCCATGGAGGTCACTGTCCTTGTTTGTAGACAAGAAGGATGGAGGTAACTATTGTACGGATTATCGAAAGTTGAATGATGTCACCATCAAGAACAAGTACCCTTGCCCAAGATAGAGGATTTGTTTGATCGGTTGACCGTGCCTGTGTTTTCTAAGATTGATCTTAGAACTGGTTATCATCAACTCAAAATTGCAGAGGATATTCCAAAGACCGCCTTTACCACGATATGGGTTGTATGAGTATACAATCATGTCTTTCGGATTAACCAATGCCCCCGCTTATTTCATGAACCTCATGAATAAGATTTTTATGGACTTCCTGGATAAGTTTGTCGTTGTTTTCATCGATGACATTTTGATTTATTCCAAATCGGAAGAAGAACATGAGCTACACCTAAGGACCATTCTTGGAACCCTTAGAGAGCATCACCGTATGCAAAATTTAGCAAATGTGAATTCGGTTATAGGAAGTAGGATTCCTCGGTCACATTGTATCGGTGAGGAATTGCCGTTGACCCCGCCAAAGTGAAAGATGTAGAAGATTGGCAAGCCCCAACCACTCAAACCCAAGTTCGTGCTTTTCTCGGATTGGGATATTACCGCAAATTCAGAGAAGGATTCTCTAGTATCGCCACCCATGACCCAATTGTCAAGAAGTACAAGAAGTTTGAATGGATGGACAAGTGTGAAGCGAGTTTCCAAGAACTCCAAAGGAGATTGATTTCCACCCCAATCCTGATCATGCCGGATATCACGAAGCCCTTCGATGTGTATTGTGACGCATCCAAGATTGGTCTCGGATGTGTGCTAATGCAAGAAGGCCAAGTTATATCCTATCTATAGCGACAATTGAAGCAGCATGAACAAAATTATCCAACCCATGACCTCGAACTCGCAGCCGTAGTTCTAGCCCTGAAGACATGGAGACATTACCTTATGGGAAACCGTTGTGAGATTTATTCGGATCACAAGAGACTAAAGTATATATTCACTCAGAAGGAGCTGAATATGAGGCAGAGAAGATGGATTGAGCTAATCAAGGATTACGACCTGGACATTCATTATCACCCTAGAAAAGCCAACGTAGTACCGATGCCCTTAGCAGATTGCCGTGCCGCTTGAACTCCATGATTTTGAAGGAGCAACCAAGTTTGCACAAAGAGATGGAAGATTTTCGAATAGAATTAGTAAGTGAAGGATTTTTGGCTAGCATAGAACTTCCGCCCACTTTGATCAGTCAGGTTAAAGAGGCGCAAAAAGGAAATGCTAGTATCGACGGAATTAAACGTCGTATCGGTACAGGCAAAGTACCCGGATTCACCGAGGACGAAGAAGGAGTTTTGTGGTACAAAGGACGCCTTTGTGTACCAGCAGATTCTGAGTTAAAAGAAGTTATCTTGAAGGAGGCTCATGATACTCTTTATTCTATCCATCCAGGAGGAACTAAGATGTATCAAGATTTGAAAGAGCAATTTTGGTGGCATAAGATGAAGAGAGAAATCGGAAGCTATATCGCCAAGTGTGATATATGTCGGTAGTCAAGGCAGACATCAAAGACCCGCGGATTGTTGCAACCTTTGCAAATTCGAATGGAAATGGGATCAGAGGAATGGACTTTATCATCGGACTACCTACTTCTAGTAGGAAATGACTCTATTTGGGTCATAGTGGACAGATTGTCCAAAGTCGCCCATTTCTTGCCCGTTAAAACCACCTATCAGAGTTCGAAGCTAGCAGAGTTGTACATCGCTAGGATCGTTAGTTTGCACGAGTCCCCAAGAATATCGTATCGGATCGAGGAACCCGCCACCTCGAGATTCGGAAGAAGGTCCAGAAGGTTTAGGAACCCGCCTAGATTTCAAGATCTGCGTATCACCCTCGAATCGATGGACAAACGGAGCGAGTAAACCAAATACTCAAGATATGCTTAGAGCATGTGCTAGAATATGGATCCAAGTGGAAGACCGTCTGCTTTGCAGAATTTTCCTACAACAATAGTTACCAAGCCAGTTGCAAATGGCCCCATTTGAATTCATGTACGGAAGGAAGTGCCGACCCTTTGAACTGGTCAAGTAGGAGAGAGTCAAATTTTGGACCCGACATCCTACGAGAAGCGTAAGAGAAGGTTCACAAGATTCGAGAGCATCTCAAGACAGCCCAATCCCGCAAAAAGAGTTATGCCGACAAGAGACGCCGAGACCTCGCCTTTAACATTGGAGACTTTGTTTACCCGAAGTGTCGCCATTGAAGGGAATGCAGCTTCCAACTCAAAGGAAAGTTAGCCCCGATATATCGGACCTTTCAAAATTTTGAACCGTCGATGAGAAGTATCGTATCAACTCGAGCTACCGTAAGAGATGTCGTGATGCACAATGTGTTCCATATCTCGTTATTTCAAATGTCTCAAGTCCCCGAGAAGACCAAGTGTTCAAGAATATCGATCATAGGACCATAGAGATCAATGATGACCGACCTATCCCAAGTACCCATCCGTATTTTGGAGGAAGCTTTTGAACAACCGAACCCGAGCATCAAGTTTCTCAAGATTCAGGAGCAACCACACGTAAGAGGAAGCTACACAGGAACGAAGATCACATCAGACGGAGTTTCCATCTCTTCAAATCCTAGGTAATCTTTTCGTTCTTTTCAAATCTCGGGACGAGATTTTGTTTAAGGGGGGAAGGTTTGTAACATCCCAAAAATATCAAACTTAGATCAACAAAACACTAATCCTAAAGTTTAGGGTTAACAAAAACTTTTCTAAATCAATTCATGAAAGCATGTATATGTGTATGCATGAATTTTGAAATTCTTTAAAAAACACTTTGTTTGTGTGATCCATTGCTTGTAAAATGTTTCTTAGGTGAAAAGAACATCATCTAAAACATTCCCCACACTTTTCCTAAAGAAAAATAAGTCAAAACGAATATATTAAGTGAATGGTCATTTTGACCAATTTAACTCCCATGCCTACTTTGGCTGTCTCATTTTGACCATTCTCAGAGCAAGGCGAGCACCACCCCGCCGGAATTTCACTGGAGCCTGCCGCTGCCGGAGAAGAAAGGAGCCAGCGATTGAGCCGCCTGTGAGAAGCCACTTTCAGAGGTTCGCCGTCGACTTCGTCGCTCGCCTCGCCGACCCTCACCCACTCGGTGAGCCCTCAGACCCTCATCGGCGCGCTTAGGTTTCGCTCGCCGAGCTGTCTCGCGGCCGACGATGACCTCACCGCTGGATTAGAACCAGATCGAACGAACCACGTTGCCCATACCGCTTTCAGCCCGTGTCACCGACGAGTGGGGACACCCACTTAAGCAGCCAGCGGAGCATCGCTTAGCAGGCCGCCCGTTAGAATTTCCCGCAGCCCAACAATTCAAATTAAATCTTTTCTTTTAATTTCAAACACACTTGTACCCAACTTCAAAAATCCACCCAGATCGATTTAGTGCACCAAATTAGATGAAACCAATTTTGTTGGAAAGGTTCAGAATGCTTAATCCAAGCCCGTTGATTCAAGTCATTTGGATCTGTAGATCACCCTTAGCAAAAATGACAAGGCAGAAGCTTTTTTGCATTCAAACATTTTTAAATTTAAACCACAATAGCTTTTGAGTTGATTCCAACTCTCAAAAATCACTTTCAACCATACCTTTCAGATTATATAAAAATATATATAGGTTACTTGCAGAAATAATGTTCAAGGAATAAAAGAATGCTTCATAAGCATTTCTAGCCACTTTAATTAATTAAAATAAAAGGGTAAAACCTTGTTAAATTGTGACACCACTTTAAATCACATTCCATGGACTACAACATGTGGTGATGACATGTGTCAACAGGATCCCATGTTTAGTTTGGAGAATATTAAATCTTAAGTAGTTTTTCAATGAGTAGAAATTACTTTTCTAAAATAAGAGGACTTAAACCAATCCTTAACCTTGTAATGTTAGAGATGATGCTAGATCATCTATAGGACCCTTGTGTGTGATGATTGCAAGTAGTTAAGTATTGTTTGGTGATTGGGTACCTCTTATTTATTCATAGACGCTAAACCACCAAGGCTACGAGGAAGAAGGAGGATACTACGAAGAGGAAGCCGAAGAGAACTTCAACCACTGCTCTGCACAAGGCAAGCTTATACTGATATTGATGCAATTTATGCTAACCAAGTTTACCAATGCAAGCTAACACTTGCAAGATACTATACCTATGCAAGCGCATAAGACACCCTATTGTTGCCACAACCCATGCTTGTGATATGATTACTATATGCCCTAAGCATATGTAACCATACCCACTTGCTAAACCAATCCTAGTTTTATGGCAAGCTTTTTACTTTATTTCTTTATCAAAGTTTACTTAGCGCTACCAAGAATTTTGGTAGATACTAGACAGTTGTCTTTGAAGGTTGCATAAAGAGCATTAAAATTTGGCCTAAGCTAGAAACCTTGATATCGCCTTATGATATAAGGTTGGACTTAGTTGCAACTCCACTAGTAACCACCTCAGTTAGTACTACCCTCAGAGATGCTAGTGCTAAGCATAAAACTTGATCAACTTTAGATGGGAATACTTGGTGGAAAAATGGTTATGAAAACCTTGGAATGATGGATCATTCTATTGAAATGTTTTGGACATGTGTTTCCAAACACTTGATGATTTTGGTGATGAAAATGTTGAGGCATGAGCCTTAGCCCTTTATAAACTGATGGTTGTCTGGATGCGATACCATTCCAATTTTATCGACAACCACAATACCCGAATATTGGGTAGGGCTTGACTGAAACTTATATACCTTAGTATTAGTTCCCTCACGGCCAAGGTGCTGAGCTGAGGCTACCTTGTGAAGATTGTCCAATTGCAGACTCCAAGATGACAAAGGGTCATGGTTGGGAGGCCAAACTCACATGAGAGGTGCTTATACTAGGAGTGTAATTGAAGGTTAGGATTGATTATCCGCACAATGAGTATGGTGAATTCAGGATTTGTTCCGACGGATGTATCGAATGTTGTGGTGAAAGTGTACAATCTGCAGAGTGTCAAACTATTGAATAGTCATCTCATGTTATGGACAGTTGGAGTGGCCATACTGTTCCCCCGTCAGACTTTTCAAAATGACTTGTGAACGACTTGAGACTTTGGTTTGGCCACAACAGAGTTGTGACTAGAAATACAAGATCCCACTTAGGAGTTATAAAATTGTGACTAGCTTGGGAACTTAGTAGTATAAATCTGGCTTTTGCAAAACAACCCTAGAGCCTAGTGTCCTATTATCCAAAAACCCTTTGTTCTTGTTAGTATTAGTTTGCGAGTACTTAAAGAGTACTCATGGCTTTGTCCCTGGCTATTCCCATGGCCAGACTATGAAGAGGAGTACCTGGAGGATGGACCCCAGGACGGTTACGACAACTAGGATCATCTCCCATCGCCGCATTGCCTCGTGACCTCAAGATGGAGCCTCGCCACGCCAGCTACTATTCCGTATTCCCGCTTGATGTTGTATTAAGGACTGGATCATGAGATCCCTATTTGTGTAAGAACTTATGTATCGTTGTAATGGATGAAGTACTATGGTATCCAATTCTGTTATGTCTCGCAAAAATGGTAATCCTGGGATTGCGATGTATGGCATAACAGGCATCTAGGATTGAAAAATCCGGGTGTTGACAAATCTACACTTAGAGGCATTTTTATACATTTTCTAGAATTAACCTATTGACAAGATGTCACAGTGTCAGTTGCATGTTTTCTGCTGTTTTTGGTTTCAGAAAAGCTAGTAAGGAAATATTCACGGAATTGGACGAAACAAAAGACGAACTGCCTATTTTTCCAGACGCAACACGGAGCCCAGAGGAGAAACGAAGGGGAGCCACGAGGCGACCACACATTGGGGTGGCGCGGGCCCACCCTTGGCTGCGCCAGCCCATGGTTTGGGCCCCTCGAGGCTCCACTGACCTTGCCCTTTGTCCTATATATACGTCTCCTCGAGACGTAAACCGAAGAGGGGACACCGAAGAGGAGATTCGGGGGACAGAAGTTCTGTCGCACCGCCGACACCGAAGAGGAGATTCGGGGGACAGAAGTCTGTTCCGGCACCCTGCCGGGACGGGAATTGCCCCCGGATTCATTTCCATTGACTTCACCGCCATCTCCATCACTGTTGCTGACTCCCATGATGAGGAGGGGTAGTTCTCCCTCGAGTCTAAGGGCTCTACCGGTAGCTATGTGTTCATCTCTCTCTATGCGTGGTCTTATTGTGGTCATGAGCTTTGTAATCAAGTAGATCTACTCTGCTACTCAACTGTTTTAATTAATCTCCGTCTATCCCCATGTGTGTGAAGGTGACAGTGTGCACACCGTGTGGCACTTAGGCTAAAGATTAATAAATACTTATCATGAGTTATATTTTGAGTTGGTTGTCTCTATGAAATTGTGGTGTTTGTTGGAACAATCTAGCGCTCAAGGTGACAATGTGGGGTTATCTAGATGGGGAATACAAACTTTGAGGTTTGTTGTTATAGCCCTACCATGGATTAGAGTTGTCCAATCGGAGAGTAGTTCAGAGTAGTATCATGAAGATAAGATATTTATATGAGAGTGTCCACTAGTGAAAGTATGATCCCTAGGCCTTGTTTCTAAGCATTGAAACACCAATTACAACTAGTCCTGCTACATGTTTGCTTGCTTCAATCTTTATTTCAGATTTCCTTTAGTCTCTTCCTCCCTGTCAAGGTATTTTCTGGCACCGTTGTCTTATAGTCATCCATATTATTTTTATTTCACTATCTCTTCACTGAACTAGTGCACCTATACACCTAACAAGTGTATTGGGTGTGTTGGGGACACAAGAGATTTCTTGTATCTTGATTGCAGGGTTTCTTGAGAGAGATACCTTTGACCACTTCCTTCTTGAGTTCGATAAATCTTGGGTGATCCACTTAAGGGAAACTTGCTGCTGTTCTCCAAACCTCTACACTTGGAGGCCCAATATTGTCTACAAGAATATAATCGTGCGTAGACATCAAGATCTTTTCTGGCACCATTGCTGGGGAGGTAAGGTAAAAGGTACTCACATCCTCTGGATACTAAGCTATCTTCTAGTACTGTTGCTGGTGTGTGAGTGCTTGAAGTTATTTCCTTTAGAATCTGCAATTATATCTTTTTGTTTCTTCTTTTTATTTTCACTAGTTAGGCTTAATGGAAAACATCAAAAAAATTAGAGAGCTTTATAGTATTTACCTTGAGTTAGGACATGAAGTGTTTGAAGATAAAATTAATAAACCTAGGAACTTTATTTGTATGCTAATAGCAATATTATTAGTATTAATTCTGAAAACCATTATTGCTAATGCTATGGAAACGTCTAAGCTTGGGGAAGATAGTTTTTATGCAAATGATCTTTTTAGTTCCCCATCTTTAGAGGACAAAATTTTCTTTGATGATACTATACCTCCAATATATGATGATTAAAATGATGAATATGATATTTTCAGTCCAACTACTATTGAGCAGAAAATTAATTATGATTACAATATGCCTCCTATATTTGATGATTAAGGTGATGAGAATAATAATGATAGCTATTTTTTTGAATTTGCTCCCACTACAATTAATAAGAATGACTATGCTTATGTGGAGAGTAATAATCATTTTATGCATGTGACTCATGATAAGAATGTTTTATGTGATAGTTATATTGTTAATTTTATTCATGTTGCTACTGAAATTGATTATGAGAGAGGGAAACATGGTCTTATGTATCTCAACAATATTAAGTTTCCCCTCTTTATGTTGAAAATCTTGAAGTTGCACTTGTTTTGCTTTCCTATGCTTGTTGCTTTGTGCTTTCATGACTTGTTTCTTTACAAGATTCCTATGCATAGGAAGTGGGTTAGACTTAAATGTGTTTTTAATTTGCTTCTTGATGCTCTCTTTTATTTCAATTCATATTTCTTATGTGAGCATCTTCTCAAACTATCAAGCCTAACTTAAAGGTGTTAAAGAAAAGTACTTCTTGGGAGATAACCCAATAGTTTTCTTGAGTCTTGGAAGTTATTACTTCTGTAATAACCTCTCCTAATCCTTTTTGTTTGATTTTTGTGTCGAGAATAACCTCTAATGAGAGAGAAGTGATTTGGGGAAGTTGTTATCCCGAAATAGATTTTTGTGCTTCACTGTAAAAATTCGTTAAAAAACTCTATATGTCGGATTGAGCTGTAATTTTTGGAGTAAATCCCCCAGGTTGTTATCTAACTTTAGTTAGTAAACACACTTTTTGATTTGAGAAACAGAAGGTCTTCGAAAAAATTAGTTTTTACCTGCTGGTCTGTTTTGACAGATTTTTGCCATTATTTGCATTTGGTTCTTATCGATTTCTTTTTGAGTTCTTTTTGGTGAATTGAGATTTTTATGGGAATTGCTACAGTAGCTTGTGTTTTTAATGAAAGTTTTGCTGTTTTTAAACTAAACCCAAAGGTTTATTATTCTTGAATACACTAATGTTGCTAATGAAGAATTGTGTGAAGTTTTGTATGAAGGAAATTTTCAAGTGTAGGGAAAGAATGATGTGATGAGATGAAGAATGGAAAAAATCTCAATCTTGGGGATTCCACCCCGTGTCACCCCAAGAAATATTCAAGAGGTACAAGCGTCAAATCTTGGGGATTCCTTGGGCATCCCCTTCTTCATCAACAAAAATCCCAGGTCTTCTTCCAAGACACTTTATTTTTGCTTCATTCACTATGTGTTGTTCTTGGAGCGTATTTATTTTGTCTTTAGTTTTCTTTTGCTTTGTTTGCTGCAATAAGTTGGTTAGGTCCCAACACACTTCTTTTGGAGAGAGATACGCTCTGTTTTCATTGCCTAGAACACTCTAGTTTTCATTCTTATTGTCTTGTGAGTGTTCTCTTTTGCTGCAATGTGTTTAGCCTTAGTTTTCTTGTGCTTTCATCTTAGAACTTTATAGTTCTTCTTTGTGGATTTGTGAGACAAGCTCACTGATCCTTATTGATTATTGTCTTTGTGAGTTGTTTCAAATAAGTCGATTGGTGTTGGAAAAGAGTAGGAATCTTCATGCTTAAGTGGTACAAAAGGAAGCTTGTTTTGGCTATGTCTTAGACTTTACCATGTCTTGCTAGATGTTGTTTTGACCTTATGCTTAGTGATTATTACTGTAGCATGACTTGTTCCAAAAAATTGAGATTGCTTAATGTGCCTTGAAAGAATCATGCGTTGTTTTAGCATACAAAAGCGTAATATTGTGGTATTCTCCTTTGATGCTTTATTTGGGTTGACTTGGCACATGCTCACACCATGTTATGACTATGAACCAGTCACCTTATCCTCTATGATCATTTAGTTTTTGACTTGTGGTACTGATAGCACTTGACGAGGTGGAAGAGGTTGAAATAGATTCCCCAGTAACAGCACCAGACAGCTTGATGGCGCCTGGTGTTTGACGTGGAAGCGCTTCGTTGGAAACCCCAAGAGCAAGGTGTGAAGCAGCAAGCAGCAAGTCTTCCCTTAGTAGAAACCAAGGTTATCGAACTAGAAGGAGGAAGGAAACGTCACACAGGTGTTGGAAGCAACTTGGATACCTGCACAACACAAACTCAAGACTCTGCCCCAACGAATCAGTGACACTACTAGAGAAAACCTTATGCGAGGGGCACCTAAAAGCATATGCGAGGCGCATATCGTATTCGCCTCTAGCCGAGCCTATTTTTATGAGATGGCGATATATGCGCCTATACTTCACATATGTGAGGCGATATCGACATGCGCCAGATATGTAAAGTATAGGAGGCGCATATCATACGCGCCTCGCATATGTTTCACAATGCGCCTCCTATATTTATTGTATATGTGCCTCCTATAGTGTCCTATATGCGCCTCCTATAATATTTTCGAAATTCAAGTTTTATAGATCACTATAAATAACAGTATATGGATATTCAAATATACAATACAGTCCAGAATATTGTATAAATAGCACAGAATTTTCCAGAAACTTGCAATTGGACAAAGAATAATAGAACCAATATGAATACAAGTACATTGCACATCAATCGCGACATACGAGTTCATACATCAAGTAGAATCAACAAGTGCCATGTTTTCACACAACACCAAGTGCTTGTGCCACAAGATCGCACCTCCGATTACAAGTTCACAACCACATTACAACTCCGACGACAGAGCTCTAGCTAGATGAAGTAGAGCACATAACCTACCATAAATAGCAACAAGGTGGTGATCACGAGGAAGTTTCTCCACTTCTTCCTTCCGTGCCTCCTCCACTTCTCTTCCGCCACCTCTCTACTCTCATAGCCTAGGTAGTTGTTGCCCGTGAAGTTGTTCACTTGCTTCTGGCAGTCTTTCCACTCCTCATACACACCTGGAACCCGACCGATGTACACGATATAGCACCTCTTCGCCATCTCCTACGTACAAGAAAGATGATATTAGTTATGTCAGTGGAAAGCAATAGCAGTTCACAAGATAGAATCATGCATATATATATGGGTGCAACAAGATGTAAGAAATCAGGTTCTAATCATCGGCATTTCGAAGAAACACCAAAAAAAAGCAAACCAAGAATGACTTGGATTAGTGCCTCATACTTAGGTTGGGCACGAAAATAACAATGCTCGCTGTTTGATCTCGTGCGGCAAGTAGAGTATATGCCCAAATTACTAGTCTACTTGGCACACCAGATGAAATAAAATCCACATGTCCATAACACATAAATTCAAATGCATTAATGGAAAAGTACAGTTGAAACGAATAGCTGAGAAAAGCTTTGTCTAGAACTGTTGGAGTGAAAAACAAATATGTTAATCCAACCACAACAAATTTTTGTATTAGTCAAGAGAAATTGAATTTGTTATAATAGTTTATGATTAGATACGACACACCATAACTTGACCACCCGACACCTCCATCCTTCTGCTCTCTGCGCAATGTCATACACCACTACATTTGCATTTCTCTTGGCCTTCTGAAACTCCACAACCGGGAGAGAAGAGCTGGTCCTCTTCATATCAAACATAATACCACTGATCATTGATCTAATGACAACAAATATTGTAACTCTTTCACCGGCATAGACAAATAGTTACAGGTAATATTAGAGTGCACAATAGAAAGATCTTTTTCATCAAGTTTAACAATGTTTACAGATTTCATTCATGAGTGCGCTCGCTTTTTTGCATTGCATCACAACATGATACCATCCTCATTTTCCATTCATGGAGCACAAAAATCACTTTGGATGGTTAAAAGAGGCATGAAGAATCAACTCTGAAATTGTGCAGAACTTTCTAAGTACATTGTAAAGACAGAGATGGAGACCTTAATGCTATGTGATTCTGGGGTATGAACGTCCAATAAAAAATTAAAATGTGCACACATTAAGAACTTCTTTCGGCAGATAACTCTGAAATTGTGCAGAACTTTCTAAGTACATCCTAAAGACAGAGATGAAGACCTTAATGCTATGTGATTCTGGGATATGAACATCCAATAAAAAAATTAAAATGTGCGCACATTAGGAACTTCTTTCGGCAGATAATGGCTAATGTATTGTTACACTGTGTAGTAACTAATGCAGAGCATGGTAAAAAGTACAGTTCAACGATTTCTTTAAAGAGGATAGAAATTAATTACTTGGTCTCGACCACAGAAACCTGGACTGTAATATGATGGATTGGACACTGTGTAATATTATAGAAACCTGAACTGAAATTCCTTGGTCTCGACCACAGAAAGCTGAACTGAAATAGTTGCATTCATGAGCTGTAATATTTCAGTTTCTCTCCATGTACTTGAATCATAGTTAAGTAAACATTACATCTTTATTTTGTCAATAATCCAATGTAAACCTATAGCAGAAAACCACATCAGAGTGGCAGAAAACCACATCACTAAAGCAAAGATGCAAGCAGAGGACAATTGACAGGTGAGGCAAATGATGGAGTGGCCGGCAGAGCGAATCTCACCTTGGAGCGCTCGGCGAGGACGGGATGTCCGGCGGAAGGCATGGTCCATGGGCAGCAGGTCTTCGAGCAGCAGCGTCGGGCTCCTCCTCCACAGGCGGCGGCGGGCTCCTCCTCCACGAGGCGGGCGGCGGCGGGCTCCTCCTCCACGGGGAGGGTGGATCGCGGGGGCGAGGTGCTCATCCACGGGTCACGGGCGAGGTGCTCGTCGACCCCTATGGCTAGTCGCCGAGATGTCAGGGAGAGTGGAAGAGAGGTAAGGGGAAGGGGGAGGAGAGGAGAAGGGGGACGGGGATCACCTCGACAACGGGCTGTTGCGGGCAAGGACGGTGGGCGGCGGGCTGTTGCGGCCACGGACGGCGGCAGGAAGGGGACGACGGCGGCATGGCAGGAAGATTAGGTTACTATGTGCGTGAGATAGAAAGGGGAATCTCGTCGGCCCTTATTATACGAGGTACCAGCATATGAGAAGCGCATATTGCAAAGTGCGCCTCGTATAAGATTACGCGAGGCCCATCTGGCCATAATGCGCCTCGTATATTCTGCAGATATAGTCAAATAGAGTAGTGCCCTCTTTTTTGTCAATAAACACACATCAGCCCATTGGTTACATGCCTCGTCCTAATTTGAAACTTGGCCACCCAGGTTCGAATCCTGGTGGCAACAATTTTCGTGGAATTTTTTTTAAAGGCCATTTGTCATATAAAAACATTGTCCAAACACAATATAAACTAAAAAACATTGTCCAAACACAATATAAACTATAAAATATACTGCAAATTTTTTAAATATTCAAATATTGCAAAAACAACAAAAGTAAGTATTATGAATGTGTCTCGTAGATATATAATATTTTCAATGTAATATTATAACATCCAAAAAATGATAATTATGAATGTTTCGATACATAATAGTAGGCCACATACACGATGGTTCTTGGCAATGGTTAGAGCGCTCTAGAATTTCTAGACAATGGTCTTCTTCTTGCCCTTCTTGACATAATAGGAGGGGCGACCAGATTTGTCTTGGTGGAGGAGGAAGAAGTGAGACAAGTGAGTGGGGTGGTAGTTGACTCCATGTGCCAAAAACTGGAAAAAAGGTTGTGTCATATTATAGGAGGCACATATTGCCCAATATGTGCCTCCTATAATTCAAACTATAGGAGGCACATATAACAATATGCGCCTCGTCTATACGGCCACCTACCTCCACCCGGACCCGCAGGAGTTACTTGAGGCAGATATGACCATATGCGCCTCGCATATTATCAAGTATAGGAGGCGCATATGACCATATGTTCCTCGCATATTCGAGAACCTACCAACACTCGGGCCCACATAGATTATGTGAGGCGCATTCTGCCCATATGCGCCTCGCCTATCTGATATATAGGAGGCACATATGACTATAATGCGCCTCGCATAATCTAGGGATTCTTGATTTAGTCCGTACATGGATTATAGGAGGCGCATTCTTATCATATGCGCCTCGCCTATTTTTATACTAGAGGCGCATGGAAAAGGAGTGCGCCTCGCCTATTTTATAGGAGGCACATATGGTCTAAATGTGCCTCCTATAATCATGTATCCTATAGCCTTTTCTCTAGTAGTGTGAGGTTTTCAAGCTCATCGGTTTGCTGTAACAAAGGATTAAACGTATGGTGTGGAAGGTAATAGTTTGCATCAAGTAAACAAGCAACAGTGGAAGATGTATCAATGGTAAAGATTGGACCGGGGTCCATAGTTCACTAGAGGTGCTCTCCTTAGATAAACAACATGACATGAAGGGTAAACAAATTATAGTGAGGCAATTGACAGGAACTGAGCAAGGCATCACAATGCAATTACTAGCTAGAAAGATCCTATGAGGTTTATTGGGCAATACAACAATATACATAGACCGTAATCCAACTGCATCTATGACTAGAAGTCCACCTTCAGGTTATCATCCGAACCCCCTTCAGTATTAAGTTGCAAGCAATAGACAACTGCTTTAAGCAAAGTGTGTAAGGTAAACAGTCCACATGTTCCATGAACAAGAGACCGTTGTTTTCTCCCTAGTAGCAACAGCGCATCTACAACCGAAGAGATTTCTGTGACTTCCCTTGGAAACTATAGGAATGAACCCACTATCGAGCATAAATACTCCCTCTTGGAGTCACTAGCAACTACTTGGCCAAGATAACCACTAGCAACGAAGAGCATGCAAGATCACAAACAACACAGACATAACAGAATCATAAATATAGAACCATTAATCAAACCAACATAATAATCTCAATATCCATCGGATCCCCACAAACACAACATGCATGATTACAAATAGATTAGATCTTGATCATGAACGGAGCTCACAAGATCTATACATGAAAGCACAAAGGAGGAGATACAACCATCTAGCTACTACATGGACCCATAGTCCAAGGTGGAACTACTCACAAATCATACCGGAGAGAAGGCCTCCGGGATGATCTCCCCTCCAGAAAGGTGTCGGGAAGAGCTTCAGATCCCCCCCATCTAGGGACAATGGTGGTGGCGGCTACAAACAGTTTCGTGCAATATTGATCGGGTACTGAGAGTTTCTGCATCGGGGGCTTCTTATAGGCAAAGGGGGATACCGAGGCGGCCGCCAGGGCGGCCAAACCCTAGCCAGGCGCGGTCTAGGGCCCACCCACGCCTGGGGGGGGATCTGGCCCCTCTGGACGGCCCCTCGGGCTCTCCTTTGGACTTCTTGTTCCCCATGGAAATTATTGACTTTGACGTTTGTCCCGTCCAATTCCGAGAATATTTCTTTACTAAATTTTCTGAACCCAAAAACAGCAGAAAACATGCATCTGGAACTGTTGCAACTTGTTAATAGGTTAATACCAGAAAACATGTAAAAAGCACCTCAAAGTGTAGACAAGTAAAGAAAAGTAGATACTAAACAAGCATGGAGCATAAAAAATTATAGATACATTTCCAACGTATCAGCATCCCCAAGCTTAACTCCTGCTCGTCCTCGAGTAGGTAAGTGATAAACAGAATAATTTTTGAGGTGAACATGCACAATCACAATAAAGATCCAACCATTTGCAAGCATTGAAAGATGGTATCAAAGAACTCTAAACATGTGCATGAAATAATGGAGTTCTAACAGTAGGACATAGCAACTATGCATGCAACATGGCAAGCTACAAACAAATATCATGAATAATATGCAATTGAAAAACGTTTGTTTGTTTCACATACAGAAAACATAGCATAGTGGCAATCAGCTTTTCCCTCATAGAGTATCAATATAGATGCATAGGACACCTTCAAACTTCACAAGGGTGACTAGAAACAAGTATCACAAGAGCAAGTAATAACACAAGATGCATCAATTAATAAGCTTTGGAACACTGCACATAGAATGACAACTATGCTCTCTTAATGGTGCCTAAAGGTAGAAGGTGGAGACTCAAATAATGGTGGAAGAAAGGCCCTTTTTATAAAGGAAGCAGGGATAACAAGTTTCAAAAAGATCTTCCAAAAATTATGGTACTTGTTAGCTTTCAACCCTGATTGCTCCTATCACAAGCATCTTGAAGTGGTTAAGGTTAAAGTGTTAAAGTATATGCTTGACAAAGTATAAGGTGGCAATCTCAAGTCCCTTGACTATGAGGGCTACACCTCATGGATACTCAACTTAGGGCCCAAGCAAGTTCTTGTCACTGTAAGTATTTGCATATCATTGAGAACCGCCAACGGGGTACCCCTTGCACATGGTACATGAGCTTTCCCATAACCAAAATGACAAGGCAAGCAGACAATGAGCATCTCAGCAATTCTTCTTATGTACCATGGGAATATGGTGCTTTTCTCTCTCTTTCCTCTTTCTCAAGGTGTCTCTTTTTTATAAGAAGAATGCTTCATAGATGTTACTATGGTGATGCGAAGTTTCCACCATGATTAGGCGTGGCTTAGGCTAGTGGCCCAAGCGCTTTCTAACATGTAATACAAACTCCATGGACTTACAAGTTCCCACTTCATTTCACACCGGTAACATCCATAGACAAAAGATCATGATATCAACGGAGTACAAAAAGTACTAGTGCAATGTTGAAAACGTTCCCCGTGACAGCACGGTTCTGCTAATCCCAACTTATAAGTGCAATCATATACAACAAAGTTGCCTCAATGGTTCAAGTTTATTAGGTGCGAATAATAAAGTGTGCCATCAAGTTCGTGAGGGCTTTAATCACTAAGTTTTCACATAACAAAATAGTTTTTAATTGGAAGATAGTTGAAAACAAGAATATACTTGGAATGGTGTAACACACCATGCATAGGAGTTTATAGTGGACACCATTGTTCAAAAAATCGTCCGATATGCCGATTTATCGTCCGATTTATCGCTACTCGAGGGTGACCGATATGCCGACTTTTTGATTTATCGTCCGATTTTCCCATTTATCGTCCAATAAATCGGACGATACGCTGAAAAATCGCCAATTTTCTATTGGCCGATAAATTACCGATAAGAGATATCCTTAACATTGGTGGACACTTTGGAATAACTTGGTTTCTTGGGAGTTGGAAGCATGAGTAGAACTCACTGATACAAGTGGAGGCTAGCAAAAGACTGGGAGCAACCAACTAAGAGAGCAATAATGGCCATAATTATGCAATGCAACAAAGCAAACTAATCAAAGCAAAGAGTGGTACTACAAGTCAAGGACTAAATGATCATAGAGGCTAATGTTGATTTGTCATAGTCATAACATGGTGTAAGCATGTGCCAAGTCAACCCAAGCAAAACATCAAAGGGGAATACCACAATACTAAGCTTTTGCATGCTAAAACAATGCATAATTTCTTCAAGGCACACTAAGCAATCTCAATTGTTTGGAACAAGAAATGCTACATCAATAATCACTAAGCATAATGCTAAAACAACACCTATCATGTCATGCTAAAGTCTAAGTCACAGTCAATGCAAGCTCCTCTTGCACTTCAAGTAAGAACTTACTACTCCTTTCCAAAAAATAAAGCAACCTTATTTGCAAAACAACACAGCGAGAACGGGGGTCCAAACTACTAAAGCAAATTAAACAAACTAAGAAAATCAAACTAAAACTAATACTCTCCAAGAACAACACAATTATGCTTGAAACAATAAAAGAGAAGTGTCTAGATAGACCTGAGCTTTTTATTGATGAAGAAGGGGATGCCTTGGGCATCCCCAAGCTTTGACGCTTGTACCTCTTGGATATTTCTTGGGGTAACACCATGGTGGCATCCCCAAGCTTGAGATTTTGGCCATTCTTCATCTCATTGCATCATTCTCTCTCTACACATGAAATTTTTCCTTCATACAAAACTTCACACAATCTTCATTAGCAACATTAGCTTATTCAAAAGATATTAGACCACTGGCAAAGCTTTAGAACAGCAAGTCTTTTCACTAAAAACAAAAGATACTGAAGTATCTCCTTCAAAGAAACTCAATTTACCTGAAGAGAGCTCAAAAAGGAATCAATAAGAAGCAAATGCAAATAATGGCAGAAATCTGTCAAAACAGACCAGCAGGTAGAAACAAATTTTTTTGGTGGAGGACAGAAATTTGTTTTGGGACAGCAACTCCCCAAATCTTACTTCCCTCTCATTAGAGGTCATTCTTGGCACAAAAAGAAAACAAAAAAGATAAGGAGAGGTCATTACTAAAGTAATAACTTACAAGACTCAAGTAAACTCTTGGGTTATCTCCCAACAAGTACTTTTCTTTAACGCCTTTAAGTTAGGCACAAGAAGCAAGAAGAATCAAGTATTTTCAAATGAAGAAGCATTAACATCAAATCTTGCTTTCAAAGGAGGAGCAAAAAGCAACTTCTCTCTCCTTATAGGGAAGTGTTCAATACCTTTCTTGAATGTAAATTGATATTTGATGGTGCCTTCTTTCTTATCAATTATGGCACCAACTGTTCTAAGAAAAGGTCTTCCCAAAGTAATAGGACAAGAAGCATTGTATTCAACATCCAAAACATAGAAATCCACAGGGACATAAGCAAACCATAATGATAACATCATTAATACTCCCCATGAGTTTTTTTTTAGAATTATCATTGAGTGGGACATCCAAATAACAATCTTCTAAAGGTGGCAAATCAAGCATTTCATAAATCTTCCTAGGCATAATAGATATACTAGAACCAAGATCACATGAAGCTTTGAGATCAAAGTCATTCACTTGCATATTAATAATGGGTTCCCAACTATCTTCTACTTTCCTAGGAATAGAAACTTTGTGTTTTAGCTTCTCTTTCTTAATCTTAACAAGAGCATCTGTAATGTGTTTGGTAAAGGCAACATGCATATCACTAGCATCAGGACTTCTAGCAAGATTTTGTAGGAACATAATCACTTCAGAAATATTGCAACCATCAATATCAAAGTCAAACTTAGCATCACTGGTAGTAGGATCAATAGGCTTAGGAATAGTAGGAGGAGGAATAGGGGCTACTTGTGGTTTAGTGGTGATAGTGCACACACTAATGGTTCTATCAATTTCAGCTTCCCTTTCCCACCTAGCATGAAGTTGAGCTAACAGCCTAACATTTTCATCAATAGTAACTTGTATGGCATGAGCAGTAGCAAAGGTGTTTTCCATAGTTTCAGGTTTAGCAGCCATTTTATTAACCAAGGAAGTTTGATTTTCAAACAAAGAGGATATATATTTCTCAATAGTTAAGATCTTTTCCTCAATAGTCTTATTGAAATTGGTTTGTTTACTAATAAAGTCCTTGAGCATGATTTCAAGTTCAGAGGGGCACTTCTAGCATTATTAGGAGGATGAGGCCTATAATTGTTGTTGTTACCAAAATTATTCCTATAGGAATTGTTGTTGAAATTGTTGTGTTTAATGAAGTTCACATCAACTTACTCTTCTTGAGCAAACAAAGAGGCTAAGGGAACACTATTAGGATCTAGAAAATCTTTCCCATTAACAAGCATAGCCATAATAACATCAATCTTTTCACTCAAAGAGGAAGTTTCCTCAACAGAACTTACCTTCTTACAATGTGGAGCTCTCTCAACATGCCATTCAGATTAGTTAACCATCATATTATCAAGGATACTTGTTGCAGCACCCAAGGTGATTCCCATAAAAGTTCCTCCAACAGCAGAATCCAACAGGTTTCTTGAGGAGAAGTTCAAACCTGCATATAAAGTTTGGATAATCATCCAAGCAGCGAGTCCATGAGTAGGGAAATTTTTAACCAAAGATTTCATTCTTTCCCAAGCAGGAGCAACATGTTCACTATCAAGCTGTTTAAATTTCATAATATCACTTCTCATAGCAATAATCTTAGGAGGAGGATAGTACTTTCCAATAAAAGCATCTTTGCACTTAGTCCAAGAATCAATACTATTTTTAGGCAAAGATAGCAACCATTCTTTATCTTTTCCCCTCAAGGAGAATGGAAAAAGCCTGAGCTTAATAATATCTCCATCTACATCCTTATACTTTTGCATTTCATAGAGTTCAACAAAGCTATTAAGATGGGCAGCAGGATCATCAGAGCCAGCACCAGAAAATTGCTCTCTCATAGTACAAAATCTTGGTGAAGGTTTGAATTCAAACAAATTTGAATTGAGCTTTCAAATGCCATTTGGAAAATCAAATCAGAAAAGAAAAAGGAGAAAGAAACAATAAAACCCGACAACCCGCTTCGCCGCTACCGTTTCCTCCGATTCAAATCGAATCAACCCGCTTCGCCGACATCAGCTCATCGTCCCAAAATCAGCTCATCGTCCCAAAATCCCCACCCGACAAACCGCTTTGCCGCTACCGTTTCCTACGATTCAATTCAAATCAAATCGATTGATTGTAGGCGTAATTCCCTCTGATGCGTGCGTCTGGTGTTGACGTGGGAGCACTTCGTTGGAAACCCCAAGAGCAAGGTGTGATGGAGCACAGCAGCAAGTTTCTCTCAGTAGAGACCAAGGTTATCGAACCAGAAGGGGGAAGGAAACATCTCAAAGGTGTTGCAAGCAACGTGGAGACCTGCACAACACAAACTCAAGACTTTGTCCCAATGAATCAGTGAGGTTGTCAAGCTCACCGGTTTGCTGTAACAAAGGATTAAACGTATGGTGTGGAAGGTAATGGTTTGTAGCAAGTAAACAGGTAACAGTGCAAGATGTATCAATGGTAAAGATTGGACTGGGGTCCATAGTTCACTAGAGGTGCTCTCCTTACACTGGTAGAAAATGTGCCATGCGTCCCGGTCAGGGCTTTAGTTCCGTTGCCAACCGGACGGGCATCGACTAAAGCTCAACCTTTAGTCCTGCTGCCCCACCAACCGGGACAAATGGGGCACACGTGCGGTGTCAGAGCGAGGGGTAACACGAACCGACAATAACCTTCTGGCAGAGATTTGGCGATTTCCGCCGCGTAGAATTCATTTTGGCACATTTTGTTGCCGCGGCAGCATTTTCGCCACTTTTTGTGCCGCGGTAGAGAATTCATTTAGGTTGATTTATTGTTTATTTAGTGTTTTGCACTCATCAATGAAGGAACCATTATATTACACAAGATCATCATGGCAATATTACATTCGATACATGGATCGAGTTCATGCACTACATACAAAAGTTGCTCTTTGTACAATCCCTATTGTCTATATACAGCCGAATAGTATTCCCCTTTTGGGTCTAGGACTTCTGCATCCAAGAATCCCGTCAATTCCTCCTGAATTGCTCGTACGCGATCCTTTGGCAGAAGACCATCCCGTAGACGTTCGATCTGATTTAAAAAAATAGTTAGCCTATATGAATGAAACTAAACACAATTTGATTGTAATTAAAAACTATGGAAATTGTTTACGTACGTGGAGTTGCTCTAAATTTCTGCCCTTCTCATCGCACGTCTGCCGGATGAACTCGCAAACATAGTATCCACATAGATTGTTACCTGGTCCCTACGTCAGGCACTTTACGAGAACATAGTTCAATCAAAATAATAATCAAGCATGATAATAACTGTATCAAAACTAGAGATGCGCGGATATAGCTAGTGGTGCTTACATCTAGTGCTTCAAATGTAAGCTCCTCTTTCCAAACACCCCTAGCCTTTTTGGTGAACCTTTTCCAAGCGCTGCCCGGCGAAGAAAACAAATAAAATAAGTTATTAAGTACTTGATATCATAAAATTCACGAATGTTGCCGATATAGTGTCGTAATCATTAGAATTACCGCTGGAGAAGTATCTGCATGTCCTTCCATGTCTCAAGGGGTTTATGTTTCAAGTCTATGACTAGTACACGCCCTTTGTCAAGTTGAATGATTAACAGAATATAGTGGTAGCTGCGAATGCATAACTAATCAATTAAATACTTAACATCGAGTTTAAATAGAAAGTGTATACAAGACAATAACACTCACCAAGTTTTAAGGAAATAGTATTTCCTTTTGGTTTCTTGAAACCTTAACGCTGCGGTACTATATTATCCTCCGTATCCTAGGGGTTTGTTTTAGATTAGCTTGATGAACCCAATATGGGTCAATGAAGCCAATGTCATAGATTTGTCCTCCGCTGCATTCGAGAATCTTCATTCTACATATTACAAGATGATTATATACATGCAATAGACAAGGTGAGATAGGAGACTAAATTAATTACGTAATTAGTACTTATGCATATAGGCACCGATGATCGATTTTTCCAAGGCGCCTTGATTGAATAATTGAAATAGTTCATCAAATTCAATGGATATCATGTCATCCATATCTTTCCCATAATGCTTTTTGTAACCTTCAAAGACTATCCGCTTAGCTCGGTCTTTGTGGCATGCAAGTACCGCTTATGCAATCTTCGATTTTTGTTGGAAGATTATTTACCTCCTCAGTTTGACGAGAGGTTTGCCGATCGGTATTTGTATGCTACTTCACCACGGGAAGTACTCTAATCGATAAGCACTGAAATACTCATACCTTGAGCAGCGGCAGCTTCTCCATATTGTGTAACTACCTCTGGATCATACTGCTCTTCGGCCCCATATTTGCTCGACCCCACATTGGTTTGGGAAATCACCTTGAGAGGGGCGCAAAACTGTTTTGCTTGTTCTCCGAGCTGGGCAACAGATTTCTCGCTTGCATCGAGGCTTTTTGTGCCGCATGTGACTTCAGAATAGAATGCTCATAGTCTGATGACAGCTTTGGCTCGGGTTGATGAAGAGACTTTAGCATTTTCAACACTTTGGCTTTTTCTTCTTTCTAGCTGGGGAACTCTGGCTCTTTCGGCCGCCTCAGCTTAGCAAAAACGTCAGCTTCAAGATCAACGATCGCCGCCTCTCTTCAAGATACCATAAGCTCTCTTGGGAGGAACCTTTGGTACTTTTGGAAGAGGCTCTTGTTTACGCTTAGGCAATCGCTACCATGACGATAGTAGCAGACGCCACGCTTTTATCCCGAGGCACCGCGATGGCTCCATCGCGATGGCTGCCGGATATTGGTGAGGCGACGGAGCCGGTGAGGCGACGAAGACTGCTATGGCTGGCGTGACGACCTCACCGGAGACGGGTGAGGCGGCGAAGTTGGCCTTGGCAGATTTCAAGCACGATACATTCCTTCGCCATAGAATGGTGACGCTTTTGCGCCTCCCAAAGACGGTCACATCCCCTTCACCGCGGGTAGTCAAGATCCAAAACTTCAAAGATGGGCATGATTTCATCCACCCGACAACAAAGATAGCCCTCGAACCGGACGACGCGGGTAAGATGGTGTGGGTCCAATTGGTAAGGCATAGCCGACGCCACCTTCATTGATATGTTCACAACTTTGACATGTAGCTCGCAGCAGTCATCTCTGTGATATCATCCATCGGGTAGCCAACAAGAGCCATCGTCGGCACCATCGTCATCACCATTGTCATCACCCGGATCTCGGTGGAAGCCACATCGCTTTTAGATTATTCGATAGGCCGGTAGCATCGAATGCAGCAGTGCTGAGATGGGTAGTACTGCTCTTAAGTGCGTTAATTTCATCTTGTTGTTGCTTTAATCGTTTCTTCAATTAAACGATTCGCTTTTCTCGACTATCTGCTTCAACTTCCGCCATCCTTTCTCCTCCGACGGCTTCTATTAGGATATTTCTTCCTCTTCGGAAACCCAGTCCTCCATGGTTGGGAGCTTGTGCCTCGTGTTCGCCCATCATGTTCCTTATTTCCAAGGGAGAGTGTGAGCTCATCATTCTCTATCGGAATGAAGTCCCCATCTTTAACAGCCTTTACTGCTTTTCTCATCCTCTAGATTGGCAAGGGGTATTATTTATGTCGTATGTTATATATACACCTCCCTTCCGAGTCCAACGTGCCCCCATGCCCGTAAAACCAATTCCTTGCACGTGCTACCCAATCGTCTGTCTCTGGGGTGATCTTTTTAGCACACAGTTCATTCTCAAGTTTCTCCCACTTAGAAATGCCAGCCCTGTAGCCACCTTGCCCCATAGTATGGTGATACTTCTTGTTAGCAGCATTCATCTTATTCATTGCAGACATTTTCTTAGCTTTTTCTGATGTCTTGTATTCCACAAACTCAGCCCGTAATGGTTTTATCTTCTCAAACTGAATATTCTTGAAATCAGGAGTCTTCTCTTTCACGACATAGTCAAGGTGAAATCTTTTCTTCCAGTTGGTGAAACATTGGGCCATCTTCTTCAAAGCCCACTCCCTGACCTTAGCCTCCAGGGCTCTCCCATGTTCTAAGGCGTCCTCAACTGGATCCTTCGCATTTGGATCCAGCTTTATCTTCGATATTTTGAAATTAACCATGAGCCTCTTCCACAGTAAATCTTTGGCGTGGTTAGGGACAAATAAACATGTTCCCTCTTCATCCGCATTAGCAGGCCTATTCCAATTTCTAATGGTGATCGGGATTAAGTCCCTCACGATTACTCCGCATTGTACCACAAATTTATTTGCATAAACTTGAGCCGCCGGTTTGGTTGCCTTCGGACATCTTCGATCCTGAACCTCTCATGGTCTTGCAACTTTTTGGTTGGGCCTCGTCTGCTCTTTTCAGTAGATTTGTTCGATCCGGAGGGCTAAAAGAAGAAAGATCATCCTTACTATTTCTATATAGATAGCAGATGATTAATTAATAAATTAATTATATTACATGCACCTTGCCGGAGCGGTCATCTTCTCAATTACACAAGGCATCGCCTTCTCCCTCGCGGAAGGCAACACCTTCAACCTCAAACAAGTCGTCTATTCCGGTAAAAAGAGGATCACCCTCACCGAAGTTGTTCAGAAACGTTGATACGTCTAAATTTTCTTCCTCACGGATCACACCTTGGATCAACTCTTCCTTTTATTCGTCTCTGACGTGTGGGTCCATATTTTCTTCATAGGTGGAAAAACGAATAATTCAAAGCGGCTAAGGGAGAAAGTTAGGTACGATGTTGAGAGATATAAACCCTAATTAAGAGAAACCCTAATATATACATACACAATAATAAAAATGAATATAAACCCTAAACCTAGCTATAAAAAGGAAACTGTGTAGTAGATAGGTAACTCTAGCTAAAATCAACTAAAATCAATATTCCGGAGTTCCGAGGGGTGTAAAACCTAGTTCGGAGAAACCTCAGATGCATATGAGAGGGGAACATGAGTATAAGGCTACAAAAGGGAAACTATCCAGCAGATAGGTAACACTAGATACTAACAAAATACCATAATGGAATCAATTTAAGAGGGTTCTAATGTTCCAAGGCACATCGTCGAACCCACATGCACCTAAGGGGTATTAATGATTCCTTATCTAAGATAGCGCTTTTAAGTTGCTTGACAATGTGAATCGGGTCTGGGCCTACCCACAGTGACTGACTAGTGGGGCCGAAGACCAATAATACCAAACTAATTAATAAACCTAATAATACCTAACTAATAATAAACCTAATAATCCAAACACCGAAAAGAAAGGGAAACCCTAAAGCATCGATGCAATGATCAAGCAAGTATGATGATATGACAAGTTAAATTGTATTGAAAAGTAACCCTAAAGCACGCTTGACAAATTAAACGGGGTTCCGAGGGGCGCAAACCCTAACTCGGGGAAACTCCGGAATCACCTGTGAGGGGTTACTATGTTCTTCTAATCAAACTTGTCATTTAAGTTGCTTAACAATGCATGATTATAGCTTAAATAGGTAGTTTTCATTTTTATGAACATTTTGGTATATTATGCATATTTTGCTGACTTATAAATAATAAGTTATTGATTTTACAATATTAAATCATTTTCTGAAATTTATTTAATCAATTTTAAAACATTTATGACCTGAGGCTGACGTCACCATTGGCTGGGAAACATTTCTCACTCGATCTAGGGCTAATCACAGTCACTGATGTCTGGGCCCCATGGGTTACTATAATTATTTCCAAAAAAAGGATACATTGCCTCATGCTGATGTCAGCATGACATCAGCAATGGCGATCCTCGGGTTAGGCTCGAATCAGTCGATTCGCTGCACGCGCGGGCTAGTGGGTAGGCTAGTTGGAAAGAGGAGATCCAGGCGGACCCAGTGGTGGCAGGCGCCGCCGCCAGGTCATCGGAAGTGGTCACGACGGCCATGGCGGTGGAGCTTGCTCGGACACGACGCGCGGCGGCTACAGCAAGCAAGCAGGAAAACGGAGCTCGCCTTGAGCTTCAGATACTCAGGAGCTCGAAAAACTAGATGGAGGGGTTCGGGGTGGCCGGAATCAGTGGTGAAGGCGGTGGCCGGAGTCGGCGAGACATGGAGCGCCGGCGAGGAACACGTGGAGGCGCGACAGGCGGGCAACAAGGACCCGACGGTGCAAGCGTGGAGGCTTAAAGGGACGGTGGTTGGGCAGCCTGACGGCGTCGAGCACTTGTCCTCGCGACGGCGGCGATGATCTGTTGCGGTTGATGAGGAACGGGGAAGAAGGAGAAGGAGAAGGGGCGTCGTGTATAAAGGGGAAGGGCCTTTAGTCCTGCTGGAGGCTCCAACCGGACTAAATAAACGTCCCGCTTGGAGCCACCAACCGACGATACTCCAATTTTCTACAGATAAAGGCGTTAGGGTCTTAGTCCCGTTGATGGCTCCAACCGACATATTCTGCTTTCAAAAAAAATTCAGGTATTTTCTCTCTGTTCCCGCCTTATTTTTTATTTTGGGGTTTAAATTTGTAATGTTTTTTAAATGATAATTACTTTGGAATTTAGAAAAACTTTAAACATAAAAAGTGTTTGAATTTGAATAACTAATTCGAAACCATTTTATGTTTTTAAAAATAATTAATGTAACCATTTAAACTATGAGCCATTTAAAATTAATAATGAAATAACTTATTTTTTTAAATATTAATTTGGAATTTAGAAAAACTTTAAACATAAAAAGTGTCTTGATTTGAATAAATAATCCAAAACCATTTTCTATTTTTAAAAAATAATTAATGTAACCATTTAAAATAAAAAATGAGTTAACTTATATTTTTTGAATATTAATTCGGAATTTAGAAAAACTTTAAACAGAAAAAGTGTTTGGATTTGAATAAATAATTGAAAAACCATTTTCTGTTTTAAAAAATAATTAATGTAACCATTTAAAATATGAACCATTTACAATTAAAAATGAATTAACTTATATTTTTTTAATATCAATTTGGAATTTAGAAAAACTTTAAACATAAAAAGTGTTTGGATTTGAATAAGTAATTCAAAACCATTTTCTGTTTTTAATGGGCGGAAAAAAAGGACGGAAAATAATGGGCGGAAAGAAAATTTGATTAGGATAGAACTGGAATTAAAGTACATAATGCAACTAACACAAAGTTACATAGAAGAAATGAAAATTAAGATACATGGCCAGATTAAGCCACGATCGGCCGAACTTGTTTTGCAATGTTGGAATAATTCAGTCATGCTCCAGCCTACACCTGTAATACCGCCATCAGTAGTCGCCAGATTGCCGTCATTATCGCTATCTTCGCGGGGTAGCCGTAGTTGAACCTTGAAGGTAAATACGAGTGGGCTGGACTTGAGGGTAGAGCGGGGGCTAGAGTCGGCGGTCGTGGTCGGCCATAACGCCTGAGAGTCCTGGCCACGCCACCACAGCCCGACGGACGGCCTCGTTGAAGTTCGGAGGAGGTGGGTCGCCTCCCGTGCTGGCGAAAGTGCCCTCTCACGCCGATCCACGAAGAAGGCTTCCCAAGTCGGGAAATAGCCTGATGCCATGGGATTCCTCCGCTGCTCGCGTGAGCTCAAGTAGTAGTGGTTCGTGATGGCCATCCGACGCGACACCTAGAGGGACAGAGGAACTGCACGCCTCAAGGCCAAGATCCAAATGACGGGACACAGAGCTCAAAGGGTAGTTCGAGGCGCAAAGCGCCTCCGCCTCCCTGGGAGTTAGTGCTACGGTGGAAGTCATGGGAAAGAGTGTTGAGGTTGAAGATATGAGTCTAGAGATGTGCAATGAAAATGGAGGCAAACCCTACATATATATATAGTGAGAAACGGCATGAAGATAATCGGTGGAAGAATCGGGAAGAACCATGGAAAAATCAGGGAAGAAATGGCGGGAGGATTTTTTTTGAAAATGGAAAAGGGCTTTTCCGTGCGACATTGTTCTCCATACCGATGTCCACACACATGCATAATATGGGCACAACATCACAAACTATGCCGTGATTCATCACATAACATCGGTCATTTGGACCGAAAGCCATGAAACCTCGAGCATGATAGGTCATTTTGTGAATGTTTTTTGGAAACATGATAAATATACCAAGTCTGGTATTTTTCATTTCAACTATGTAACATAATATGACACCACGCGAAGGATTTTCATTGTTCGGTTTTTTTTTGAATTTATTATTCCTGTTTTGAATTATCTGAATTTCTAACTATGGTCGAACCGGTGTGCATGAATATAGTAGACGAGCATCGTTAGAACTTGCATTGGATCTCTGAAGAAACCACATATTGCGAGTCTAAAAATGATTTTTTCAAAAAATCACGGGCGATAGATCATACCTGTAGTACAAACCGGACCCACTCTCTACCGATTCGGCAGACATTTGTACTTTTTACCCGGGATGGACGAAAAGGTTTGAGATGTCCCGGTTGGGAGATAGTCCATGTAAGGTGGTATAGTATTGTAGGAAAATGGGACGGTAGCATTCTGAAACGGCATTTTGGTGGTTACTTCACAAAACGACCCGTTTTTTACGCTCGGAAAATGGAAAAGGGCTTTTCCGTGCGACAAAAAGGAAAACTTCCTCCTGCAACATTGTTCTCCATACCAATGTCCACACACATGCATAATATGGCCAGAACATCACAAACTATGCCGTGATTTAGCACATAACATTGGTCATTTGGACCGAAAGCCATGAAACCTCGAACATGATAGGTCATTTTGTGAAGGTTTTTTCGAAACATGATCAATATACCAAGTCTGGTATTTTTCCTTTCAAGTATGTAACATAATATGACACCACGCGAAGGATTTTCATTGTTCGTATTTTTTTTTGAATTTATTATGACCGTTTTGAATTATCTGAATTTCTAACTATGGTCGAACCGGTGTGTATGAAGATAGGGGACGAGAATCGTTAGAACTTGCATTGGATCTCTAAAGAAACCACATATTGCGAGTCTAAAAATGATTTTTTCAAAAAATCACGGGCGATAAATCATGTACCTGTAGTACAAACCGGACCCACTTCCTACCGATTCGGCAGACATTTGTCCTTTTTACCCGGGATGGACGAAAAGGTTTGAGATGTCCCGGTTGGGAGATAGTCCATGTAAGGTGGTCTAGTATTTTAGGAAAATGGGACGGTAGCATTCTGAAACGGCATTTTGGTGGTTACTTCACAAAACGACCCTTTTTTGCGCTCGGAAAATGGAAAAGGGCTTTTCCGTGCGACAAAAAGGAAAACTTTCTCCTGCAACCTTGTTCTCCATTCCAACGTCCACACACATTCACAATATGGGCACAACATCACAAACTATGCCGTGATTCAGCACATAACATCAGTCATTTGGACCAAAAGCCATGAAACCTCGAACATGATAGGTCATTTTGTGAAGGTTTTTTCGAAACATGATCAATATACCAATTCTGGTATTTTTCCTTTCAACTATGTAACATAATATGACACCACGCGAAGGATTTTCATTGTTCGGATTTTTTTTGAATTTATTATGCCCGTTTTGAATTATCTGAATTTCTTACTATGGTGAACGGTGTGCATGAAGATAGGGGACGCATCGTTAGAACTTGCATTGTATCTCTGAAGAAACCACATATTGCGAGTCTAAAATGATTTTACAAAAATCACGGGCGATAGATCATGTACCGTAGTACAACCTGGACCCACTTCCTACCGATTCGGCAGACATTTGTCCTTTTTACCCGGGATGGACGAAAAGGTTTGAGATGTCCTGGTTGGGAGATAGTCCATGTAAGGTGGTCTAGTATTTTAGTAAAATGGGACGGTAGCATTCTGAAACGGCATTTTGGTGGTTACTTCACAAACGACGCTTTTTTGCCGGAGAAAATGGAAAAGGGCTTTTCCGTGCGACAAAAAGGAAAACTTCCTCCTGCAACATTGTTCTCCATACCAATGGCCACACGCATGCATAATATGGGCACAACGTCACAAACTATGACGTGATTCAGCACATAACATCGGTCATTTGGACCGAAAGCCATGAAACCTCGAACATGATAGGTCATTTTGTGAAGGTTTTTTAGAAACATGATCAATATACTAAGTCTGGTATTTTTCCTTTCAACCTTGTAACATAATATGACACCACGCGAAGGATTTTTATTGTTCGGATTTTTTTGAATTTATTATGCCCGTTTTGAATTATCTGAATTTCTAACTATGGTCGAACCGGTGTGCATGAAGATAGGGGACGAGGATCGTTAGAACTTGCATTGGATCTCTGAAAAAACCACATATTGCGAGTCTAAAAATGATTTTTTCAAAAAATCATGGGTGATAGATCATGTACCTGTAGTACAAACCGGACCCACTTCCTACCGATTCGGCAGACATTTTTCCTTTTTACCCGGGATGGACGAAAAGGTTTGAGATGTCCCGGTTGGGAGATAGTCCATGTAAGGTGGTCTAGTATTTTAGGAAAATGGGACGGTAGCATTCTGAAACGTCATTTTGGTGGTTACTTCACAAAACGACCCGTTTTTTGCGCTCGGAAAATGGAAAAGGGCTTTTCCGTGCGACAAAAAGGAAAACTTCCTCCTGCAACATTGTTCTCCATACCAATGTCCACACACATGCATAATATGGGCACAACATCACAAACTATGCCGTGATTCAGCACATAACATCGGTCATTTGGACCGAAAGCCATGAAACCTCGAACATGATAGGTCATTTTGTGAAGGTTTTTTCGAAACATGATCAATATACCAATTCTGGTATTTTTTCCTTTCAACTATGTAACATAATATGACACCACGCGAAGGATTTTCATTGTTCGGATTTTTTTTGAATTTATTATGCCCGTTTTGACTTATCTGAATTTCTAACTATGGTCGAACCGGTGTGCATGAAGATAGGGGACGAGAATCGTTAGAACTTGCATTGTATCTCTGAAGAAACCACATATTGCGAGTCTAAAAATGTTTTTTTTCAAAAAATCACGGGCGATAGATCATGTACCTGTAGTACAAACCGGACCCACTTCCTACCGATTCGGCAGACATTTGTCCTTTTTACCCGGGATGTACGAAAAGGTTTGAGATGTCCCGGTTGGGAGATATTCCATGTAAGGTGGTCTAGTATTTTAGGAAAAATGGGACGGTAGTATTCTGAAACGGCATTTTGGTGGTTACTTCACAAAACGACCCGTTTTTTGCGCTCGGAAAATGGAAAAGGGATTTTCCGTGCGACAAAATGGAAAAGGGCATCGCCTTCTCCCTCGCGGAAGGCAACACCTTCAACCTCAAACAAGTCGTCTATTCGGTAAAAAGAGGATCACCCTCACCGAAGTTGTTCAGAAACGTTGATACGTCTAAATTTTCTTCCTCATGGATCACACCTTGGATCAACTCTTCCTTTTCTTCGTCTCTGACTTGTGGGTCCATATTTTCTGCATAGGTGGAAAAACGAATAAGTCAAAGCGGCTAAGGGAGAAAGTTAGGTACGGTGTTGAGAGATATAAACCCTAATTAAGAGATACCCTAATATATACATACACAATAATAAAAATGAAGATAAACCCTAAACCCTAAACCTAGCTACAAAAAGGAAACTATGTAGTAGATAGGTAACTCTAGCTAAAATCAACTAAAATCAATATTCCGGAGTTCCAAGGGGTGTAACATCTAGTTCGGAGAAACCTCGGATGCGTATGAGAGGGGAACATGAGTATAAGGCTACAAAAGGGAAACTATCCAGTAGATAGGTAACACTACATACTAACAAAATACCATATTGGAATCGATATAAGAGGGTTCGGAATGCCCTGGCGAAGGCACATCGTCGAACCCACATGCACCTAAGGGGTATTAATGATTCCTTATCTAAGATAGGGCTTTTAAGTTGCTTGACAATGTGAATCGGGTCTGGGGCTACCCAAAGTGACTGACCAGTGGGGCCAAAGACCAATAATACCAAACTAATTAATAAACCTAATAATACCTAACTAATAATAAACCTAATAATCCAAACACCGAAAAGAAAGGGAAACCCTAAAGCATCAATGCAATGATCAAGCATGTATTATGATATGACAAGTTAAATTGTATTGAAAAGTAACCCTAAAGCACGCTCGAGAAATTAAACGGGGTTCCGAGGGGAACTCGGGGAATCTCCGGAATCACCTATGAGGGGTTACTATGTTCTTCTAATAAAACTTGTCATTTAAGTTGCTTAACAATGCATGATTGTAGCTTAAATAGGTAGGTTTCATTTTTCTGAACATTTTGGTATATTATACATATTTTTCTGACTTATAAATAATAAGTTATTGATTTTACAATATTAAATCATTTTCTGAAATTTATTTAATCAATTTTAAAACATTTATGACCTCAGGCTGACGTCACCATAGGCTAGGAAACATTTCTCACTCGATCTTGGGCTACTCACAGTCACTGATGTCTGGGCCCCATGGGTTATTATAATTATTTCCAAAAAAAAGGATATATTGCCTCATGCTAATGTCAGCATGACATCAGCAATGGCGATCCTCAGGTTAGGCTCGAATCTCGATTATTTGCAGACGCTGGCTAGTGGGTAGGCTAGTTGGAAAGGAGATCGAGGCGGACCTAGTGGTGGCAGCGCCCGCCAGTCATCGGAACAGTGGTCACGACGGCGGTGAGCAATGAGCTTGCTCGACGGACATGGCGGCTACTGACAAGCAAGGTGTAAACGGAGCTCGCCTTGAGCTTCAGATACTCACCAGGAGCTCGAAAAACTAGACGGAGGGGTTCGGGGTGGCCGTAATCAGTGGTGGAGGCGGTGGCCGGAGTCGGCGAGGCTTGGAGCGCCGACGAGGAGCACGTGGAGGCTGACAATGGGCAGGAGTGAGTCCAAGCGTGGAGGCCCGACACTGGGCGGTGGTTGGGCATCTGACGGCGTCGGCGCTTGTCTCATGGCCGGTGATGATCTGTTGCGGTTGATGAGGAACGAGGAAGAAGGAGAAGGAGAAGGGGCGTCGTGTATAAGGAGAAGGCCTTTAGTCGGTTGGAGGCTCCAACCGGGACTAAAGGGTCAAACGTCCCGGTTGGAGCCACCAACCGGGAAGTATACTCCAATTTTTCAGCAGATAAAGGAGCTGCTTTAGGGGTCTTACTCCGGTTGGTGGCTCCAACCGGACATATTCTGCTTTCAAAAAAATTCAGGTATTTTCTCTGTTCCTTTATTTTTTATTTTGGGGTTTAAATTTGTAATGTTTTTTAAATGATAATTACTTTGGAATTTAGAAAAACTATAAACATAAAAAGTGTTTGAATTTGAATAACTAATTCGAAACCATTTTCTGTTTTTAAAAATAATTAATCTAACACATTTAAACTATGAACCATTTAAAATTAATAATAAAATAATTTATATTTTTTAAATATTAATTTGGAATTTAGAAAAACTTTAAACATAAAAAGTGTCTGGATTTGAATAAATAATCCAAAACCATTTTCTATTTTTAAAAAATAATTAATGTAACCATTTAAAATAAAAAATGAATTAACTTATATTTTTTGAATATTAATTTGGAATTTAGAAAAACTTTAAACATAAAAAGTGTTTGGATTTGAATAACTAATTCAAAAACATTTTCTGTTTTAAAAAATAATTAATGTAACCATTTAAAATATGAACCATTTACAATTAAAAATGAATTAACTTATATTTTTTTAATATCAATTTGGAATTTAGAAAAACTTTAAACATAAAAAGTGTTTGGATTTGAATAAGTAAAATAAAACCATTTTCTGTTTTTAATGGGCGAAAAAAAAAGGACGGAAAATAATGGGTGGAAAGAAAATTTGATTAGGATAGAACTGGAATTAAAGTACATAACGCAACTAACACAAAGTTACATAGAAGAACTGCAAATTAAGATACATGGCCAGATTAAGCCACAATCGGCCGAACTTGTTTTGCAATGTTGGAATAATTCAGTCATGCTCCAGCCTACACCTGTAATACTCGCCACTGTAGTCGTCATCACTGGTTGCCGTCGTCGCTATCGTCGCGGGTCGCCAGTAGTTGAACCTTGAAGGCTGAGTACGAGTGGGCTGGACTTGAGGGTAGCGCAGGGGGCTAGAGTCGGCGGCGTCGTGAGCCATGACGCTGGAGAGTCCGGCCGCCACCACGGTGACCTGGCCTGAAGTTCGTTGAGAGGAGGTGGGCGGTCCTCATGCAGCGAGTGCCCTCTCACGCCGATCCACGAAGAAGGCTTCCCAAGTCGGGAAATAGTCGTGATGCCATCTGGGATTCTCCGCTGCCGGGCGTGAGCTCAAGTAGTAGTGGTTCATGATGGCCATCCATGCGCCACACCTAGAGGGACAGGAGGAACTGCACGCCTCAAGGCCAAAGATTCATCCGATGATGGGACACAAGATGGCCAAGGCGGGAGAGCAAGAAGCGCCTCGCCTCCACAGGAGTTAGTGCTACGGTGGAAGTCATGGGAAAGAGTGATCAGGTTGCAGATATGAGTCTAGAGATGTGCAATGACAATGGAGGCCAACCCTACATATATATAGTGAGAAATGGTAGGAAGATAACTGGAGGGAAGAATCAAGGGAAGAACCAAGGCGGAAAAATCAAGGGAAGAAATGTGGAAGAATCATGGCGGAAAAAAAATGGCGGGAGGATTTTTTTTGAAAATGGAAAAGGGCTTTTCCGTGCGACATTTTTCTCCATAACAATTTCCACACACATGCATAATATGGGCACAACATCATAAACTATGCCGTGATTCAGCACATAACATCGGTCATTTGGACCGAAAGCCATGTAACCTCGAACATGATATGTCATTTTGTGAAGGTTTTTTCGAAACATGATCAATATACCAAGTCTGGTATTTTTCCTTTCAACTATGTAACATAATATGACACCACGCGAAGGATTTTCATTGTTCGGATTTTTTTTGAATTTATTATGCCCGTTTTGAATTATCTGAATTTCTAACTATGGTCGAACCGGTGTGCATGAAGATAGGGGACGAGCATCGTTAGAACTTGCATTGGATCTCTGAAGAAACCACATATTGCGAGTCTAAAAATGATTTTTTCAAAAAATCACGGGCGATAGATCATGTACCTGTAGTACAAACCGGACCCACTTCCTACCGATTCGGCAGACATTTGTTCTTTTTACCCGGGATGGACGAAAAGGTTTGAGATGTCCCGATTGGGAGATAGTTCATGTAAGGTGGTTTAGTATTTTAGGAAAATGGGACGGTAGCATTCTGAAATGGCATTTTGGTTGTTACTTCACAAAATGACCCGTTTTTTGCGCTCGGAAAATGGAAAAGGGCTTTTCCGTGCGACAAAAAGGAAAACTTCCTCTGCAACATTGTTCTCCATACCAATGTCCACACACATGCATAATATGGCCACAACATCACAAACTATGCCGTGATTCAGCACATAACATCGGTCATTTGGACCGAAAGCCACGAAACCTCGAACATGACAGGTCATTTTGTGAAGGTTTTTTCGAAACATGATCAATATACCAATTCTGGCATTTTTCCTTTCAACTATGTAACATAATATGACACCACGCGAAGGATTTTCATTTTTCAGATTTTTTTTGAATTTATTATGCCCGTTTTGAATTATCTGAATTTCTAACTATGGTCGAACCGGTGTGCATGAAGATAGGGGACGAGCATCGTTAGAACTTGCATTGGATCTCTGAAGAAACCACATACTGCGAGTCTAAAAATGATTTTTTCAAAAAATCACGGGCGATAGATCATGTACCTGTAGTACAAACCGGACCCACTTCCTACCGATTCGGCAGAGATTTGTCCTTTTTACCCGGGATGGACGAAAAGGTTTGAGATGTCCCGGTTGGGAGATAGTCCATGTAAGGTGGTCTAGTATTTTAGGAAAATGGTACGGTAGCATTCTGAAACGGCATTTTGGTGGTTACTTCACAAAACGACCCGTTTTTTGCGCTCGGAAAATGGAAAAGGGATTTTCCGTGCGACAAAATGGAAAAGGGCATCGCCTTATCCCTCGCGGAAGGCAACACCTTCAACCTCAAACAAGTCGTCTATTCCGGTAAAAAGAGGATCACCCTCACCGAAGTTGTTCAGAAACGTTGATACGTCTAAATTTTCTTCCTCACGGATCACACCTTGGATCAACTCTTCCTTTTCTTCGTCTCTGACGTGTGGGTCCATATTTTCTGCATAGGTGGAAAAATGAATAAGTCAAAGCGGCTAAGGGAGAAAGTTAGGTACGATGTTGAGAGATATAAACCCTAATTAAGAGAAACCCTAATATATACATACACAATAATAAAAATGAAGATAAACCCTAAACCCTAAACCTAGCTACAAAAAGGAAACTGTGTAGTAGATAGGTAACTCTAGCTAAAATCAATATTCTGGAGTTCCGAGGGGTGTAAAACCTAGTTCGGAGAAACCTCGGATGCATATGAGAGGGGAACATGAGTATAAGGCTACAAAAGGGAAACTATCCAGCAAATAGGTAACACTAGATACTAACAAAATACCATATTGGAATCGATTTAAGAGGGTTGAATCATTGGCGAAGGCACATCGTCGAACCCACATGCACTAAGGGTATTAATGATTCCATATCTAAGATAGGGCTTTTAAGTTGCTTGACAATGTGAATCGGTCAGGGATACCCACAAGGAGTGACCTGGGGTGGGCAAGACCAATAATACCAAACTAATTAATAAACCTAATAATACCTAACTAATAATAAACCTAATAATCCAAAAACCAAAAAGAAAGGGAAACCCTAAAGCATCGATGCAATGATCAAGCAAGTGTGATGATATGACAAGTTAAATTTTATTGAAAAGTAACCCTAAAGCACGCTCGACAAATTAAACGGGGTTCCGAGGGGCGCAAACCCTAACTCGGGGAAACTCCGGAATCACCTGTGAGGGGTTACTATGTTCTTCTAATCAAACTTGTCATTTAAGTTGCTTAACAATGCATGATTATAGCATAAATAGGTAGGTTTCATTTTTCTGAATATTTTGGTATATTATACATATTTTTATGACTTATAAATAATAAGTTATTGATTTTACAATATTAAATTAATTTCTGAAATTTATTTAATCAATTCTAAAAAATTTATGACCTCAGGCTGGGAAACATTTCTCACTCGATCTGGGGCTACTCACAGTCACTGATATCTGGGACCCATGGGTTATTATAATTATTTCCAAAGAAAGGATATATTGCCTCATGCTGGTGTCAGCATGACATCAGCAATGGCGATCCTCGGGTTAGGCTCGAATCCGTCGATTCGCTGCACGCGCGGGCTAGTAGGTAGGCTAGTTGGAAAGAGGAGATCGAGGCGGACCCAGTGGTGGAAGCGCCGCCCGCTTGTGGTCATCGGAACAGTGGTCACGGCGGCGGCGAGCGGCGGAGCATGCTCGGACATGACGCGCGGCGGCTACAGCAAGCAAGCAGGCAAATGGAGCTCACCTTGAGCTTCAGATACTCACCAGGAGCTCGAAAAACTAGACGGGGGGGTTCGGGGTGGCTGGAATCAGTGCTTGAGGCGGTGGCTGGAGTCGGCGAGGCTTGGAGCGCCAGAGAGGAGCACGTGGAGGCGCGACAGTGGGGCAGCGCGTGGAGTCCGACGGCGGGGCAGTGCGTGGAGGCCGACAGCGGGGCGGTGGTTGGGCAGCCTGACGGCGTCGAGCGCTTGTCTCATGGCGGCGATGATGATCTGCAGTTGATGAGGAAGGGAAGAAGGAGTAGGAGAAGGCGTCGTTTATAAGGAGGGCCTTTAGTCGGTTGGAGGCTCAGCAGGACTAAAGTCAAACGTCTGGTTGGAGCCACCAACGGGACGTACTCAATTTTTCAGCAGATAAAGGCGTGCCTTAGGGTCTTTAGTCGGTTGGTGGCTCCAACCGACATATTCTCTTTTCAAATTTTTCGTATTTTCTCTGTTCCGTCTTATTTTTTATTTTGGGGTTTAAATTTGTAATGTTTTTTAAATGATAATTACTTTGGAATTTAGAAAAACTTTAAACATAAAAAGTGTTTGAATTTGAATAACTAATTCGAAACCATTTTCTGTTTTTAAAAATTATTAATGTAACCATTTAAACTATGAACCATTTAAAATTAATAATGAAATAACTTATATTTTTTAAATATTAATTTGTAATTTAGAAAAACTTTAAACATAAAAAGTGTCTGGATTTGAATAAATAATCCAAAACCATTTTCTATTTTTAAAAAATAATTAATGTAACCATTTAAAATTAAAAATGAATTAACTTATATTTTCTGAAAATTAATTTGGAATTTAGAAAAACTTTAAACATAAAAAGTGTTTGGATTTGAATAAATAATTCAAAACCATTTTCTGTTTTAAAAACTAAATAATGTAACCATTTAAAATATGAACCATTTACAATTAAAAATGAATTAACTTATATTTTTTTAATATCAATTTGGAATTTAGAAAAACTTTAAACATAAAAAGTGTTTGGATTTGAATAAGTAATTCAAAACCATTTTCTGTTTTTAATGGGCGGAAAAAAAGGACGGAAAATAAATGGGCGGAAAGAAAATTTGATTAGGATAGAACTGTAATTAAAGTACATAACGCAACTAACACAAAGTTACATAGAAGAACTGAAAATTAAGATACATGGCCAGATTAAGCCACAATCGGCCGAACTTGTTTTGCAATGTTGGAATAATTCAGTCATGCTCCAGCCTACACCTGTAATACTCGCCACTGTAGTCTTCATCGGCCTGGCCGTCGCCGCTATCGCCGTTGTGGTCGCCGTTGTTGAACCTTGAAGGCCGAAATTGAGTGGGCTGGACTTGAGGGTAAGTGCGCAGGGGCTAGAGTCGGCCGTGTCGTAGGCCATGACGCCTCTGGAGAGTCCGGCACCACCACCACCGACGGCCGGCCTCGTTGAAGTTCGAGGAGAGGTGGGTCGCCCTCCTCGTGCGAAAGTGCCCACTCACACCGATCCACGAAGAAGGCTTCCCAAGTCGGGAAATAGTCGGGATGCCATCTGGGATTCCTCCGCTGCTCCGGCGTGAGCTCGAAGGAGTAGTGGTTCGTGATGGCCATCCGATGCGCCACACCTAGAGGGACAGAGGAACCAAGACGCCCCGGCCTCTCAAAGATCCAAACGATGGGGACACGAGTGGCGGGCAGGTAGTTCGAGGCAAGAAAGCGCCTCCCCTAGGAGTTAGTGCTACGGTGGAAGTCATGGGAAAGAGTGATGAGGTTGCAGATATGAGTCTAGAGATGTGCAATGACAATGGAGGCCAACCCGACATATATATGTAGTGAGAAATAGCAAGAAGATAACTGGAGGGAAGAATCGGAAGAACCAAGTGAAAAGTCAAGTAGAAGAAATGGCGGGAAGAACTAGCGGGAAAAAATGGCGGGAGGATTTTTTTTGAAAATGGAGAAGGGCTTTTCTGTGCGACATTGTTCTCCATACCAATGTCCACACACATGCATAATATGGGCACAACATCACAAACTATGCCGTGATTCAGCACATAACATCGGTCATTTCGACCGAAAGCCATGAAACCTCGAACATGATAGGTCATTTTGTGAAGGTTTTTTTGAAACATGATCAATATACCAAGTCTGGTATTTTTCCTTTCAACTATGTAACATAATATGACACCACGCGAAGGATTTTCATTGTTTGGATTTTTTGTTGAATTTATTATGCCCGTTTTGAATTATCTGAATTTCTAACTATGATCAAACCGGTGTGCATGAAGATAGGGGACGAGCATCGTTAGAACTTGCATTGGATCTCTGAAGAAACCACATATTGCGAGTTTAAAAATGATTTTTTCAAAAATCACGGGAGATAGATCATGTACATGTAGTACAAACCGGACCCACTTCCTACCGATTCGGCAGACATTTGTCCTTTTTACCCGGGATGGACGAAAAGGTTTGAGATCTCCCGGTTGGGAGATAGTCCATGTAAGGTGGTCTAGTATTTTAGGAAAATGGGACGGTAGCATTCTGAAACGGCATTTTGGTGGTTACTTCACAAAACGACGCTTTTTTGCGCTCGGAAAATGGAAAAGGGCTTTTCCGTATGCGACAAAAGGAAAACTTCCTCGTGAAACATTGTTCTCCATACCAATTTCCACACATGCATAATATGGGCACAACATCACAAACTATGCCGTGATTCAAAGACATAACATCGCTTATTTGGACCGAAAGCCATGAAACCTCGAACATGATAGGTCATATTGTGAATGTTTTTGAAACATGATCAATATACCAAGTCCGTATTTTCCTTTCAACTATGTAACATAATATGACACCACACGAAGGATTTTCATTGTTCGGATTTTTTGTGAATTTATTATGCCCGTTTTGAATTATCTGAATTTCTAACTATGGTCGAACCGGTGTGCATGAAGATAGGGGACGAGCATCGTTAGAACTTGCATTGGATCTCTGAAGAAACCACATAGAGTCTAAAAATGATTTTTTTTTTAAATCACGGGCGATTGATCATGTACCTGTAGTACAAACCGGACCCACTTCCTACCGATTCGGCAGACATTTGTCCTTTTTACCCGGGATGGACGAAAAGGTTTAAGATGTCCCGGTTGGGAGATAGTCCATGTAAGGTGGTCTAGTATTTTATTAAAATGGGATGGTAGCATTCTGAAACGGCATTTTGGTGGTTACTTCACAAAACGAACCCTTTTTTGCGCTCGGAAAATGGAAAAGGGATTTTCTGTGCGACAAAAAGGAAAACTTCCTCCTGCAACATTGTTCTCCATACCAATGTCCACACACATGAATAATATGGGTACAACATCGCAAACTATGCCGTGATTCAGCACATAACATCGGTCATTTGGACCGAAAGCCATGAAAACCTCGAACATGATAGGTCATTTTGTGAAGGTTTTTTCGAAACATGATCAATATACCAAGTCATGTATTTTACTTTCAACTATGTAACATAATATGACACCACGCGAAGGATTTTCATTGTTCGGATTTTTTTTGAATTTATTATGCCCGTTTTGATTTATCTGAATTTCTAACTATGGTCGAACCGGTGTGCATGAAGATAGGGGACGAGGATCGTTAGAACTTGCATTGGATCTCTGAAGAAACCACATATTGCGAGTCTAAAAATGATTTTTTCAAAAAATCACGGGTGATAGGTCATGTACCTGTAGTACAAACTGGAGCCACTTCCTACCGATTCGGCAGACATTTGTCCTTTTTACCCGGGATGGACGAAAAGGTTTGAGATGTCCCGGTTGGGAGATAGTTCATGTAAGGTGGTCTAGTATTTTAGGAAAATGGGACGGTAGCATTCTGAAATGGCATTTTGGTGGTTACTTCACAAAACGACACGTTTTTTGCGCTCGGAAAATGGAAAAGGGCTTTTCCGTACGACAAAAAGGAAAACTTCCTCCTGCAACATTGTTCTCCATACCAATGTCCACACACATGCATAAGATGGGCACAACATCACAAACTATGCCATGATTCAGCACATAACATCGGTCATTTGGACCGAAAGCCATGAACTCGAACATGATAGGTCATTTTGTGACGGTTTTTTCGAAACATGATCAATATACCAAGTCTGGTATTTTTCCTTTCAACTATGTAACATAATATGACACCACACGAAGGATTTTCATTGTTCGGATTTTTTTTGAATTTATTATGCCTGTTTTGAATTATCTGAATTTCTAACTATGGTCGAACCGGTGTGCATGAAGATAGGGGATGAGCATCGTTAGAACTTGCATTGGATCTCTGTAGTACAAACCGGACCCACTTCCTGCCGATTCGGCAGATATTTGTCCTTTTTACCCGGGATGGACGATTTCGGCAGGCTGGGCTAGGCAGCACTAATGATAGGGGTGAGTGTTGACATTATGTCATGCGGCGTGTACCTTGTCCCGGATGGTGTCACCAACCGGGACTAAAGGTCAACCTGTAGTCCCGGTTGGAGACACCAACCGGGACAAAACACGAGTCAGCACTAATGATAGGGGTGAGTGTCGACATTATTTCGTAAGTGTTGACACTATGCCGAGCTGCTTGTACTATAAATAGGCATCCTTGCGAGTCCAGTCCTCTAGCCAGTTTGAGGCATCTCCAAGATGGTTTTCGAGAGCAGGGACACCACTATGGCGTTCAGGAGATGCCGACGAGCCTCCCGGCATCTCCAAGAACCGGTCATAGAGGCACTCTAATATGTGAAATTAGTTAGCCCGAGGCGTATTGATCTAGTTAGAGAAGTTACAAGCTGCAAGATGGTTTTCGAGCAGGACACCACTCGGCCAGTTTAGGGAGATGCCGACGAGCCCAGCCTCCCCGGCATCTCCGAGAAACTGGTCATAGAGGCACTCCTAATATGTAAAATTAGTTAGCTCCGAGGCGTATTGATCTAGTTAGAGAAGTTACAAGCTGCAAGATGGTTTCGAGAGCAGGACACCACTACGACCATTTTCAGGAGATGCCGGATCCAGTCCTCAGATCTCCAAGAAACTGGTCATAGAGGCACTCCTAATATGTGATCTAGCGTTTGGAGATCGATATTAATGGTAAGCACGAATCGACAACTTCTTCATAGTCCCGGTCCAGCCACAAACGGGACTAACACTCAAGACATCTATTAATATTAAAACCGAGACTACAAAACCGGACTAAAGGCCACAAACTGCAAAAGATATCCTTGGTCAAGCCACAAACCGCGAAAGACATGAACTAGAGTTACATAATATGAGCATGAACTTCTTGGCATATGTCCTTCCTTATGATCGCTTGACGTAACCATGGAGCATCTTATTTACTTAACGAAATGCTTGGGTCGGTTTTCACCGTGAAGGGCGGAATTTCATCAAACTTATTATAATCTTCCCGACATGTCCATCTTGTCCTCGATTCCCACGATGTTTCTTTTCCCCGAAAGAACTATGTGACGCTTTGGCTCATCATATGATGTATTCGTTGCATATTTTTTCTTTTTTCGATCCGGAGGACATGTCCTTCACATAGAAAACCCGAGACACATCATTGGCTAGGACGAATGGTTCATCTCTATAACCAAGATTGTTGAGATCCACCGTTGTCATTCCATACAACTGGTCTATCTTTACCCTTCCCATTCAGGTTGACCCATTTGCAAAACAAAGGGACCTTAAAAGAGACTCCATAGTCTAGTTCCCATATCTCCTCTATGTAACCATAATATGTGTCCTTTTGTCCATTCTCGTCTATTGCATCAAAGAGGACACCACTGTTTTGGTTGGTGCTCTTTTATCTTGGCGATCGTAGAATGTATTCCCATTTATTTCGCACTTTGGAAATTCAATACAAGAGAAGATGGTGACGCGCCAACAAGTATAGCTGATCTCCAACAGTGGTGTCATTCAAGAGATGTGTCCGTCCAACCACCGAAGACTTCATGTGTTCATTTGTAATCCATGATTCAGCTTCCCGGTTTTTGAGCGTATAATATTCTTGTGTTCCTCGATATACGGAGCTGCCAAGGTGGAATTATGTAGAACTGTAGTGTGCTTTAGTGAAAGAATCCCGTCCCTACATATCATTGCTTTCTTTCCCAGATGCCTTTTCCACTTAGTCTTCCCTCATGCCATGAGTCGAAACACCAATCGGCTTAAGGTCGGAATGAAGTCAACACAAAACTCAATGACCTCCTGCTCCATATCCCTTGGAGATGCTTCCTTCAGTCTAGCACGGTTATGAACATATTTCTTTAAGACTCCCATGAACCTCTCAAAGGGGAACATATTGTGCGTAAAATACCGACCGAGAATGGCAATCTCTTCCACTAGGTGAACTAGGAGATGCGCATAATATTGAAGAAGGATGGTGGGAACACCAATTCAAAACTAACAAGACATTGTACCACATCCTTCTGTAACCTTGGCAGAATATCTGGATTGATTACCTTCTGAGATATTGCACTGAGGAATGCACACAGCTTCACAATGGGTACTCGAACATTTTCCGTAGAAGCCCCTCAATGCAATCGGAAGCAATCGCGTCATAATCACGTGATGTCATGAGACTTCATGTTTTGGAACTTTTTCCGCCTATTTATTATCCCTTTATATTAGATGAGAAGCCTGACGGCACCTTGATACTGTAAAGGACTTCAAAAAGATTTCCTTCTGCTTTGGTAATAGCATAGCCGGTACGACTTAAGTGACGCCTTTATCCGCCTTTGTTATGTGTATGCATGTTCTTTGGGTCTTTCATAATTTGTTGGTCCTCCTGCTTCGTGTATCTTTTGTCTTCCCATACACGCCTAGGAATCCTAGCAGGTTCACGCAAAGATTCTTCGTCACGCATCACGTCGATTGAAGAGCGGACACGCAGGACATTCCAATATGGCAGCTCCCAAAATATAGATTTCTTCTTCCACATGGGTGCGTGTCTGTAGCGACGTCGTTTAGAACTTATTGACCGCCGGGACCCTTTCCAAATATTACTTCTATGTCCTTGACCATACCAAATACATCATCACCAGCAGGGAGTTCAGGCTTCTTCCGGTGATCTGCCTCACCTTTGAAATGCTTGCCTTTCTTTCTTACGGGATGACTGGTCGGAAGAAATCGTCGATTCCCCAGTTACACAACCTTCTTGCATTTATGCAAATATGTACCATCTTATCTAAACAGTGTGTGCATGCCTTATATCCCTTGTTTGTCTGTCCTGAAAGGTTACTAAGAGCAGGCCAATCATTGATGGTTACGAATAACAACCCTCGTAGATCAAATGGCTCCTGTTTGTTCTCATCCCACGCACGTACACCTGGTTTGCCCCACAACTGTAAGAGTTCTTAAACTAATGGCCTAAGGTACACATCAATGTTGTTGCCTGGTTGATTCGGGCCTTGGATGAGCACTGGCATCATAATGAACTTACGCTTCATGCACAACCAAGGAGGCGGGTTGTAGATACATAGAGTCATGGGCCAGGTGCTGTGACTGCAGCTCTGCTCCCCAAAAGGATTAATGCCATCCGTACTTAGACCAAACCATAAGTTCCTTGCGTCCACCGCAAAGTCCGGGAAGTCTCTCTCGATTTTTCTCCACTGTGACCCATCGCCAGGTGTCTCAACTTCCGCCTTTCTTACGGCCTTCTTTGTGCCATCGCAACAACTCGGCATGCTCTTTGTTTCGAACATGCTTTCAACCTTGGTATTATAGGAGCATACCACATAACCTTAGCAGAACCCTCTTCCGGAGGGGCTCTCCCTCAACATCACTGTGGTCATCTCGTCGATCTTATACCGCAACGCATTGCATACCGGCATTTATCTAAATTCTCATACTCCTTACTGGTAGAGGATGATCATTAATGCATGCATGTATCTTTTGCACATCTAATCCTAGAGGACAGAGAGTCTTCTTTGCTTCGTAGGTACTCTCGGGAAGTTCGTTATGTTTTGGAAACTTCGGCTTCATTATTTTCAGCATCTTTTCAAATGAGGAGTCAGTTAGACCACACTCTGCCTTCCATCGCAACAATTCCAGTGCTTCATTATGTTTTCCAATGTGCTGCCATCTTCACAATTTGGGTACAACAATTTCTTGTGATCTTCTAACATGCCCTCTAACTTCAACTTCTCATTTCCTGTTTCACAGTCTCGATTTGCATCAGAAATGACCCTACCAAGTTCATCAGCCGGCTCATCTGATGCCCGTTCTTCACCTCTTTCCTCTCCATTGTCTTCCATTGCAGTATCAACAGATTCAGAAACATATGATGATAGTTGTTATCATCATCTTCTTCTTCACCATCTTCCATCATAACCCCTCTTTCCCGTGCTTGGTCCAGCAATTATAGTTGGGCATGAAACCTTTCATAATCGGTGGCCGAATGATTTTCGAGGAAGAGTACTCCTTGTTGTTCCGACATTGAACACATGGACAACGATAAAACCATTCTCTTTGTTTGCCGAGCCACATCGATAAATTTATCCACGCCTTTCATATACCCGACTACTGGTCACCGTACATCCATTCCCGATCGTTCATCTGCATCATATAAGTAAGTTTATCAAAAAACAGGACATCATAAATAGTGAAATGACCAATTCACATCGACACATGCATTGTATCAATGACATAGAAAAGATAAGATTGCTAACCTCGATCGAGGGAAATAAAGAGGAGAAAGCTCAAGTGCGTCTCGGACACCTTCTATATTTTTGTTCTATGAGAAATTGAATGGGATTATTCACTCAAACATTTCATCAAACACCTTGAATGCATGCATAGGAGAGAAAAAACTAGCACACCCCTCACACCTTCCACCAAGAGAAAAAACAGAGTGGAGGCAGAGGGGGATGGGGCGTTGCATTTATAGAGGGCGGGAGCATACGTCCCGGTTGGAGCCACCAACCAGGACTAAAGGTGTGTGCCACGCCACGTGGTTGTGCCCAAACCTTTATTCCCGGTTGCTGGCTCCAACCGGGACGTATGCCCCGTTACCAACCGGGACGCATGCCTCCGGGCCCCGTGCCCGCTCGAACCGGGACGCGTGCCAGCATTAGTCCCGGTTGGTGGCGCAACCGGGACTAATGCTCTGAGGGGGCGCAAACGTATGGCATGTGTTCTACTAGTGTTAGATAAACAACATGGCATAAAGGGTAAACAAATTACAGCAGGGCAATTGACAGGAACTGAGCTTGGCATAACAATGCAATTACTAGCCAGAAAGATCCTATGAGGTTGATTGGGCAATACAACAATATACATAGACCGTCATCCAACTGCATCTATGACTAGAATTCCACCTTCAGGTTATCATCCGAACCCTCCAAAGATAAGTTGCAAGCAATGCAACTACTTTAAGCAAAGTGTGTAAGGTAAACAGTCAACATGTTCCATGAACAAGAGACCATTGTTTTCTCCCTAGTAGAAACAGCACATCTACAACCGAAGAGATTATTGTCACTTCCCTTGGAAACTAGAGGCGTGAAGCCACTATCAAGCATAAACACTCCCTCTTGGAGTCACTAGCAACTACTTGGCCAAGATAACCACTAGCAACGAAGAGCATGCAAGATCACAAACATAATAGAATCATAAAGATAAAACCATTAATCAAACCAACATAATAATCTCAATATCCATCGGATCCCTGCAAACACAACATGCATGATTACAAATAGATTATATCTTGATCATGAACGGAGCTCACAAGATCTATACATGAAAGCACAAAGGAGAAGATACAACCATCTAGCTATTACATGGACCCATCATCCAAGGTGGAACTACTCACGCATCATACCGGAGAGAAGGCCTTCGGGATGATCTCGGCAGGTGGTGGAAGAGCTTGATCCCCGATCTAGGGACGATGGTGGCGGCGGCTACAGACGATTTCGTGGATTTTTGATCGGGTGCTGAGAGTTTCTGCATCGGGGGCTTCTTATAGGCGAAGGGGGAGACCGAGGCGGCCGCCAAGGCGACCGAACCCTAGCCAGGCGCGGCCTAGGGCCCACCCGCTCCTGGGGGGTCTGGCCCCTCTGGCTGGCCCCTCGGGCTCTCCTCTGGACTTCTTGTTCCCCATGGAAAGTTATTGACTTTGTCCTTCGTCCCGTCCAATTCCAAGAATATTTATTTAATAACTTTTCTGAAACCAAAAACAGCAGAAAACAGGCATCTAGCACTGTTGCAACTTGTTAATAGGTTAGTACGAGAAAACATGTAAAAAGCACCTCAAAGTGTAGAAAAGTAAAGAAAAGTAGATACTAAACAAGCATGGAGCATAAAAAATTATAGATATGTTTCCAACGTATCACCCTCCCCCCCTCACTGCTACTTAACCCCCTCCCTCTCCCGCATCTTTCCCCTCAAAACACATCGCTCGAGCGCCCCCAGGCTGCCAGTTCTTGAGCTCGCTCCGTCGCAGTACCAGACGTCTCCGGCGACCAATCCCGGTGAGCTCCGTCCACCCCTCTCCCTCTGTTTGATGCTATCTTGCTCGCCATCCTCTTTCTCTCCTTCTGATGCTTTCCTTTTGCTCTCTTGTGCCCCAGAACGTCACCCTCGACAAGCTCTACAAGCACCCAACGCCGACCGCGACTCCGACGAGCCATTCTAGTGAGGCATGTGTTCCCCTTGATCTCTAGTTCAAGCGAGTGAGTTCGCCTCTATCTTGTGCATTGGCTTATGCATGCCATTTGTTCCCTTGCGCACCAGGTTATCGCCACATCTCTGTTCGCGAATGCCCAACGCTAGAACCAACTCCGACGAGCTCTCGCGCCCGCAACAGTACGCCCCTGTCCAAGCCAGTTGCACGTTGAGCTTCATCGTGACTCTGCACTTCGGTAACCACCCTCACATCCCCCTTTTACCCCCTAGCATCACCGAAGCATCGCCAGCAGAGCCGTCGCCGCTGCCAGCGCCATTAGCGCCTCCCTGCTATGGTCGCATCGTCCAGATCCGTTGGATCTAGATCCTACACCGTAGATAGATCACTTAAGTGAAGCGGTACGGTCCAATCTAGACCGCGCGATCTAACTTAGATCTACGGACCATGAGCGCGATCTGCACGAAGCGGTACGGGCCAATCAGATGGTGCCGTGTGTCACTGGTTTTTGTTTTAAAATCTTATTTTGAATCTATTAGATGAATTAACTTGTAAAATTCATAACTTTTGATATATTTGTCCAAAAATTGCAACTAATATATCAATGGATTCAGAAAATTAAGACCTACACATCTATGGCCTTGAATTAGTCTTTTGATTTTAGATAAATATGATTATTTTTAGAACCATTTTTAGGCTTATTTTGGCTATATAAAATGTTTAAAAAATTGTTTTAGAGTAAATCTTGTTTTATTTGAACTTTAGAAAGTTTACTTTGTGTTCAGTACTGTTTGGTTTGACTTGTTTAGTGTAGAAAATAATTCCATGGCATTTACATTCATTCATAAGTATTTTTGTTTGAATATTGAATGTAAATTTGGTGTTATGATTTTATGTGTAGATTTTGGTGATTGTGGTGATTGTGATTGTGAGGACTGTTTCTACTCTCCTAGATACCAAGGCAATTGATGCTTCATATTTTGTCCTACTATTTTAACTATGCACTAGTGATATTTTGAGTAGGATTTGCATGGATAATTTTCTAAGTATAAGCTATGCCATGGGAAATCATATATATGTTGTCTTAGTAGAATTATCCTAAGTAAGGAGACTTGTGATGTTATCAGTCTTAGCCTAGCTAGTAGAAAACAAGGGTGGAATATTCATGCTATGTAATATTTCTAAGTCTATGACTTGTGTTCTTGATTAATAAAACAACTAAGTGAATGAATCATGTGTGGAATGGAAAGATTGGTTTATGTTGAGTAGTTACACAAGGCCCATGTCTATGGTCTACCTTGTGTATCACACTTGTGGATGGCCACCCAGGAACTAAGGGATTTGAGATGTTTAGTGTTGAGAAGCTTCTAGTGCAACCACATGGAATATGGGCTCTGCCTTGACCAAATAGGTTGCAAGAACTTAGCCAGATGGACAGTTGGTGGTAGGGTTGATAGGATGGAACACGTCCATGGTGGTCTAAGGGAATGCTTCTGAAAAGTCTCGTCTCGATGCATGTCGAGTCTTGTGAGGAAAGTGCACCACCTCTCGAGAGGGTAAAACCTAAGTACTTAGTCGTGTCCCCGGCAATGGACAATTTGAGCATCAAAGACATTGAAGCAATCAAGGATCTCCTCATCGCAATTTCTCTAAGTTAAAACTTGTGGTTGAACAAGGGTAAAGGTTCACCAATGTCTATTGGTGGTTCCTTGGGAGTTTTATCAAACAAAAACTAAGTGTTTTCAACTAATAAGAAAAACCTTATTTTGAGCAAAGCAAGCCTAAGCTACACTTAGCCAAATTCATATAGATGTTAGATACTACTATTCTACTATGGTATCACTTGCCAATACAATTCCAAATGTATTGACCCACAACTTATGATGTTGCATGTTACTCTGATGGCAACTAGGGTTATGAATCTGCACTCAATATGTTTGCCTGTGGCAGATGAAGATGAAGACTTCTATTTATTCAATTTATGTTATGAACTCTATGTATTAGTCTTGGGATAATAAGTTGTAAAGACTACATTATCTCTGGAATAACGATGTAATAATGACCTTTGTATCTATGTACTTCATCTTAAACTATAGATGCTAGCATTTTGATCCAGGATCTAGCATTGCAATCACAGGGATCTCTACCTTATTTGGTGATACATTACAAGGACCTACCTCATAACCTAGCACACACCTCGCCAGATATAATCTGTGCACCCCTGTAACCTTTGGCATCACCATTAACAAAGAGCAGACAAGTAAAGCAGGAGTAGGTTTCTCTCTGGAGGCCTTAACCTAGGTAAACCTCGTGTCCCTGTGTTGCTTGTCTGTTAGCCGTTTCGCGATCTTCAGTGTCCCCTCCTTCTCCAAAACTCAAGTCCATAACAATGGGCATTGACGAGTCGAACCCTCATCAAATACTTTTGCTAAAAATAGCATCAGATTTACCAATTTATATTCAAGTTTGGTTGGATTCCAGAGAAAACCAATGAGAAAAGTTCTTGAAAAAGTAGATGCAGTTTGAATGCATCACATGTACACTCGTCTCACCAGTTCACCGATATCTTGATGAAGGGTCTTCCATTACCGTTGTTTCTGGATTTTTGGTCCGGTAAATGTTCGTCCTCCTCCCGTTGTGAGTGCGGGGGACTGTTAGACAGATATGTTACGTAGCATGACATCCCCCAATTCCCTAAATCACGAAGAGTCTTTATTCTTATGATCTCTCATTTATGATTAAGATTAACTAGAATTGTAATATTCATCTATATATTCAACGGAAGTGGTCAATCCTCTCAGAAATTTTTTCTCTATCTCTACTATACTTAGACCGACAGATCCAAAGCATCTCAACTGTGCAAACATCAAAATCGATGGCTTAGATTGACACTTAAACATGGTTAACCGACGCCGGACACCCTATCACAATTGTAAAAAAAATCAGCATTGCCCCATGCAAAACCACCGCCCCGCGTTTGCAGAAGAAAAATCATATGCGACCTGGTCATTTCGCTCTGAACGGTGGACCAAGCTGTGTGTTTGCCACGTAGAAAAAGGAATCTCAAAGCTTCTGGCCACTTATTCCCACTTTGCTGGGTGGCACTGTTAGATGTTTCGGTTTGCAATACAAGTGCCAGGAACTCAATTCATTCAGCTAATGATTTGGTGTACATGTACTGTGTCTGGTGGATAACTTTTTTCTTTGCTCCCTCTAGAACATCTTTTGATTTTTTTTGCATCGGACCTTTTAGTCGCTTAAGAGCTTTAAATGGTAAGGCTGTCTTGGCAGTATCTTCATTACTTTCAGCAGAACTTTCTGGGTCGTCAACTTCATCCAAGTTTAGCTTGCTAAGTAATTCGCCTGCTTCTAAAGCCAATTTATCAATACCATCATTGAGGTAACTCGGAACCTCTTTTGAAGTTTTACACTTCAACGCAAGTGACATCATCTTTCTATAAGTATGTGCAAACATGGATTCTAGGCTATCATTGATACTTGGTTTGGATATAAATATTTCCCGCTTCGCATATTTTGTCCATCTATTCAATATGTAATGACTTGGTAGGGTAATGATGTTGCAGCAGGTGAAAACCTTCTGAATGTGCTTGCATAATATACCTACACAACCATAAAGCCTACATGAACAAGATACCTCCAAAGTACTTGGGTTAAAATCCATTATGGCTTCATCATTCTTATACTAGAAGGACGTCACCTTGTATGTGCTAATTGTGCCCTTGGTGTCCCACAAAACACATGACAAACTAAATTGCTTTTTGAATTCCTCTTCAAACTCAGAGTAGAGTGTCCTGGTGTATGACTCAGCTGCGGTCTTCAACAAAGGTAGGTTAGGTAGGCAGAGTACTGGGGTCGTATGGCATGATTTGTAATCTTCGTACTTTTCTTTTCTATGAAGACGATAAGTGCACTTGTCATATGCTTGTAACAATTCCGAAAGGCAGAGTCTTTTGCGGAAAGTTTTTTTGAACACATTATTCATTCCTTCGCTGCTCTGAGTTGACGTCATGTCTGCACTAAATGAATCTCGGCGATAAATAGTAGCCCACTTCTCACGCAACTTGTACAGATTGTTCATCCAAGAATTCTCCATGACCTGGTATTTAGCCAAAAGCTCGTGCCACTCATCTATCTTCATACACACATCTCTTGAATTATTTAAGAAATTCAGGATGATCACTGATTACTTGACTTAGGTGTTTAGCAGCATTTTGGTACAAATGCCATAAACAAAGATGATGGCGTGTGTTCGGAAATACATTTCCAATGGCCTTTATAATGGCTGCACATTGATCGGTGAATATGGTTTCAGGCTGCTTACCAGACATAGCTTGTAGGAAGGTTCTGAAAAGCCACTCAAATGATCTGCACTTTCATTGTATATCAAAGCTGCACCAAAAAGAATAGTCTGCTTGTGATGATTGACACCAATAATCGGAGCAAATGGCATTTTAAACTTATGTTGAAAATGTGGTGTCAAAAGAAATAGCGTAAAGATAGAATAGTCTATGATAGCTTGCCCATCAGCCCAAAAAATGTCCATTATTCTACCATCGTCTCCATCTCGCTGCACGACATAAAAGAATTATGGGTCTTCAACTTGCTTGTTCTTTAAATACTCCATTAGTGTGTTGGCATCTTTTGATTCTAAATACTTTATGCATTCACTTCGTAAGTAGTTATTGCAATCCATTTTGCAATAAGGGCACACCATCTTTACCATACCATTTCTCACAGAAATCATATATTTTGGATTGTATAATTCCAGATGTCTTCATTTGTTTAATCATGTGGCGGTTAGCATCTAAGAGTTGATGCTGAGATCTAAGCATGTTTCTCTTATCTAGACTTGCCAGCTGATGATTGTGGTCAAGTATAACCTTCTGAACATTCCAAATGCCATCACGAGTGATGCTGAACTGAAGACGAGCCATGCAAGTTGTTCTGGAAGTAGCATGTTATTTCTTTGTCACGTGTATTGGATGAATAAGCTTCAGACCTAACTTGCTACAAACAAAATATCTAGAACATAAAGTTCCATCTGCTCTAAACTTCCTGTGACACCTTCTAATAATGAATCCATTAGTTTGAGCATAAGAATTATAGAAATCGTATGCCTCTTCCTCAGATTGAAAGAACATCCCAACCCTTGGAATAATTTTTTTCAGATGCTGAGTTTTGATCACTACTAGAAAAATGGTCTTCGGTTCTATGTGAACAAAGCCAGCGGTCCCGGCCTGTCACAGCCCGCGACTAGTGCTAGCACTAGTCCCGGGCCGTGAGGCCTCTAACGGCTAGAAATGGCTGTAGACACTAGTCCTGGTCCGGAATACGGCCCGATACTAATAACCTGGAGTAGGCCAGCTGGTCTTTTCGTGGACTATTAGTCTTGGGTCGTATCCCGGCCCGGGACTATTTGTCCACCAGTATATATTTTGCTTCCTGTCCACCTGCCCTAAACCATATGGTGGCCATTTTTCTCAAAGAAGCAAGCGAGTTTATGCCATTTTTTTCTCAAGATTTAGTTTGCAACCCCTAAATCCAAAGTTTTAAAAGGTTAGAACTTCATTCTTTCATATCTTATTGCTACTTTATCTCTATAATGCTCTAGAAGTATAGAGATATGGATCAATGCATGCATGCTCTAGAAGTAGAAGGATTTTGATATGTGTAACAAATTTTGTTTAGGCACATAGTTACTGAAAATTGAAATGTGTAATTTTAGAGTTTCAGAGCTTAGAATGGAATGAGGTTTTCACTGATAGAACAATAATCAAAAACTCCACATTTATCATGTTAACATGTAAATTTTTCAAAATTCAAAATTAATGCTCTAGAAGCTCTCAATATAACTTGCAATAATTTTATCATGATGTGTAATGGTTTATGATATACTTTTACTATAATGCATATGGTCCGGGAATGGATGTACGGTAGTGACCGACGCTCTGGCGAGTTCATTAATGGCGTGCATGAATTCATCTGTGCTGTTGATGCAAACAAGCGCAATGGTTTTGTATTCTGTCCATGTAGTGGATATAGAAATCAAAAGGATTACTCTGACTCAAAAACCCTTCACAGCCACATGTTGAAGTCCGGCTTCATGCCCAGTTATAATTGTTGGACCAAGCACGGAGAGAGAGGGGTTATAATGGAAGACAATGAAGAAGAAGAGGATGATGACAACTATCATGGTTTCCCTGCATACGGAGATACTTCCATGGGGGATGCTGAAGGGGAGGATGAAGAAGAGACACATGATGAACCCGCTGATGATCTTGGTTGGACCATTGCCAATGCACGAAGAGATGAAACTAAAAGTAGAGGAGTTCAATCACATGTTAGAGGATCACAAAAAGTTGTTGTACCCAAATTGAAAATGGTGCGAAAAAGTTGGTGACAATCTGGAATTGCTGCGATGGAAGGCTGAGTGTGCTATACGACTCCTCATTTGAAAAGTTGCTGAAAATGATGAAGAATATGCTTCCAAAAGATAACGTATTGCCTTGATGCGTCTGAAACAAATAAGGTTGTCTACCCTCTAGGTTTAGACGTTCGTAAGATACATGCATGCCCTAATGACTGCATCCTCTATCGCGGTAAGGAGTACGATAATTTGGATGCATACCCGGTATGCACTTCACTTCAGTATAAGATCAGACGAGATGACCCTGGTGACGTTGAGGGCGAGCCCCCCAGAAGAGGTTTCCTGCCAAGGTGATGTGGTATGCTCCTATAATACCACGGTTGAAACGCTTATTTAGAAACAAAGAGCACGCCAAGTTGTTGCGATGGCATAAAGAGGAACGTAAGTCAGACGGGATGTTGAGACACCCCGCTGATGGGTCGCAATGGAGAAAACTCGATAGAAAGTACCCGGACTTTGAATATGACGCAAGGAGTTTTAGGTTTGGTCTAAGTACAGATGGCATGAATCCCTTTGGGAAGAAGAGCTCCAGTCACAGCACTTGGCCCGTGATTATATGCATCTATAACCTTCCTCCTTGGTTGTGCATGAAGAAGAAGTTCATTATGATGCCAGTGTTGATCCAAGATCCGAAGCGACCCAGAGAAGACATTGATGTGTACCTAAGGCTATTAGTTGAAGAACTTTTATAGTTGTGGCACGAACCCGGCATACGCGTGTGGGATGAGCACAAGCAGGAATAATTTAACCTTCGAGCATTGATTTTTGTAACACTCAATGATTGGCCTGCTCTTAGTAACCTTTCAGGATAGTCAAACAAGGGATACAATGCATGCACACACTGTTTAGATGAGACTCAAATTATATATATTTGGAACATTGTAAGAAGAATGTGTACAATGAGCATCGTCGATTTCTTTTGGCCAAGCATCCCTTAATAAAGAAAGGCAAGCATTTCAACGGTCTGGCATGTCACTAGACGAAGCCTAAGGAGCGTACTGGTGCTGATATATTTGATATGGTCAAAGATTAGGATCAAATAGTAACCTTTGGAAAGGGTCCTGGCGGAAAATCTGTTCCGAAGGATGCTGAAGGACACGCACCCATGTGGAAGAAGATATCTATATTTTGGGAGCTACCATATTGGAAATTCTTAGAGGTCCGCTCTGCAATCGATGTGATGCATGTGACGAAGAATCTTTGCGTGAACCTGCTAGGCTTCTTGGGCGTGTATGGGAAGACAAAAAGATACACTAGAAGCACGAAAGGACCATCAACGTATGAAAGACCCATATGGCCTGCATCCAGAATGGTTTTAAGGTCATGCCAGCTACGCTCTTACCAAACAAGAGAAGGAAATATTTTTTGAATTCTTGAGCAGTATTAAGGTACCATGGTGTACTCGATCATATTGGCGTAGGCTTGATCTTGGCGTTTCTTGATCAGCTCCGGGTCATTCAGCCATTTACCATCTCCCCTTATGCGAGCAAGAACATCAAGATTGATGTCCTCGTACCATGAAAGCACGAAGGAAAGAGCCATGAGACATGCATGCGATGCCAGTATTATTCCTGACAACCACATGTTCCTGCTGAAGAATTGCGAACAATACCAATAACCTGGCCTTTTGCAATCTGGGGGCTAGACATGGTGGGACCATTACAAACAGCACCATGCGGGTTTATGCATATGCTAGTAGCAGTTGATAAATTCACTAAATGGATAGAAGCTAAACCCATTAGAAAGCTTGATGGGGCAACTGCCCTTAGGTTTGTCCAGGATCTGGTGGTGAGATTTGGTCTCCCACATAGCATTATCACCAACAACGGCGGCCACTTATCACTCGTAGAAGTGGAGGCATATTGTTGGGAGAAGGGCATCTGACTTGACCTTGCATCTGTGGCACATCCACAATCCAATGGTCAGGTTGAGCGATCTAGTGGATTAATTCTGCAAGGAATAAAGCCACGTCTCGAGGCATCACTACATAGAGCAGCTGGAGCCTGGGCGGAAGAATTGCCATCTATACTGTGGAGTTTACGAACTACACCCAACAGATCCACCGGCTACACCCCTTACTTCATGGTATATGGAGCAGAAGCCATCCTACCTTCCGACATCCTTCATGATGCACCAAGAGTTGTTGCCTACGACGAAGATGACGCTGAAGAATCCAGACGCCTAGATGTAGACCTTCTCGAGTAGGAGCGTGTTTTGGCATGCCAAAGATCCGCCATCTACCAGCAGAAGCTACGCAGCCACCATAGTCGCCGTGTTCGGCATCGCTCATTTAAAGAGGGGGATTTAGTGCTCTGACTTAAGCAAAAGAAGTCACGCAAATTATCCCCTCCATGGGAAGGACCGTTCATCATAAGGAAGGAGATGCTCAATGGGTCTTACTACCTCGTTGACAATCGTGAACTAAAGGATAGACCCAACAAGGATCATAAGCGTAAGCAACGTGACCCGGATGATGACTTCCCGGAGCTTGATCGGCCATGGAACATAGCACAGCTACGTCCTTTTGCACTTAGCATTTTTTATCTAATTGTGTACCTCTTATATGATCAATGAAATAAAGCTCTTTGGTTCACTCATATTTCTGAATCTTTTACCTCCTTTATTGTTAGTTTTTGGATCATATAAAACATTTTATGCACAAGCTTTGCAATTGCACTTGTGAAAATTCCGCCTACGGGCGTTAGCTTAAGTTTTCTGGTCTACACGTTCTTTGTCATTTCTATGTCGATTCTGGAGTAGTGACTTTTGGCACTTATTATCGGTGATTTTGTGCTTAGGTTGTTGATGGTGCCATTGGGCATCATCACCTGAGCGCATGGTTCCGAAAACGAGTCTTCCGACTCACGAAAAGTCAAGCATAAAAACCAAAGTAATGGATAATCCAGCACTTGCTTAAAAATATATACATGCTGGAAATAGTTCTTAAGTAGCAGGACATACATCATTGTTTTCCTCCTTAAGTTAATACATAGTTTTTTCCGAATACACATCACAGAGGAAACAAATATTACAAATTGTTTTTTATTCCTCTGGCGCAGGCGACTTGGAAGCAACATCATCGGCAGTAGGAGAGTCACCCTCAAAGTCGGCAGTGTTGAGGGACTCGGAGGAGCTTTGGTTCCCGCCATCGACGGTATTCATTGGCACGAAGACGTTGACTAACTCGGCAACTCTGGTATCATAACCCGCGAGTGACGACAAGATAGATTCGTGATTTATCTTTTGTCCTTCGTCATCTACGTCGGGGATGCCATAGGTTACCGTGTCAATGTCGGCATTCTCGTATTGTGCCTTTACCATGGACAGCGCCATCCTTGCACCGGCCCGTGCACATGAAGCTTTCCAGCTTGTAATACGCTCGGGGGCTCGGCGCAGGATCTTCGAGAACTTCGCCATAGAGTCCGATGCCTTGATATTAATCTGCAGGGGCCTGGCAATCTCTTTGGCTTGCGCGATGGCGGTGTTGATGAAGTTGCCGGCAAGAACCATGCATTCCTTTGCCGGAGGAGGAGACCGGGTCAAACCCATAGGAGCTGCGAATTCCCGACAAAGGAGCACATGAGTTCCTTCGAGAAGGCAGTTTTACCCTTTTTAGCTTTCAAGTCTGCGCGCATCTTCTGGTATTTTTCGTTGGCCATGCCCCTCCGAGCATTCTTATTCTGTGTAAAAAAGAAAGTAAAACGTTGTTTGGTCTACTTCGAGAATCTAGCCAGAAAATTTCCACCTAGACCCTCGGGGGCTACAGCGAGAGTTTTTTAACTTAGCAATATGCTTAATCTTTCTTTAAGCATATAGTCGAAACTAATTCACTTTTCGATTAGAGGCTTGGGGGCTCTGGTATAAAGTTTTTAACTCGGATGTATGCTTAGCTTCACTTTAAGCATCTAGTCGGAACTAATTCAGTTATAACTAGAGGCTTGGGGGGCTACAGTATCGAAATTTACAAACACTGTGTATGCTACTCTTAAAGCATCTAGTTAGAATAATTCATTCCACCTATATGCTTGGGGGCTACAGTGAGAAGTTTTCTAGCTTAGTCACTCTTACAGAATTTAGACACGAAGACCTATGGTTTTTTGTCTAAATCCTCGGGGGCTATAGTGGGATACTCATATGAAATGCCTAAGGAAAATAAAACTTACAAGTGCAATGATCTTGAGGTTGGTAGCACTCTCAGCCAGCAGCTTGCCGAAGGATACACTGTTTCCTTGCAGGATCTCTGCTTGCCAGAGAAGCTCCTCAAGACCGCACGTTGGAGATGTCGGCGTCGCACCAGGAACTAGAGAGGTGCTACTCGGCGTAAGTGTCGGGTAGACTATCTTTGGAAATTCTATGGTTTTCTTGGGTGCGGGGGTGCCGCCTTCGACGGAGGTAGCACCTTCCACCACCACCTTACCGCTACTAATGGCATCCTTACCTGGAGCTTCAGCCATTTGGTGTGCGGCACTCTTCTGCGTCGCATGTTCACCGACAACAGCAAGCTCGGTAGAGGCACCTAAGTCCACTTCCATGATGGAAGGGCCAGCTGCTTCCTTGGCTTGAGAGCTTGTCGAAGCGGATGAGGGTGGACGGTGGGTGTGACAGGGGCGATGGCGGGAGATACGTCGCGATGCATCATATCCTTGATGGTTCTAGAAGCCCCCAAAGTTTTGGAGGTCTTCTTCAAGCTGGTTGTGGCTTTGTTCCTGAAACGTGCAAAATGCATAAGTATGGGAATAAGACAGACAATGGACAATGTTGGAGGGAAATAAGCTTACACAAGAGGGGGTGCTTTGGCAAAAGGGATCCCAGTAACCTTTCTTTTCTCTACCTCCAGGGCGGAGGTAGTCTTCTTGGAGGCTCCACCCTCCACTTTCTTCTTCTTGCCTCCGTCGCCAGCGTCAGAGGTGGAGCTCTTCCGCTTACGCGACAACGGAACATCGTCGTCGGAAACGACCGTGACTTCCTTCATTTTTGGATCATAGATTTGGACAGCCATGCTATCCTCCTCTAGATTGCTAAGTTGTTAAGTGAAAGGTCATCGTGTTAGATGAGATGGAAATGGCTAGGAGGTAGAACTGGAGTATATGTCATACACGGGAAATAAGCAGTTACCTTTGGGCACTTGCTATCTACGAACATGTCGTAGGTGATGGTGAAGCCACGCTTCTTGTCCTTCACCTTGACGATGTCCTTGAGGCGAATCTTGATGGAGTCGCTCGAGAAATTGTCCACAGAGATGCGGAGGCTATCCCTTCTATCGTTGGTATACTCGTGCATCAGCTTCGAGCGATGCTACAAAGTCTATATTCGCTTGATGAACCAGCACATGGCTAGGTCCAAGCCGGTCAAACCCGTCTCTACGAACCACTCTATCCGCCTTATAGCGCGGGAAGCATCGATGTCGGAGGGAAGGGAGGCCTGGGATCTCCATGTCGAAGTTTCGGCGGCGGCTCCATTGACAAAGTCCGGGTACGTTACTTCTCAGCCGGCCAGAGGGATATCTGGGCCGTAGAAGTAAGTGTGATGCCAGTTCTTGCAGGACTCGTGGCCGATGATGTCGGGGAAGCGCCGGCCAGGCCGGATCTTGAAGCTAATGGTGCCACAATTTCTAAGTCCGTCCTTGCTGGCCCGGGCTTCGCGCTTGATGGTGAAGAAATAGATGAAGAGGTCTAGCCTAGGCTTAATCCCTAAGTAACCCTCGCAAAGCGCCGCGTAATTGCTAAGCGCTAGGATGCTATAGGGAGAGAGGTTCTGTGGCTGAACTCGGTAATGATTCAGGCTAGCAAGGAAGAAATTGGAGATGGGCAGGGAGACGCCGCGTACCATCTGTGCTTTGAGGTACAACTTTTCTCCGTATTGGGGAGAAGGTGTGACCTCGCCAGCCGGCGCCGCCCGCCAGGCGAGCCCCTTCATCGCGGGGAGGTAACCTTCGACGATCAACTCTTTGATGTCGCGGTCCGTGATGTCCGAACCGCGCTAGTCACCTTTGTGGTTGTCGAGCTCCTCCTCCAGCAGCTCCAGCGCCGCTGGATTATGGTCACCGCCGGTGGTTTCGACCACCGCAGACATGGGGATGACCAAGCCCTCTAGGGGCACCACGATGGAGCTCGCTGGCTTCGTCGCGGCTTCGCCCGACACCGCCATTGAGGGGGGAGCTGCTGCTGGCCATTGCGTGTGTTTGGAGGTGACTGGCGAGATTGGGAGTTAGGGTTTTTCGTGCGAGGCGCGGAGAGCTCGAGGAGACGCTTGCTTGATGAAGAAGATGATGCAGGGGAGAATGAGATGAAAAAGTAAATTTTCCACCGCAGTTACTATTTATGGTCTCCAGCATCAAGATTCGTGCAGCTTGATCGAATGGTTGCCTTTGCAGACGGCGTGTCTTGAGGGCGTGCGCGAAATTTCACCACGTACCAATCGTCATAGCAGTCAGACGTCGCTTCGCGAGAAAAGTGGACATGATTGCGTTCTCTGCATGTGTGAGTTACGAGGCGTTGCTGACCTATGTCTACGTCACCCTAGCTGACATAGGCAGATGAACCATCACATCAGAAGAATCCGGCATGGACGGATCCAGTCCGTCTACGAAAAAGTACGATGAAAGATTCAGCAATTCTCCGACTTACGAGTTGAAGGAGGAAACCTTGCAGGGTTCTTTGGGAGGACTACAAGATATTGCTTGACGATTTGCCGACATCCATATAGATGGAGCATTCAACGTGAAGAGGCAAGACGGCGCAAGATCTCGGAGTTCTCCGAGGGCTACTGTTGGGGATATGCTATATGGGTATCCTCATAGCATGTCTATTATCCGGATAACCCGGGTGGCCACAGTTGGTAGCATGGACCATGGCCTGTTGGGCGGCCCAGTTAGATGGATCTAGAAGGGAGGCCCATGCCAGATAAAGGAAGGCTACGGTGGAGTCACCAGCGTATCCGGAGCCTTGGAGTACAAGACACGCTAGACTAGTAATCGACGGTTTAGGACTCTGTAACCTGTCCGGCTAGGACTTTTCCCTATAAACCTAGGACCTGGCGACTATATAAGTCGGGCCTATGGGAGCCTTTAGGGCACGATCATAGAACAATCTCAGAAAACCTCGCACAGCGAACCTATCTCTGTAACTCGGCGGATCGCCCTTATTGTGATTTATAGAAGGAGTAGGATTCCGCCACCGTTGTGGGATCTGAACCTGGGTAAGCTATTTTAACTTGTACCCGTCAACCGTCCGCCTTCCCCCACGTCTCTAAACACGCATTGTGAGGACCCCTACATGGCGTACTCATCGGCAATACCACGACAGAGTGATGCTAGCAGCACCGCACTGAGTCGGCCTTTTCTCGGCACGAGGAGCACCTGGCTGGGGAACAACTTGAACCTTAAAGCTGAAATATTTGGCCCACAGAAGAACTGTAGGAAAAATCCCGAGGTAAGCCTCGCAAGCAGAAATAAAGGAAGAAAGAGAGCCAATCGCATTGGCAGGAAGATGATGGGTTTGCAGATGGAAAGTGGAGATAAACGAGGAGAAGAAGGTGCTCACTGGAAGATCAAAACCGCGCTCAAAGTGAGAAAGGAAAACCACCCGATCATTAGCATCGGGTTTGGGAGAGATCTCACCGACGGGGAGGTGGCAATCCAGTTGCAGCAGAATGCGCCTGGTGGACCGGAGCCATTCCACCTCCTCGGTGCAGACCTCCGAGCCTTCCCACCCGCCGTGCTCGCCGGCGGGAACTTCCTGCTCCTCTGCACCATCAGCACCATCGCGAGCGTTCATGATCCTCGTAGATTCGATCTCCTCCGCCATCGGGAGTGGCTTGGAAGAACACGGACCCGTGGTGGAATGGAAAGAGAAGTGGAGCAATTGCAGGGCAAGAACAGGAGGAAGAAAAAACCGCTAAGGGGGCGGTTCGATTTCACAGGCGCAAGGAAGAAGAAGAGGCAAGGGAAAACTAAAGGTTGTGGGGGAAGTGGAAACCCCTCAACCCCTACTTAAGGGCAGTAAAAACCCCAGACGTGGGATCCATCTGCGTCGTGCGGCCAGCGTGTGGCCGTGTACCAGGCCGAGTAAGCCAATCAGCGGGCGCCACGTAGCCAGAGATACACGAAAAATCCCGTGCCACGTCATGAAAGGAAGGACAAGGGGCGCAGGCCGATGGGACTGCCACGGTGACGGGGAATAACTGCACAGCCGTCACTGTGCCGCCAGAGCCTAGAACAAAATTTGAGGCAAGTAATCATGATTACCAGCTGTCAGTGACTGAAGCACGCCAAAAATGACTCGGAATTGGCCAAAGTGACTCGGCACGAGGCAAAAACGAGCCAGGAAGTCAATCTGTACATCCGAAAACTGTCAGATATACTCGGAAAGGTGCAAGATTGTGACAAATAAAGACAAAAACTAAGTTCCAATCACATAAAAGGAACCTGGAGACACCTAACAGCTTGAACTTCTAGACCTCACCAGCTTCGGGGACTAATGTCGGGGGGATAACCCCCGGTAGGGTCACGAGAGGTGAAACATAGCATAGCTTGGCTAGCTCCCAGTAAAAAATAACCAGGCCGGGTAAGAACGGTCGGGAGAGAGAATCGTGTGCGGCCGACATATGATCTATGTCGGCTCGCATAAGACAAAGTTGTTAGTCTTGCAGGAACCAACGAGCCGAGTCTTCCGAGGAAGGGCCGATTCAAATAGGATGCGTGCCACCTTTCCGATTGAGGCTCAGGAGGGACCATGGTAAAGCATGGTCAAAAGATAAGGGCGACGCCGGGTGACACAAAAGGAGCCGGGTGACGCCCAAAGCAAGGGCTGACGTGCAAAGTTACTGGATGACGCCAAAAGGAACAGGAGGCAACATACCAGAAGACTATTAGCTGTCAAGCTTTATGGACTAGGCCATTGGGCTTAGGGCAAGCCCAGGACCCGGCCCGCATTGTAGGGAACAAAATACAAACAGTAAACCCTAGAACCCAAAGGGGTATTAGCTAGCTAGCGCTGCCTATATAAGGAAGGGCATAGCTGTAGTAGAAGGAGGTTGGACCAAGTAGGGAACTAGGGCACCTAACTCTAGTTCATACAGCTCAAGGAGCACTTGTAATCCTTGGATATCAATCAAATCGCTAAGTGTGGAGAGTTATTCTTGTTCTTCGTGCATGGCTCGACCGTGCACTCCCTCCTCGGTGACCACAAGCACCCATTCGGTCCCCAACTTAAGCCTACCCATGGCATCTGTCGTGCCACCACCACGACAGTGGTGTGAAGAGATTTGGAGTCAAAGGAAAATTGGCACCTCGATATGTTGGACCGTTCAAGATTTTGAGCCGCAAAGGAGAAGTGGCTTATGAATTAGAACTACCAAAGTCACTGTCTGCAGTTCACAATGTGTTTCATGTGAGTCAGTTGAAGAAGTGTCATCCGGAGATGGAAGAAACTTCATTGAAGGACACTATACCTTTGGAAGAGGTTCAGTTGGAGAGTGATCTTACTTATGATGAGAAACCTATCAAGATTCTTGAGACTGCAGAAAGAGTTACTCGTACTAAGACTATCAAATTCTGCATAGTACAGTGGAACCATCATACCGAAGAAGAAGCAACTTGGGAAAGAGAACATGACCTTCGGAAAGATCACCCACACCTATTTTCTAGCCAATCCGAATCTCGAGGGCGAGATTCATCTTAAGGGGGTTAGATTTGTAACATCCCAAATTTCATAAAATGCAAAGTCATGTTATTGCATTCATATCATCATAGCATATTTACCTTGCATAAAAAATTTCAAATCAAAACCCTAAATAAAACCATATTTATGTCTTTTTATTATATATATATGGGGCTTGGTTTTGTTTTATTTTATAACCTCAAAATGTTTTTGAGTGAATAGATGAGTTTAGCACACTTTTTAATACTAGGATCACAGTACAAAATCTTGGTGAAGGTTTGAATTCAAATAGATTTGAATTGAGCTTTCAAATGCCATTTGGAAAATCAAATCAGAAAAGAAAAAGGAGAAAGAAAAAATAAAACCTTGCGCTACCTATCTAGCCCAGTCCCACTCTCGGCCCAGCAAGCCCACCCGGGTTCCCCCTCCCACTCTCTTTTCTCACGCGCCCGTGTCGCACCCGCTCGCTGACAGCACGGCCCCACCGCCACATCAGCTCATCGTCCCAAAATCCCCACGCGACGATCCGCTTCGCCGCTACCGTTTCCTCCGATTCAATTCGAATCAAATCGATTGATTGCAGGCGTAATTCCCTCTGATGCATGCGTCCGGTGTTGACGTGGGAGCACTTCGTTGGAAACCCCAAGAGCAAGGTGTGATGGAGCATAGCAGCAAGTTTCCCTCAGTAGAGACCAAGGTTATCGAACCAGAAGGGGGAAGGAAACATCTCAAAGGTGTTGCAAGAAACGTGGAGACCTGCACAACACAAACTCAAAACGTTGTCCCAACAAATCAGTGAGGTTGTCAACCTCACTGGTTTGCTGTAACAAAGGATTAAACGTATGGTGTGGAAGGTAATGGTTTGCAGCAAGTAAAGAGGTAACAGTGGAAGATGTATCAATGGTAAAGATTGGACTGGGGTCCATAGTTCACTAGAGGTGCTCTCCTTAGATAAACAACATGGCATGAAGGGTAAACAAATTATAGCAGGGCAATTGACAGGAACTGAGCAAGGCATAACAATGCAATTACTAGCCAGAAAGATCCTATGAGGTTGATTGGGCAATACAACAATATACATAGACCGTCATCTAACTGCATCTATGACTAGAATTCCACCTTTAGGTTATCATCCGAACCCCCTCCAGTGTGGCATCCCGCAAAACCACTACTAGAAAATCGCGTTGTTTTTGTGCATTGCATCATCATGATCGCATGCTCATGTCATCATGCCGCATTGCATTTGAGCATCGTCATCATCTTGCAATTGCTTGCATAAAACTATTTTCGCAAAGCATGTTTTTGTTTTCTAAAACGCCCCGTCTTGCTTTCAAACACAAACCCGGGTCCCCGTATTATTTTTGTTTTGTCCGCTATCGGGTTGTAAAAGCCCCGTGTGAAACAAATAAAATATTAAATTATTTTAGTGGGGGCAGCCGAACGGGCCGATTCGACCCGAACGACCACCCCCAGAACAAAATCGGTCCACCCCTTAATCCTAAAACTACCAGTCCTATTCTACCCAGCCCCTCTCCACCTCACCCCACCCAATCTCCTCTCTCCACCTCACCCCAACTCTCTCCCTCACCCAATCCCCCCCTGCCACATCAGCCACCCCACTCCCTCCCTCTTCCACCTCACCCAGACCGACCCACCACCCCACCGACCTGGCCCACCTGCCAGGCCGCACCCACCACTTCCTCACCCTTCCACCGCCCCCCCTCCACCAACCCCAACCCTCCCACCTTTACTGTCGCTCGGGCCCCACCCCAGACGACGCTTCCCGGCCCCACCTCCCTTCCCTGCTTTCTTCCTCTCCAGCCCCAACCCTCTCTCTCAAGGCGCGTCCAAGACACCCCGACCCCTTCTCTCCTCCCTCCGTCCCCTCCTCCTCTCACCTCGCCAGGAACCCCGCTCCTCCCCGCTCGACCCACCCCAGGCCCCACGCCTCCTCCCTATCGGCCCGACCTCCGCCAAGCTCCACCGCCCCTCCTCGGCAGCGAGGTTCCCCGCCGCCGGTCGCCTCCTCATCGGCTTCCCTCAACTCACCTGCCCCGCGCCCACTCGGACTCTCTCCGCCACAGATCTCCTCCTCCTCCATCACCTTGGCCACCCCGCCAGTTTCCTCACACTCGCACCACGCTGCTGTCGCCACCTCACTGCACCGCCTCCTCAGAACCGCCATCCCGCTGGCCTTGTCCACATGGCCCCACGCCGAGCGCGCCAGAGTTCCATCCCCGCCTGCATCTACCTCGCATGAGCCGACCGTGTGCTCTGCAGGCGTTACAACCCCTGGCCCTCTTCCTCCGTTGCGGCCCTGAGCCCGCCATCTTTCCCCGTGTCCGCTGGCGTCGACGTGCGCGCCACCTAGCCTTCACGGATCAAGGAACTCGGAGCCATAGAGCTACAACATGGTACACCGAAGGCTCGTACTAGAGGCGGTGACGTCGGTTCTACAAGATCTACCTCTCGATGCCAGGACCCTCGGATCCAATGCCTCGAAGCCGGACCCAAAATTCAAACCCCGAAGACAGATCCCATCGAACCCTCGGAGATGCCGGAACGCCAAGTTCGCCGAGACCGAACCCGCCGGTACCTCAAGATCTACCTCCTGGAACCGGAGACCGTACCTTCGCGGAACAAGTTCACGGCCAACAACCAAAGTCGGAACCCCAAGGTCGTCAACACGGACCCAGAGAATCCCCGGATGACGAGCTCTTCTACTCGAACTCAAGACCGCAGATCGACAAGTGCTTCTTCCCGACGCCAAGTTCGCCGAGAACCCGGACGCCAAGGTCGCCAATGCGAATACGACAAGTTCTTCGCCGGATGCCTAGACCGACTCGATGGCGCTGGACCGACAAGCAAGATCACAAGACAAGAATGACACCGACCAGGGCGAGTCCGATGTGCCCCCGACACCGAAAGTCCTCCTTCACGGAACGCCAAGATCTACCCCCGATATCCGAGAACGATCCCGCCGAGGCCGTCGAACCCTGAAACCTGAGACCAACCCCGAACCCCGGAACCCCAAGTTCGTCGAGACCCCCTATGTGTGAACCCTTTTCCCGAACCCTATTTTATAAATGCCATCTATATGAATTGTTGCATATTAAATTGTCATACTCGCATGCATATTTTTGTGGTTTGGGGGCCTTATGCCGATTCACCTAAATTAAATATGGGACCCATATGCGGGCAAATCCAGTCTTATATTGGTCCCATTTAAACTTGTGCATCGAACCGGTAACTTATCTTGCCATATTAATACAACATTTAAATTGCGGGGTCCTAAACAACATGAACAACATAATTAATTGTCGGGACCCCGGGTCCGCTTAATCTTGCCGAATTGCATCGCACCTTACCATGCCATACATCATACATGCATCATGCCCGATCTTTTGCCATAGTATTAAATATTGCATCCGGTGTTTATTCTAGTGTTTTGCTTCTTCGCGGATAAGGCCGTTGAGTTGATGTGAGCCGCCCGATCTTGGATGAACCTTCGACAATGTTTTCAAAGCAGCATCTCCCCTTTCTACCTATCTTACTTTTACAGATTAATTCCTCCTCTGATCTATTTCTATCTGTATTGCTGTTTCAGTTTCGCATACAAAACCCTTGCGTACGATATTGCCTTGGACACATCCTATTACCTTTTGTTTGGTAGATAGTCGGACTTGCGCGTGTAGCCGCTTGCTTTGCTCATGCGTCGTCAAGTGCCACAGTTGTTGGTGTATTGCCACATGTTTGATGTTGGAGGTGATCCTGGCTTTACTTATCGTTCACTTTAATTACTGTTTAACAACTAAAATTGAAGTAAGTAATCAGAGGCATCGGTGGGTGATAGATAATATTTGGTTTCCGAACGCCCACTTGTGTCCCGTAGGACCCCGAGTGCTTGATACCTGTTCCTTGATTTATCGCGCTATCCACATACGGGGAATTATGGGCCCCCCTTATCCAGAGCTTGATTCAGTCTTATTTCTTGGGGCCACAAACTAGTTTGAGGTTTTATTTACTATCCTGTACTTATGCCATGCTACTACTGTATTTACGATTGTGCGAGGAGCACACTGATCGCTTAGGTAAGCGGAGTGTTTTCGGTATCGACAAGCCCCACACACTTTCGGGTTCCCAGTGTTTACCCATTGACACAAACCTTGAGTCCGTCTCGAGCTAGCTTACTTCGTGGTCTACTCAATGGGGTGGCCCCTGAAATATTTCGAATCTGTGATTGCTTTGTCGTGAAAGCCTCATTGGGTTTTGCTTTGGTTTTTCCGAGGTTGATCGTGTGTGTTGCTATTTGTGCACCGCCGGGTTAAAACTTTTCAAAGCCGTGTCCGCGTTATGGACGACTTGGAGCACAAGATCTCGATCATAGACAAGCATAACTAAAGTAGTGCTATAAATTTGACTATATAATGACTAGTAATCAGCTTCACTATAATGGAATGGCTAACTAAAACTGCCCACAATTGCTTGTTTGGTTTGTCGCTGCATACAATTGTATCCGACTAGTAAGTATTGCAACTATAACGGAATGGCTAAATAAAAGTATCAACAACTGGGTTTTGGGTAATCTCATGCTATCTCAGATTCGATTAGTAAGTGTTGCAACTATAATGTAATGGTTAACTAAAAGTGCCCACGCTTATTTTATTAGGATGATTATCTATACCGACTAGTAATTGCTGCAACGATAATCTAATAAAACCGCCAACGGTTTGAGTTCCTCTTGACTTCCTCGCTTGGTCTCGAGGGGAAACGCCAGATGGGTTTGTTTGACGGTAGTATCATGTTGATCCGAATAGGTCTCTCTTACCCTCTCTCGATAGCCGCCGCTTGTATCGAGTCTCTATAGGTTGTTTAGTGCATGCGCCACGCCGCTTCATCCACCATACCTATGTAGGCGAGGACCGCCAATTCTAGCCTCGCTGCATCGGCCTCGATCGACGCCCTCTTTTTCCTTTGCCCTTTGTCGCACCCTTTTGTTTAAGCAGGTTTGAGATCGACGTTAGTGGTTACCCTTCCGCTTGGCCCGGCAGGTTATGGACGCCATTGGTTATTCTTCAGGGCTCTTAGCCCCATTTGCTTCTTGTCCGTAGTCGGACGCTCCATCGTTTTCAAGGTGATTTGGATCTTTGTACCGTATATCTGTATTCTTGACTCATGGAATCGTGTTGTATATATACCTGTTCTGTGGGTCCCATCGAGGATTGTTGTGTAATGTTATTACTTCGTTTTCCACCCGCACGAAAGTGCCTGGTGGGCACCTTTGAATCGCTTTATGCGGTTTGGCGGGTTTCGCTAAAACTTGCATAGGTCCGATCGAGGGTGTTACATCCAAGTATTAAGTTGCAAGCATAACCGCTTTAAGCAAAGTGTAAGGTAACAATGACATGTTCCATGAACAAGAGACCGTTGTTTTCTCCCTAGTAGAAACAGCACATCTACAACCGAAGAGATTATTGTCACTTCCCTTGGAAACTAGAGGCGTGAACCCACTATAGAGCATAAATACTCCCTCTTGGAGTCACTAGCAACTATTTGGCCAAGATAACCACGAGCAACAAAGAGCATGCAAGATCACAAACATTACAAACATAATAGAATCATAAAGATAAAACCATTAATCAAACCAACATAATAATCTCAATATCCATCGGATCCCTGAAAACACAACATGCATGATTACAAATAGATTAGATCTTGATCATTAACGGAGCTCACAATATCTATACATGAAAGCACAAAGGAGGAGATACAACCATCTAGCTACTACATGCACCCATCATCCAAGGTGGAAGTACTCAGGAATCATACCGGAGATAAGGCCTTCGGGATGATCTCCCCTTCGGCAGGGTGCCGGGAAAAGCTTTAGATCCCCCCTGATCAAGGGACGATGGTGGCGGCGGCTACAGACGGTTTCATGGATTTCTGATCGGGTGATGAGAGTTTCTGCATCGGGGGCTTCTTATAGGCGAACGGGGAGACCGAGGCGGCCAGGCGATCGAACCCAGCTGGGCGCGCCTAGGGCCCACCCGCCTCGGGGTCTGCCCTGGCTGGCCCCTCGCCTCCTCGACTTCTTGTTCCCCATGGAAAGTTATTGACTTTGTCCTTCGTCCCGTCCAATTCCGAGAATATTTATTTAATATCTTTTCTAAAACCAAAAACAGCAGAAAACAGGCATCTGGCACTGTTGCAACTTGTTAATAGGTTAGTACCAGAAAACATGTAAAAAGCACCTCAAAGTGTAGACAAGTAAAGAAAAGTAGATACTAAACAAGCATGGAGCATAAAAAATTATAGATACGTTTCCAACGTATCACCCTCCCCCCTCACCTGCTACTTAACCCCTCCCTCTCCCGCATCTTTCCCCTCAAAACACATTGCTCGAGCGCCCCCACGCTGCCAGTTCTTGAGCTCGCTCCGCCGCAGTACCGCACGTCTCCGGCGACCAATCCCAGTGAGCTCCGTCCACCCATCTCCCTCTATTTGATGCTATCTTGCTCGCCATCCTCTTGCTATCATTTTGATGCTTTCCGTTTGCTCTCTTGTGCCCCAGAACTTCACCCTCGACAAGCTCTACAAGCACCCAACGCCGACCGCGACTCCGACGAGCCATTCTGGTGAGGCATGAGTTCCCCTTGATCTCTAGTTCAAGCGAGTGAGTTCTCCTCTATCTTGTGCATTGGCTTATGCATGCCATTTGTTCCCTTGCGCACCAGGTTGTCGCCCCATATCTGTTCGCGAACGCCCGACGCTAGAACCAACTCCGACGAGCTCCCGCGCCCGCGATAGTACGCCCCTGTCCAAGCCAGTTGCACGTTGAGCTTCACCGTGACTCTGCACTTCGGTAACCACCCTCACATCCCCCTTTTACCCCCTAGCATCACCGAAGCATCGCCAGCAGAGCCGTCGCCGCTGCCAGCGCCATTAGCGTCGTCCTGCTATGGTCGCATCGTCCAGATCCGTTGGATCTAGATCCTACACCATAGATAGATCACTTAAGTGAAGCGGTACGGTCCAATATCGACCGCGTGATCTACTTAGATCTACGGACCATGAGCGCGATCTGCACGAAGCGGTACGGGCCAATCAGATGGTGTCGTGTGTCACTGGTTTTGTTTTAAAATCTGATTTTGAATCTATTAGATGAATTAACTTGTAAAATTCATAACTTTTGATATATTTGTCCAAAAATTGCAAATAATATATCAATGGATTCGGAAAATTAAGACCTACACATCTATGGCCTTGAATTATTCTTTTGGTTCTAGATAAATATGATTATTTTCAGAACCATTTTTAGGCTTATTTTGGCTATATAAAATGTTTAAAAAATTGTTTTAGAGTAAATCTTGTTTTATTTGAACTTTAGAAAGTTTAATTTGTGTTCAATACTGTTTGGTTTGACTTGTTTAGTGTAGAAAATAATTCCATTGCATTTGCATGCATTCATAAGTATTTTTGTTTGAATATTGAATGTAAATTTGGTGTTATGATTTTATGTGTAGATTTTGGTGATTGTGATTGTGAGGACTGTTGCTACTCTCCTAGCTACCAAGGCAATTGATGCTTCATATTTTGTCCTACTATTTTAACTATGCACTAGTGATATTTTGAGTAGGATTTTCATGGATAATTTTCTAAGTATAAGCTATGCCATGGGAAATCATATATATGTTGTCTCAGTAGAATTATCCTAAGTTAGGAGACTTTTGATGTTATCAGGCTTAGCCTAGCTAGTAGAAAACAAGGGTGGAATATTCATGCTATGAAATATTGCTAAGTCTATGACTTGTGTTCTTGATTAATAAAACAACTAAGTGAATTAATCATGTGTGGAATGGAAAGATTGGTTTATGTTGAGTAGTTACACAAGGCCCATGTCTATGGTTTACCTTGTGTATCACACTTGTGGATGGCCACCCAGGAACAAAGGGATTTGAGATGTTTAGTGTTGAGAAGCTTCTAGTGCAACAACATGGAATATGGGCTCTGCCTTGACCAAATAGGTTGCAAGAACTTAGCCAGATGGATAGTTGGTGGTAGGGTTGATAGGATGGAACACGTCCATGGTGGTCTAAGGGAATGCTTCTGAAAAGTCTCGTCTCGATGCATGTCGAGTTTTGTGGGGAAAGTGCACCACCTCTCGAGAGGGTAAAACCTAAGTACTTAGTCGTGTCCCCGGCAACGGACAATTTGAGCATCAAAGACATTGAAGCAATCAAGGATCTCCTCATCCCAATTTCTCTAAGTTAAAACTTGTGGTTGAACAAGGGTAAAGGTTCACCAATGTCTATTGGTGGTTCCTTGGGAGTTTTATCAAACAAAAACTTAGTGTTTTCAACTAATAAGAAAAACCTTATTTTGAGCAAAGCAAGCCTAAGCTACACTTAGCCAAATTCATATAGATGTTAGTACTACTATTCTACTATGGTATCACTTGCCAATACAATTCCAAATGTATTGACCCTCAACTTATGATGTTGCAGGTTACTCTGATGGCGACTAGGGTTATGAATCTGCACTCAACATGTTTGCCTGTGGCACATGAAGATGAAGACTTCTATTTATTCACTTTATGTTATGAACTCTATGTATTAGTCTTGGGCTAATAATTTGTAAAGACTATATTATCTCTGGAATGACGATGTAATAATGACCTTTGTATCTATGTACTTCATCTTAAACTATGGATGCTAGCATTTTGATCCAGGGACTAGCATTGCAATCATAGGGATCTCTACCTTATTTGGTGATACCTTACAAGGACCTACCTCATAACCTAGCACACACCTCGTCAGATCTAATCTGCGCACCCCTGTAACCTTTGGCATCACCATTAACAAAGAGCAGACAAGCAAAGCAGGAGTAGGTTTTTCTCTCTGGAGGCCTTAACCTAGGTAAACCTCGTGTCCCTGTGTTGCTTGTCTGTTAGCCGTTTCGCGATCTTCAGCGTCCCCTCCTTCTCCAAAACCCAAGTCCATAACAATGGGCATTGACGAGTCAAACCCTCGTCAAATACTTTTGCTAAAAATAGCATCAGATTTACCAATTTATATTCAAGTTTGGTTGGATTCCAGAGAAAACCAATGAGAAAAGTGCTTGAAAAAGTAGAAGCATTTTGAATGCATCACATGTACCCTCGTCTCACCATTTCACCGATATCTTGATGAAGGGTCTTCCATTACCGTTGTTTCTGGATTTTTGGTCCGGTAAATGTTCGTCCTCCTCCCATTGTGAGTGCGGGGGACTGTTAAACAGATATGTTACGTAGCATGACATCCCCCAATTCCCTAAATCACGAAGAGTCTTTATTCTTATGATGTCTCATTTATGGTTAAGATTAACTAGAATTGTAATATTCATCTATATATTCAACGGAAGTGGTCAATCCTCTCAGAATTTTTTTCTCTATCTCTACTATACTTAGACCGACAGATCCAAAGCATCTCAACTGTGCAAACATCAAAATCGATGGCTTAGATTGACACTTAAACATGGTTAACCGACGCCGGACACCCTATCACAATTGTAAAAAAAAACAGCATCGCCCCATGAAAAACCGCCGCCCCGCGTTTGCAGACGAAAAATCATATGCGACCTGGTCATTCCGCTCCGAACGGTAGACAAAGCTGTGTGTTTGCCACGTAGCAAAAGTAATCTCAAAGCTTCTGGCCACTTATTCCCACTTTGCTGGGTGGCACTGTTAGATGTTTCGGTTTGCAATACAAGTGCCAGGAACTCAATTCATTCAGCTGAATGATTTGATGTACATGTACTGTGTCTGGTGGATAACTTTTTTCTTCCCTTTCTTTCCTCTCTCTAGAACACCTTTTGATCTTTTTTGCATTGGACCTTTTACTCGCTTAAGACCTTTAAATGGTACGGCTGTCTTGGCAGTATCTTCATTACTTTCAGCAGAACTTTCCGGGGTCGTCAACTTCATCCAAGTTTAGCTTTCTAAGTAATTCGCCTGCTTCCAAAGCCAATTTATCAATACCATCATTGAGGTAACTCAGAACCTCCTTTGAAGTTTTACACTTCAATGCAAGTGACACCATCTTTCAAGAAGTATGTGCAAACATGGATTCTAGGCTAACATTCATATTTGGTTTGGATGTAAATATTTCCTTCTTCACATATTTTGTCCATCTATTCAATATGTAATGACTTGGTAGGGTAATGATGTTGCACTAGGTGAAAACCTTCTGAATGTGCTTGCATAATATACCTACACAACCATACAGCCTGCATGAACAAGATATCTCCAAAGTACTTGAGTTAAAAGCCACTATGGCTTCATCATTCTTATACTGGAAGGATGTCACCTTGTATGTACTAATTGTGCCCTCAGTGTCCCACAAAACACATGACAAACTAAATTGCTTTTTGAATTCCTCTTCAAAATCAGAGTAGAGTGTCCTGGTGTATGACTCAGCTGCGGTCTTCAACAAAGGTAGGTTAGGTAGGCAGAGTACTGGGTTGTATGGCATGATTTTTAATCTTTGTATTTTTCTTTTCTATGAAGACCAGCAGTGCACTTTTCATATGCTTGTAACAATTCCAAAAGGCAGAGTCTTTTGCGGAAAGTTTTTTGAACACATTATTCATTCCTTCGCTCCTCTGAGTTGACGTCATGTCTGCACTAAATGAATCTCGGTGATAAATAGTAGCCCACTTCTCATGCAACTTGTACAAATTGTTCATTCAAGAATTGTCCACAACCTGGTATTTAGCCAAAAGCTCGTGCCACTCATCTATCTTCATACACACATCTCTTGAATTCTTTAAGAAATTCAGGATGATCACTGATTACTTGACTTAGGTGTTTAGCAGCATTTTGGTAAAAATGCCATAAACAAAGATGATGGCATGTGTTCGGAAATACATTTCCAATGGCCTTTATAATGGCTGCACATTGATCGATGAATATGGTTTCAGGCTGCTTACCAGACATAGCTTGTAGGAAGGTTCTGAAAAGCCACTCAAATGAATCTGCACTTTCATTGTATGTCAAAGCTGCACCAAAAAGAATAGTCTATTTTTGATGATTGACACCAATAATCGGAGCAAATGGCATTTTAAACTTATTTGTTGAAAATGTGGTGTAAAAAGAAATAGCATCCCCAAAGATAGAATAGTCCATGATAGCTTGCCCATCAGCCCAAAAAATGTTCATTATTCTACCATCGTCTCCATCTGGCTGCACAGCATAAAAGAATGATGGGTCTTCAACTTGCTTGTTCTTTAAATACTCCATTAGTGTGTTGGCATCTTCTGATTCTAAATACTTTCTTCGTTCACTTCGTAAGTAGTTGTTGCAATCCATTTGCAAGAAGGGCACGCCATCTTTACCATACCATTTCTCACAGAAATCATATATTTCAGATTGTCTAATTCCGGATGTCTTCATTTGTTTAATCATGTGGCGGTCAACATCTAAGAGTTGACGCTGAGATCTAAGCATGTTTCTCTTATCTGGACTTACCAGCTGATGATTGTGATCAAGTATAACCTTCTGAACATTCCAAATACCATCATCCTGAAGACTAGCCATGCAAGCTGTTCTGGAAGAAGCCTGTTCTTTCTTTGTCACGTGTGTTGGATGAGTAAGCTTCAGACCTGACTTGCTACAAACAAAGTATCTAGAACATAAAGTTCCATATGCTCTAAACTTCCCGTGACACCTTCTAATGTTGAATCCATTAGTTTGAGCATAAAAATTATAGAAATTGTAGGCCTCTTCCTCAGATTGAAAGAACATCCCAACCCTTGGAATAATTTTTTTCGGATGCTGAGTTTTGATCACTACTGGAAAAACGGTCTTTGGTTCGATGTGAACAAAGCCAGCGGTCCCGGCCTGTCACAGCCCGCGACTAGTGCTAGCACTAGTCCCGGGCCGTGAGGCCTCTAACGTCTAGAAATGGTTGTAGACACTAGTCCTGGTCCGTAATACGGCCCGAGACTAATAACCTGGAGCAGGCCAGCTAGTCTTTTCGTGGACTATTAGTCTCGGGTCGTATCCCGGCCCGGGACTAGTTGTCCACCAGTATATATTTTGCTTCCTGTCCACCTGCCCTAAACCATATGGTGGCCATTTTTCTCAAAGAAGCAAGCGAGTTCATGCCATTTTTTTCTCAAGATTTAGTTTGCAACCCCTAAATCCAAAGTTTTAAAAAGTTAGAACTTCATTCTTTCATCTCTTATTGCTACTTTAGCTCTATAATGCTCTAGAAGTATAGAGATATTGATCAATGCATGCATGCTCTAGAAGTAGAAGGATTTTGATATGTGTAACAAATTTTGATTAGGCACATAGTTACCGAAAATTGAAAAGTGTAATTTTAGAGTTTCAGAGCTTAGAATGGAATGAGGTTTTAACTGATAGAAAAATAATCAAAAACTCCACATTTATCATGTTAATTGTTTTCTCCAATTCACAAATTGGTGCATGTAAATTTTTCAAAATTCAAAATTAATGCTCTAGAAGCTCTCAATATAACTTGCAATAATTTTATCATGTTGTGTAATGGTTTATGATTTACTTTTACTATAATGCAGATGGTTCGGGAATGGATGTACGGTACTGACCGACGCTGTGGCGAGTTCATTAATGGCGTGCATGAATTATTCGTGTTGCTGATGCAAACAAGTTCAATGGTTTTGTATTCTGTCCATGTAGTGGATATAGGAATCAGAAGGATTACTCTGACTCAAAAACCCTTCACAGCCACCTGTTGAAGTCCGGCTTCATGCCCAGTTATAATTGTTGGACCAAGCACGGAGAGAGAGGGGTTATAATGGAAGACAATGAATAAGAGGAGGATGATGACAACTATCATGGTTTCCCTGCGTACGGAGATACTTCCATGGGGGATGCTGAAGGGGAGGATGAAGAAGAGACACATGATGAACCCGTTGATGATCTTGGTTGGACCATTGCTGATGCACGAAGAGACTGTGAAACTAAAAAGGAGAGGGAGAAGTTCAATCACATGTTAGAGGATCACAAAAAGTTGTTGTACCCAAATTGCGAAAATGGTCTAAAAAAGTTGGGCAGCACACTGGAATTGCTGCGATGCAAGGCTGAGTGTGCTATACCTGACTCCTCATTTGAAAAGTTGCTGAAAATGATGAAGAATATGCTTCCAAAAGATAACGTATTGCCCGCCAGTACGTACGAAACAAATAAGGTTGTCTACCCTCTAGGTTTAGACGTTCGTAAGATACATGCATGCCCTAATGACTGCATCCTCTATCGCGGTAAGGAGTACGATAATTTGGATGCATACCCGGTATGCACTTCACTTCAGTATAAGATCAAACGAGATGACCCTGGTGACGTTGAGGGCGAGCCCCCCCAGAAGAGGTTTCCTGCCAAGGTGATGTGGTATGCTCCTATAATACCACGGTTGAAACGCTTATTTAGAAACAAAGAGCACGCCAAGTTGTTGCGATGGCATAAAGAGGAACGTATGTCAGACGGGATGTTGAGACACCCCGCTGATGGGTCGCAATGGAGAAAACTCGATAGAAAGTACCCGGACTTTGAATATGACGCAAGGAGTTTTAGGTTTGGTCTAAGTACAGATGGCATGAATCCCTTTGGGAAGAAGAGCTCCAGTCACAGCACTTGGCCCGTGACTCTATGCAACTATAACCTTCCTCCTTGGTTGTGCATGAAGAAGAAGTTCATTATGATGCCAGTGTTGATCCAAGGTCCGAAGCGACCCGGAAAAGACATTGATGTGTACCTAAGGCTATTAGTTGAAGAACTTTTATAGTTGTGGCACGAACCCGGCATACGTGTGTGGGATGAGCACAAGCAGGAATAATTTGACCTTCGAGCATTGATTTTCGTAACAATCAATGATTGGCCTGCTTTTAGTAACCTTTCAGGAAAGTCAAACAAGGGATACAATGCATGCACACACTGTTTAGATGAGACTCAAAGTATATATTTGGAACATTGTAAGAAGAATGTGTACAATGAGCATCGTCGATTTCTTTTGGCCAAGCATCCCTTAAGAAAGAAAGGCAAGCATTTCAACGGTCTGGCATGTCACTAGACGAAGCCTAAGGAGCGTACTGGTGCTGATATATTTGATATGGTCAAAGATTTGGATCAAATAGTAACCTTTGGAAAGGGTCCTGGCGGAAAATCTATTCCGAAGGATGCTGAAGGACACGCACCCATGTGGAAGAAGATATCTATATTTTGGGAGCTACCATATTGGAAATTCTTAGAGGTCCGCTCTGCAATCGATGTGATGCATGTGACGAAGAATCTTTGCGTGAACCTGCTAGGCTTCTTGGGCGTGTATGGGAAGACAAAAAGATACACCAGAAGCACGAAAGGACCATCAACATATGAAAGACCCATATGGCCTGCATCCAGAATGGTTTTAAGGTCATGCCAGCTACGCTCTTACCAAACAAGAGAAGGAAATATTTTTTGAATTCCTGAGCAGTATTAAGGTACCATGGTGTACTCAATCATGGCGTAGGCTTGATCTTGGCGTTTCTTGATCAGCTCCGGGTCATTCAGCCATTTACCATCTCCCCTTATGCGAGCAAGAACATCAAGATTGATGTCCTCATACCATGAAAGCACGAAGGAAAGAGCCTTGTCCGCTGCGGCTCGGCCGGCTGACTCACGCCACAGATCCAGCCGGTCCTCAGTAAGGAGCAATCTCTCAGCAAGTGGCTCGATGAGTTCAGGTGCGTCCTCATCCAGCCACAGCATGCGAAACGCATGAATAGCCGACTTGAGCAAGTCCACACCACAAGACTTGAGGGTCTGTACCCGTTCTGACACCGCTTCGAGAAGCTCCTCCATGGTCACCTCGCCATCAGCTGGAGCACCAGATTCGGCTCTCACTTTCTTCATGGCTCGGATGGCAAACATATTGGCTTTAGGAAAATTTTCTGCGAGCAAAAGAGAAAGTTAGCAAAATAACAAAAGTAGATGGAAGAAGTCCAGAGCGACTTATATAGTGCAAAAAGAGTAAGAACTCACTACCGAGAAAGGAGTTGACAGCGCCGAGCTTGCTCTGCCAAATTTTGGCCTTGGCTTGAAGTGCGTCAAGGTTCGAGTTTGCCGACTCAACCGATGAATCGGCCTCGTCGAGCAGCCTCCTGGTCTTCTCGGCGCTGGTGGCCTACTGCTCATTCTTCTCGGCAATCTCTTCCTTCAGTCCTTTCACCTCAGCCAAGTGCTTCTGCTCCATCTCGGCCATCATCTTCTTCAACCGAGTCACCTCGTCTCGCTCCTTCTAGCGTTCGGCTTGGTGCTTCTCTGCTTATTCAGAACAAACTACTTGTCAGCACCAAAAGAAATGTCTTTATCTGTCAGATTAATGACGCAAGAAACTTACTCTCTGCCTCGCTGATCTGCGAGTGAAGAGCCTTGATGGTGGACTGAGCAGAGGCTGTGATAAAAGAGCAAGAAGAGATTGAGAAAAAAACCGAAGAAAAATACACAAAATAGAGAAAGAACGAGTAAGAGCATTACCTTGGCCTTGGGTGTCAGTCTGCAGCTTCTCATACGCAAGTTCGAGCTTGCGATGCGCCAGAACAAGATCTTGGTGCACCTTGGTGTGCTCGTTAGTGTGTAAGCTGCGCAAAGGAACAGAACAGTGAGCAAATAGAAATCAAGATACCAGACAGATAAGGAATGGTTCATATATGTGAGCTTACAGCCGAATAAGTTTCTTATCTGGCAGTAACCTCGAGGGCTAGGAATCGAAGCTCTAACATATGAGTTTGGCATAAGGAAATGAAAAGAGCTTAAGAGCTTACAGTCGAATAAGTTCTTCATTCGGCAGTAACCTTGAGGGCTAGGGATCGAAGCTCTAACATATGAGTTTGACATAAGGAAATGAAAAGATCTTAAGAGCTTACAGCCGAATAAGTACTTCATTCGGTAGTAACCTCGAGGGCTAGGGATCGAAGCTTGGCGTGAAAATTTAAAGACTGAGTGACTATTGAGAGCTTATGGCCGAATAAGTTCTTCATTTGGCAGTAACCTCGGGGACTAGGTGATATGTATAAAAGAAATACTCAACAATACAAAAGAGTAAGAAGCTACTTTGCCTCGTTCACTTCATCAGTGCGGGCCATTAGGGAAATGGCCTGCTGAGTCATGTCAGAGACGGCCTTGGGGCCCAGATTTTGCCATTAGCGGTCTTGACCTCCACTGACAAATGCATTCCATGCCAAAGCATAAGGCTCAGCCGAACCAAGGCTTTTCCCGCTGAGCGTCCAAGTGAGAACTTGTCCCATTTTCAGGGTAGTTCCCACGTTGGCACGGGTTGCAGTAGCACTAGTATGGAGGGCAACAGCCTTAGAGACATCACCTGACCCGGCAGTCACAGACTCGCTTTTTGCTTTGCCTGTTGAAGCAAGCATTGTTACCAACGTCAGGGGCCGTATCTGAGGAGCAGTACCCGGAGTGCAAACCAACGTTGTCTTCTTGGTGGAGGCGGACTTTCCAGATAATGGGTGAGCCGAGCCAGAGGCCTTGGGCTGGGTCTGGCCCTTTGACAGAATAGGAGAGCGAGCTGGAGGATTTGGAGAAGAACGTGGAGCCGGCTGACTAGGATCAGCAGTTTTGCTGGCTCCAAGATCAGGAAGTTGTTCATTCGCACCAGCTTGAGGTATGATGCCAGAGGAACTGGTGGCGGAAGGTTTCTCGGTTCCAGAGTCACTAGCACCAAGATCAGAAAATCGTTCCTGATCAGTGCCAGGGGTGCACGGCCGAATCTCCGTCGCCGGGTGCGCCATCGGGTCTGACTAACACTGAGAAGCGTGAGCCTCGACAGTGCGAGCCTCGACTCAGACGGGTTTCTGCACCATAGAGTCAGTCGGAGCGGGTGTGGGCCTTAGAGGTGAGGCAATGCTAGAAGAAGCCCGGTTGGCCAACAAAGGTGCGGCGCTGAAAACAACAAGACATGTATAAGAGAACAACAATGACGAAAAAGAAGAAAGAATAATGGAAACGGAGTATAAAAACTTACCCGGTGACGACCGAATCGTGAGAAGGACGACGCGTGACTCGGAGCCCAGTGGCTTTCGGAGTCTCAGCCAGCGTGGCAGCAGTAGAGGCAATAGGAGCTGCCAGAGTGGGCTTGCTCTTCTTGGCCGGCTGAGTGCTGGAGGAGGTTCCGCGTCGCTTCGGCTTGGCAACGGGGATCTTGCCGACTCCGCCCATGGTGAGAGGAGGAGTTTCATGTACCTGGCCAGCTACATAAGCAAATAACAGGCTTACTCAGATAAGTTGGGAGAATAAGGTCACAAGGCATGTACCTCTGAAACCGTACAATCATCATCCTTATCATCGTCAGACCAATCTTGTAAGGGATTGCAAGATTGACTCTTACCCGAAGCTGAGGTAGCAGCAGCATGCGGGATAGGCATGAAGCACTCCAGGTCGAACTCAACTTTGTCGGAGTCGGAGTGATCCCCGTTATAACCGCAGGGAGGAACAGTATTGTCATCAATCTAGTGAAGAAGGTTCTGCGAGAGACAAACAGAATGAGTAACAAAAACTAGACTGAGAGTGGGAAAAGAGCTAAAGCCGACTCGTCAAGGAAAAATACTTGGAAAACTTACCCAGGGGACAGGCCTGACCCGGCTAAACGGAGGGCAACTCCAAGCCCAACCATTCGCCAAGTTCAATTTGAAGATTGAGCTTACTAGGCGAGCGATGGAGTCATGGGTGAGCTCCAAAGTGGAGTGCCGAGTGGGGTCATGGGAGCCACTCATGAAGCACATCTTGTGGCTCCTATCTTGGATAGGGCTTACCCAGCGTGAGATGAAGGTGCACATGAGGTCAGTGTAGGAAAGATGAAAGTTTTCATCCGGCGACAGCAACCTTTCCAGGACCGCATTAGCCTCGTTCACCGCAGCGTCTTGGTCGTGCGGGTCAAGCTTCCAGAGCTTATTACTGGGGACCTCGTCCGAGAAAGGGGGAAGCCGGATGTTATCGGTGGACCCGCTGTTTTTGACATAGAAAAAGGTCCTATGCCATTTCTTGCAAGAGTCAAGGCCATTCACCCGAGGAAAGATGGAGTCTCTCCTGGGAGTGTGTTGGGGATATGCTATATGGGTATCCTCATAGCATGTCTCTTATCCGGATAACCCGGGTGGCCCACAGTTGGTAGCATGGCTCATGGCCTGCTAGGCGGCCTAGTTAGATGGATCCAGAAGGGAGGCCCATGCCGGATAAAGGAAGGCTACGGTGGAGTCACCAGTGTATCCGGAGCCTTGGAGTACAAGACACGCTAGACTAGTAATAGATTGTAGGACTCAGAATCTGTCCGCTAGGACTTTTCCTCAGAACCCTAGGACCTGGCGACTATATAAGTCGGGCCTATGGGAGCCGTTAGGGCACGATCATAGAACAATCTCAGAAAACCTCGCACAGCGAACCTATCTCTGTAACTCGGCGTATCGCCCTTATAGTGATTTATAGCAGGAGTACGATTCCGCCACCATTGTGGGATATGAACCTGGGTAAGCTGTGTTACCTCGTACCCGTCAACCTTCCGCCTTCCCCCACGTCTCTAAACACGCATTGTGAGGACCCCTCCATGGCGTACTCGTCGGCAATACCAGGACAGTTGGCGCCCACCATGGGTCAAGAGGCGCTTTAGGCTCTTCAGCGGGCGAGGACCAAGATCTTCGCGGGAATCGGCAAAACCACAGCCATAGGTCGTGTTCTCTTCTCCGGCAACATTCCGATCGTCCCTCCCGACGAGTTCTGGATCCCGGCAAAGACGAACCCTACGCGGTGTTCGATCGTTCCTATCGGAGACATCTACCTCATCATTGGCGAAACCGACTCGGGCACTAGTTCCCTGGGAGTCGAGGGAGCATCAAGACCCGCATGGACCGCCTACGGGCAGGATACGTTCGCGGAAGGATCGATGTTGGATCTCTCTTTGGAGTTTGCCAGCAAAGATCGGAAAAATTCAAGACCCGCACGGACCGCCTACGGGCAGGATGCGTTCGCGGAAGGATCGATGTTGGATATCTCTTCGGAGTTTGCCGGCAAAGATCGGAAAAATTCAAGGCCCACCCAAACCTCCCTTGGGCAGGATATAACGGTGGAAGATCGCTGCAAGTCTGTTGGCTTCGCCCGTGCTTCTGGACAACAGAGATCCAAGTTCGTCGGCGTGGTTACCATCTTCGATATGGCGCATTGCATTCCGAGAGAGGGCGAAAACCCCCGCGATTACCTTGCCAGGTGGCTTCGTATACGAGCCGATCTGGCCCACTACCCCAATGATGATGCTATGTATCACTTTGTGGAAGGACTGGACCATGGCACGCTTCTCCGGCATTCATAAGACGACAGCAGGCATCGGGACGCCTTACCTTCGAAGGAATGGTGAACACCATCAACAACTACATGGAGGCCGAAGCGGCAGCTCAGACAGCGCTTGCGCTCATTGACGGAGCCCCTCCAATTCCGCCACCGCCGCCTCCGGCCGCCATCGCCGCAGCTGCGCCACAACCTCCAGTCATCGTCGCCGCCGTTGCACCTCCACCCCCCATCATAAGGGAAGTCCTGGCACCCTCCGACTCTGTGATTGACACGCTATACGCCGACTTCAGTGCAGATTAAGAGGAGATAGATTTCAGTCCAGAAGAACTAGACTTCGCCATGCAGGAGATGGAAGAGGAGTACACGCGCGACGAGCAAGCCAACGACGCCGTCACGTCTCGAGAGGTGTTCGTCACCATTGGGACGGCGATGGATGAAGGTCAACCCGGATGATCTCTGCCTACAGCTCTGGACAAAGGGAAGGGACCACCTGTTGTTGACGACACTGATCGCGCAAAGTTCATGCGCCCTCCGCCTAATCTAGTGCAATAGCCGCAGGAACTCGGCACCGGCCCGAGCAACAAGAACACCGCAAACTTGCTGCCTCTGGCATCTACGTCTGCTGCTGCCCAAGTTACTCTAGCTGATAGAGTGATGTACGGCAATCTCCTCGTTAAGCCACTGACCGTAGCTCATATCCGGAACGTGACCCAGCTTGACGAGAAGCGCCAGCAGCTGCTGGAGGAAGTGTAGGCCATCGAGAGCAAGGCGCTAAGCTAGATCGAGATTTGGTCAACGTGCAGAAATCCATAGAGAAAGCCAGAGCAATGGAGGCCGAGCAAGACTTTGCTGCAGCAGTAGAAGGCCAAGAAAGCTCCGGCTCGCGTCATCAACGATCCTGGTGTACGGCAAAACCTAGGATGGGCTCCCCCGTAGCCGGCACAGGCCAAGCCATACATTGACAGTGAAGGCAGGCAGGTGATGCCCACTCCTCTCCTCAACCTCGCCGTCGCCAAGACCCTTCTGGAGCAGGATAGATCGCCTGAGGTAGTGGACCAGGTCTATGACCTAGTGGCCAAGGCAGTCAAGCGGCAGGAAAAGGCCACCTCTCAGAGGCTTGAGTCTGACCCAGTGTTTTGCCAGTCTAGCCAGCATAATCCGCCAAGGGATAGATCTCCTCTTGTGTGTCGGGTCCCAGACGGGTTCGTCGGAACGAAGACGGAGGGATGCGCAGCAGGAAGGATGTTATCCCCATATCCTCCAACCATGGAGAAAAGGCCCAACCTCGTCGCCCATCGCCACTGCCCCGTTCCCCCCGACATCACGAAGACCCCAAGGCTCACCATCGTGCGGATATGCCCCCGCCAAGGCGGAGCGGCATCGTCATCCGCGACAACACGGAGCAGACCCATCATGACGGAGAGCGCAACCAAGGACACAAGAGCAGGTCACGCCATGACCCTCCGCGTTCGACAAGCAACCGCGACAAGTGTGAGGCGTCACAGGAGGGTAACAGCAAGAAGGTTAACCCACCGCTACCTCCGCCTCCATCGCCACCTAGCAGCCACCATGGCGGAGGAGGCCCGTGTCGTTCACGCAGCCCCTCCCCTGTTGACAAGAAGAAAAGAAACCTGGAGCCATACGACGCTCGTTCGCGGATAGATAAGATCCACGAGGCCCGGGAAGGACCATACCTAGGACCACGTTGCTTTGGACCTGTGATACGGTCCGCAACTTACCCCAAAGGTTTCCGGATTGACAAGACCATCAAGCCCTATGACGGCACCGCCAAGTCAGCTACATGGTTGCAGGATTACTGCAACGTGGCGGAGATCGCCGGGGGTAACCCCAACGTCGCTGTCAAGTACCTCCCATTGATGTTGGTGGGCACAGCCCATCAATGGATTGATGACTTGCTAGAGAAATCCATCTGCAATTGGTTGGACATGCAGGAAGCGTTCACCAAGAACTTCGAGGGTACGTACAAACGTCCCTATACTGTTGGCGATCTACAGCGGTGCGTGCAAGAGAAAGACGAGAAATCTCGTGCGTACCTCTCCCGCTGGATATGAAAAATTCTTGCGCGGGAGTGCACGCTCAGACCGCCATGGCCGCCTTATTCGATGGGTTGGAAAGGGGCACTTTGCTCCGACATAAGCTAAAGCGCTTGAAGGACAATCACCAGCTTGACTTGAACCAGATGATTCAGCCACAGTGAGCTCGCGGCTCGCCAAGAACGGCCGCTCCAACTCAAGCTCGAGGAACAAAGACAAAGCGTTAAGCCGCCCGTAAGAAAAGAAAACTCGACATGGTCGCCATGACCTTTGCAGACGAGGTGATGGCGACAACATGGCCGAGGATTCGGGTCGTGGGCAGCAGCGAGGAAGTGAAACTACCTCGGCAGCGCTCCACGTTCCCAAACCTATGAAGAGTACCGCGATATGTCATGCCTCGTACACCTCGATGTCAATGGCAAGGCCACCCATACCAATCGACACTGCAAGTTCGTCAACGACCTCAAGGAGGACCCGGAGTCCGGCTACACGCAAAGTCGGAAAAACAGACCACGAGGCAAGGGCAAGGGGAATAAGAAGGAGGAGGAGTCCAAGGATTCAAGTGACATGGACGAGGATGTTGACCCCAAGCACGCCGCCAAGAGCGACGACAAAGGCAAGAACCCCTTCGTGAAGAAGGCGCCGCCACCACACTTTCCTTGAACCCCCACCGTCCGACAACAAAGACCTCTATGAGGATACGATGGCCACTCTACCCCGGGCCTCAAGACTGTGGTCGGAGGTTCCAATTACTTGGGACAGGAAGGATCACCCATACCTCATCCCTATGGAGAATCAATACGCCATGGTCATCAACCCTTTGATTGACGGCATTAAGTTCACTAAGTGTATGGTGGATAGTGTAAGCAGCATCAACATCATGTACCTGCATACACTGCAGAAGATGAACTTGACGGAGGCAAACCTAAGGCGGACCAACACCATCTTCCACGGCGTAGTTCCTGGTCGGGAGGCTCGGTCCCTTAGGTGCATCACACTTCAGGTTGCCTTTGGCGATGTTAATAATTACCACCAAGAGTGCATGACCTTTGAGGTGGTCCCCTTCAAGAGCGTGTACCACGTCATATTCGGCCGCGACATATTCCACACCTTCATGGCCAAGCCATGCTTCGTCTACAACAAACTCAAGATACCCGGACCAAACGGTGTCATCATCAGATCCAAAGCTTTACCAAAGCAAGGGACTGAGATTAATGAAGCAGCCCACGCGAAGTCAGACTTACAAATAAGAATTCAAAGAGATCCAGAGCAAGGTCGATGACTCAGAGATGCCCGTGTTGAAGAAACAGATCTTGGACTCTGCTCCATCATTCAAGGCCGCCATCGAGACCAAGCCAGTGGAACTTGTGGTAGGCGATGCCTCCAAGACCACCGCCATTGGGATGAACCTGGATCCCAAATAGGAAAGCGCGCTCGTTGAGTTCCTCCGTGAGAACAGGGACATCTTTGCCGGGCAACCTTCCGACATGAAAGGTGTACCTAGGGAACTTGCCGAGCCCAGTTTAAACATTGATCCAAAATGCAAACCAGTGAAGCAACCTCTATGACGCTTTGGAGATGAGAAGAGACATGCCATAGGCAAAGAGATAGCTAGGTTACTTAAGGCTAGTTTTATCCGAGAATTCCTTCACACCCAATGGGTGGCCAATCCTGTACTTGTCCCCAAAAAAGGAACCAAAGAATTAAGAATGTGTGTTGACTACACCGGCTTGAACAAAGCATGCCCCAAAGATCCGTTTGCTTTGCCTCGCATTGACCAAGTCATTGACTCGACGGCTGGCTCGGAACTTTTGTGTTTTCTCGATGCATACTCAGGATACCACCAGATCAAGATGAGGAAGTCGGACCAATTGGCCACTTCGTTCACTACTCCATATGGCACGTTCTGCTATGTTACGATGCCCTTTGGGCTAAAAAACGCAGGTGCTACGTACCAGCGGACAATACAACGTTTCCTGCACGACCAAATTGGTCGGAACGTTCACGCCTATGTGGAAGATATAGCGGTGATGTCTAAAAAGTCAAATGACTTAATCTCCGACTTAAAAGAAACCTTTGATAATCTCCGGAAATACAACATGATGCTTAACCCTAAGAAGTGTGTCTTCGGGGTTCCAGCCGGAAAATTGTTGGGTTTCATCATTTCCCAGCGTGGAATCGAGGTTAACCCGGAGAAAATCAAGGCCATCGTAAACATAAACCGTCCGACATGCCTAAAGGACATTCAATGACTAACAGGTTGTGTTGCAGCAGTTAGTTGGTTCGTCAGCCGACTTGGAGAGAAGTCCGTGTCACTGTACAAGTTGCTGAAGAAGGCGGACAAATTCACGTGGACGGACGAAGCAGATGCAGCATTGAAGCGGCTCAAGGAGATTCCTTCCTCAGCGCCCATCCTTGCAACACCCGAGCCTGGAGAGCCCATGTTAATTTAAATGGCGGCAACCAACCGGGTAATCAGCATCGTCGTCGTGGTAGAGCGGAAGGAACCAGGCTATGATCACGGAGTTCAACGACCAGTTTACTATGTAAGTGAGGTCTTGATGGAGTCCAAGCAGTGTTACCCGCACTACCAGAAGATAGCTTATGGAGTATTCCTTGCTTCTCGGAAGCTGAGGCATTACTTTCAGGAGCACCCAATCACAGTGGTGAGCAAGACTCCACTGTCCGACATTATCAACAACAGCGACGCTAAGGGAAGGATCGCGAAGTGGAGAATTGAACTTGCCGCCTTCGATATCACCTACAAGAGACGCGACGCTATCAAGTCACAAGCCTTGGCGGATTTTATCGTAGATTGGACGGAGATGCCAGATGCTACTCCGTTGCCGAAACCAGAGTACTGGGTGATGCACTTTGACGGATCAAAGATGCTCAACGTCTTGGGGGCTGGTGTATTTCTACAGTCACCGACAAGCTACACTACATTCTGCAGATCCACTTCGAGGCTACGAACAACATGGCGGAGTATGAAGCACTCATTCACGGATTACACGTAGCCAAGGATATTGGCATCAAGCACATAGTTTGCTGTGGAGATTCCGACTTGGTTGCCCAGCAGGTGGCTGGCACCTGGAATGCGCGGAACCCTATGATGGCGGCATATCGAGACGAAGTGGACGAGATAGCCAAGAGCTTCTTGGGCTACGAGGTCAAGTATGTACCTAGGGAGCAAAACGAGGCGGCTGATCTGTTGTCTAAGCTTGGATCAAGGCACAAACGAATTCCGCCAGGAGTTTTCCTAGAGCATCTGCGGACACCATCCGTGAAGGGAGCAGACATCAACAACCCGGATAGAGTTGACTCTTTCGTCCACATTGTGACAAAGGTCCCTCCGGCTTGGACAAAACCATTCATGGAATATCTAGAACACGAAACTTTGCTAGACGACAAATTCGAAAGATGGCAAATAGTATGGCGAGCAAAGGGCTATACCATAATAAATGGACAGCTCTACAAAAGGAGCACTACCGGTGTATACCTTAAGTGTGTTTCCCAGCTAGAAGGTATTGAAATCCTCCGCGAAATTCATCTCGGAGATTGCGGGCATCATGCCGCTCCTCGATCGTTGGTCACGAAAGCCTTTCGGCAAGGATTCTACTGGCTGACCATGAAGGCGGACGCCGACAAGCTGGTTGAGACATGCATGGGATGCCAGTATTATTCCCGACAACCACATGTTCCTGCTGAAGAATTGCGAACAATACCAATAACCTGGCCGCTTGCAGTCTGGGGGCTAGACATGGTGGGACCATTACAGACGGCACCATGTGGGTTTACGCATCTGCTAGTAGCAGTTGATAAATTCACTAAATGGATAGAAGCTAAACCCATTAGAAAGCTTGATGGGGAAACTGCCCTTAGGTTTGTCCAGGATCTGGTGGTGAGATTTGGTCTCCCACATAGCATTATCACCGAGAAAGGCAGCAACTTATCACTCGGAGAAGTGGAGGCATATTGTTGGGAGAAGGGCATCCGACTTGACCTTGCATCTGTGGCACATCCACAATCCAATGGTCAGGTTGAGCAAGCCAGTGGATTAATTCTGCAAGGAATAAATCCACGTCTCGAGTCACCACTACATAGAGCAGCTGGAACCTGGGCGGAAAAATTGCCATCTATACTATGGAGTTTACGAACTACACCCAACAGATCCACCGGATACACCCCTTATTTCATGGTATATGGAGCAGAAGCCATCCTACCTTCTGACATCCTTCACGATGCACCAAGAGTTGTCGCCTACGGCGAAGATGACGCTGAAGAATCCAGACGCCTAGATGTAGACCTTCTTGAGGAGAAGCGTGTTTTGGCATGCCAAAGATCCGCCATCTACCAGCAGAATCTACGCAGCCACCATAGTCGCCGTGTTCGGCATCGCTCATTTAAAGAGGGGGATTTAGTGCTCTGACTTAAGAAAAGAAGCCACACAAATTATCCCCGCCATGGGAAGGACTGTTCATCATAAGGAAGGCGATGCTCAATGGGTCTTACTACCTCGTTGACAATCGTGAACTAAAGGATAGACCAAACGAGGATCATAAGCGTAAGCAACGTGACCCGGATGATGACTACCCGGAGCTTGATCGGCCATGGAACATAGCACAGCTACGTCCTTTTGCACTTAGAATTTTTATCTAATTGTGTACCTCTTATATGATCAATGAAATAAAGCTCTTTGGTTCACTCATATTTCTGAGTCTTTTACCTCCTTTATTGTTAATTTTTGGATCATATAAAACATTTTATGCACAAGCTTTGCAATTGCACTTGTGAAAATTCCTCCTACGGGCGTTAGCTTAAGTTTTCTGGTCTACACGTTCTTTGTCATTTCTATGTCGATTCTGGAGTAGTGACTTTTGGCACTTATTATCGGCGATTTTGTGCTTAGGTTGTTGATGGTGCCATTGGGCATCATCACCTGAGCGCATGGTTCCGAAAACGAGTCTTCCGGCTCACGAAAAGTCAAGCATAAAAACCAAAGTAATGGATAATCCAGCACTTGCTTAAAAATATATACATGCTGGAAATAGTTCTTAAGTAGCAGGACATACATCATTGTTTTCCGCCTTAATTTAATACATAGTTTTTTCCGCATACACATCACAGAGGAAACAAATATTACAAATTGTTTTTTATTCCTCTGGCGCAGGCGACTTGGAAGCAACATCATCGGCAGTAGGAGAGTCACCCTCAAAGTAGGCAGTGTTAAGGGACTCGGAGGATCTTTGGTTCCCGCCATCGATAGTAATCATTGGCACGAAGACTTTGACATCGACTAACTTGGAAACTCTGGTGTCATAAACCGCGAGTGACGACAAGATAGATTCGTGATTTATCTTTTGTCCTTCGTCATCTACGCCGGGGATGCCAGAGGTTACCGTGTCAATGTCGGCATTCTCGTATTGTGCCTTTACCATGGACAGCGCCATCCTTGCACCGGCCCGTGCACATGAAGCTTTCCAGCTTGTAATACGCTCGGGGGCTCGGCGCAGGATCTCCGAGAACTTCGCCATAGAGTCTGATGCCTTGATATTAATCTGGAGTGGCTTGGCAATCTCTTTGTCTTGCGCGATGGCGGTGTTGATGAAGTTGCCGGCAAGAACCATGCATTCCTTTGCCGGAGGAGGCGACCGGGTCAAATCCATAGGAGCTGCGAATTCCCGACAAAGGAGCACATGAGTTCCAAAATTCAAAGTATCCAGACTACAGAAATCCAAGACGGAGAATCACTTACTAAAGATGCTAGCCTCAGCTTGCCAGAGGTCATCCACCAAGGAGTCCCGTTCTTGTTGGAGGAGCTTGTATGCTTCAAGATGGCGTTGATTCTACTCATCGGTAGCTTTCTTCTCATCTTTTAAGATCGATATCTCCTCCTTCAAGTGGTTCATCTCCTCGGTGGTGGAGTCTTGCAGGGCTTTCATTGATTCTTCATGCATTTTCAGCATATCGTTCCTCTCCTGCTTAAGGATCTTGTTATCGCTATCTAGCTGCTCAATATGCTTGGATTGCTCGACAATGTCCTTAGCCTTGGCAATGTTTTCTGCAAGTCGGAGAAAGCAAAGTACATAGTGAGTACTCGGAGAATACACCAGGTCAAGTCGGAATACGAAAAAGAAAGGAAAAAACAGACGCTTTCTCTTGATGATCTGTTCCTTCGAGAAGGCAGTTTTCCCTTTTTGGCGGATCAATGCATGCACGCTCTAGAATTATGGATCAATGCATGCACGCTCTAGAATTAGAAGGATTTTGATATGTGTAACAAATTTTGATTAGGCACATAGTTACAGAAAATTGAAATGTGTAATTTTAGAGTTTCGGAGCTTAGAATGGAATGAGGTTTTCACTGATAGAACAATAATCAAAAACTCCACATTTATCATGTTAATTGTTTTCTCCAATTCACAAATTGGTGCATCTAAATTTTTCAAAATTCAAAATTAATGCTCTAGAAGCTCTCAATATAACTTGCAATAATTTTATCATGTTGTGTAATGGTTTATGATATACGTTTACTATAATGCAGTTGGTCCGGGAATGGATGTACGGTACTGACCGACGCTCTGGCGAGTTCATTAATGGCGTGCATGAATTCATCCATGCTGCTGATGCAAACAAGCGCAATGGTTTTATATTCTGTCCATGTAGTGGATATAGGAATCAGAAGGATTACTTTGACTCAAAAACCCTTCACAGCCACCTGTTGAAGTCCGGCTTCATACCCAGTTATAATTGTTAGACCAAGCACGCAGAGAGAGGGGTTATAATGGAAGACAATGAAGAAGAGGAGGAGGATGACAACTATCATGGTTTCCCTGCGTACGGAGATACTTCCATGGGGGATGTTGAAGGGGAGGATGAAGAAGAGACACATGATGAACCCGCTAATGATCTTGGTTGGACCATTGCCGATGCACGAAGAGACTGTGAAACTAAAAAGGAGAGGGAGAAGTTCAATCACATGTTAGAGGATCACAAAAAGTTGTTGTACCCAAATTGCAAAAATGGTCTGAAAAAGTTGGGCAGCACACTGGAATTGCTACGATGGAAGGCTGAGTGTGCTATACCTGACTCCTCATTTGAAAAGTTGCTGAAAATGATGAAGAATATGCTTCCAAAAGATAACGTATTGCCCGCCAGTACGTACGAAACAAATAAGGTTGTCTACCCTCTAGGTTTAGACATTCATAAGATACATGCATGCCCTAATGACTGCATCCTCTACCGCGGTAAGGAGTACGAGAATTTGGATGCATGCCCGGTATGCACTTCACTTCGGTATAAGATCAGACGAGATGACCCTGGTGACGTTGAGGGCGAGCCCCCCGGAAGAGGGTTCCTGCCAAGGTGATGTGGTATGCTCCTATAATACCACGGTTGAAACGCTTATTTAGAAACAAAGAGCATGCCAAGTTGTTGCGATGGCATAAAGAGGAACGTAAGTCAGACGGGATGTTGAGACACCCCGCTGATGGGTCGAAATGGAGAAAAATCGATAGAAAGTACCCGGACTTTGAAGATGACGCAAGGATTTTAAGGTTTGGTCTAAGTACAGATGGCATGAATCCCTTTGGGGAGCAGAGCTCCAGTCACAGCACTTGGCCCGTGACTCTATGCATCTATAACCTTCCTCCTTGGTTGTGCATGAAGAAGAAGTTCATTATGATGCCAGTGTTGATCCAAGGTCCGAAGAGACCTGAAAAAGACATTGATGTGTACCTAAGGCTATTAGTTGAAGAACTTTTATAATTGTGGCACGAACCCGGCATACGCGTGTGGGATGAGCACAAGTAGGAATAATTTGACCTTCGAGCATTGATTTTCGTAACAATCAATGATTGGCCTGCTCTTAGTAACCTTTTAGGACAGTCAAACAAGGAATACAATGCATGCACACACTGTTTAGATGAGACTCAAAGTATATATTTGGAACATCGTAAGAAGAATGTGTACAATGACCATCGTCGATTTCTTTTGGTCAAGCATCCCTTAATAAAGAAAAGCAAGCATTTCAACGGTCTGGCATGTCACTAGACGAAGCCTAAGGAGCGTACTGGTGCTGATATATTTGATATGGTCAAAGATTTGGATCAAATAGTAACCTTTGGAAAGGGTCCTGGCGGAAAATCTGTTCCGAAGGATGCTGAAGGACACGCACCCATGTGGAAGAAGATATATATATTTTGGGAGCTACCATATTGGAAATTCTTAGAGGTCCGCTCTGCAATCGATGTGATGAATGTGACGAAGAATCTTTGCGTGAACCTGCTAGGCTTCTTGGGCGTGTATGGGAAGACAAAAAGATACACCAAAAGCACGAAAGGACCATCAACGTATGAAAGACCCATATGGCCTGCATCCAGAATGGTTTCAAGGTCATGCCAGTTACGCTCTTACCAAACAAGAGAAGGAAATATTTTTTGAATTCCTGAGCCGTATTAAGGTCCCATCTGGCTTCTCGTCGAATATAAAGGGAATAATAAATTTGGCAGAAAAAAGTTCCAAAACTTAAAGTCCCATGAATGCCACGTTATGACGCAAATACTTCAAATTGCATTGAGGGGGCTTCTACCAGATAATGTTCGAGTACCCATTGTGAAGCTATGTGCATTCCTCAATGCAATCTCTCAGAAGATAATCGATCCTGAAGATCTACCATGGTTACAGAATGATGTGGTCAAATGTCTTGTCAGTTTTGAGTTGGTGTTCCCACCAACCTTCTTCAATATTATGACGCACCTACTGGTTCACCTACTCGAAGAGATTTCCATTCTCGGTCCTGTATTTCTACACAATATGTTTCCCTTTGAGAGGTTCATGGGAATATTAAAGAAATATGTTCGTAATCGTGCTAGTCCAGAAGGAAGCATCTCCAAGGGCTATGGAACAGAGGAGGTCATTGAGTTTTGTGTTGACTTCATTCCTGACCTTAGCCCGATTCGTCTTCCTCAATCGCGGTATGAGGGGAGACTGAGTGGAAAGGGTACTCTAGGAAGGAAATCAATAATATGTAGGGACGGACATTCTTACACAGAAGCACATTACACAGTTCTATAGAATTCTATCTTGGCAGCCTCGTATATCGAGGAATACAAGAAAATCTTACGCTCCAACAACCCTAGAAAGCATGACTCTTGGATTAGAGATGAACACATGAAGAGTTTTGGTGGTTGGTTGCAACATCTCATCAAAAACAACACTCTTGGAGATCATCTATACTTTTTGTCTAGGTCACCATCTTCGACTATATCGACTTTCCAAGGGTACGAGATAAATGGGTATACATTTTACACGATCGCCCAAGATCAAAAGAGCACCAACCAAAAATAGTGGTGTCCGCTTTGATGCAATAGACAACAATGGGTCAAAGACCACATATTATGGTTACGTAGAGGAGATATGGGAACTTAACTATGGACCTACTTTTAAGGTCCCCTTGTTTTGGTGCAAATGGGTCAAGCTGATAAGAGGAGGCGTTGAGGTAGACAAGAAGTACGGAATGACATCGTTCAATCTCAACAATATTGGGTACTTAAACGAACCATTCGTCCTAGCGAATGATGTGGCTCAGGTTTTGTATGTGAAGGACATGTCTACCAAACCTAGAAAAAGAAAAAATAAGAAAAAGAATACATCAGACGATGAGCCAAATCGCCACATAGTTCTTTCAGGAAAAAGAAACATCGTGGGAGTGGAGGACAAGATAGACGTGTCAGAAGATTGTGATAAGTTTCATGAAATTCTGCCCTTCGCAGTGAAGGATGACCTAAGCATCATGTTAATGAATGAAGATGCTCCATGGATACGGCGGGATCAGAAAGGGACACACGCGAAGAAATGATGTGTAATAATTGTAACATTTTATGAGTTAAGATGCTCCATGTGTCCATTTTTATAGTGTTGTCTGCAAACCATCTTGAGTGTGTTAGTCCCGTTTTGTGGCTGGACCGTGACTAAAGGGGGGCCTTTAGTCCCGATTCGTACTTACCATTAAGATCTGATCTCCAACCACGTGTTGTCACATATTAGGGAGTGCCTCTATGACCAGTTTCTTGGAGATGTCGGAGGACTTGGCTCCGACGGCATCTCCCTGAAACTGACCGTAGTGGTGTCCCTGCTCTCGCACACCATCTTGCAGCTTGTAACTTCTCTAACTAGATCAATACGCCTGAGAGCTAACTAATTTCACATATTAGGGAGTGCCTCTATGACCAGTTTCTTGGAGATGCCGGAGGACTGGGCTCCGGCGGCATCTCCCTGGAACTGGCCGTAGTGGTGTCCCTGCTCTCGCACACCATCTTGCATCTTGTTACTTCTCTAACTAGATCAATACGCCTGGGAGCTAACTAATTTCACATATTAGGGAGTGCCTCTATGACCAGTTTCTTGGAGATCTTGGCCGAGGACCTGGCTCAAGGCCATCTCCTGAAACTAGCCATAGTGGTGTCCCTGCTCTCGCACACCATCTTGGAGATGCCTCAAACTGGCTGGAGGACTGGACTCACAAGAATGCCTATTTATAGTACAAGCAGCTCGGCATTGTGTTGACACTCACGACATAATGTCGACACTCACCCCCTATTATTAGTGTTGACTCATGTTTTGTCCCAGTTGGTGTCTCCAACTGGGACTAAAGGTTCATCTTTAGTCCCGGTTGGTGACACCATCCGGGACAAGGTACAAGCCGCAAGACATAATGTCGACACTCACCCCCTATTATTAGTGCTACCTTGCCCAGTCTGCCGTAATCCCTTCAGTCGCGGTTGATTTCTCCAACCAGGACTAAATATGAACCCTCTCTTTATAGGCATTTCCCTCTATTTATAGGCCTTTTCCTCCAGCCTGCCCGCCCTTTCCTCTGTTTATAGGATGCTCTATTTATAGGCTGCTCTATTTATAGGCTGCTCTATCAAATATTATTTGTTTTATTTGGATTTTTATAATAGAAGATATGATTTTCCAAAGTTTTATAATTGATTTGAATTAAAAAAGAAAATTTACAAATGAAATAATTTATAAATGATGCAAACAGATGTATGGATATTATATTAAAATTCTTTTTATTTTTCTGATAATAATAGACATATTATTTGTTTTATTTGGATTTTTACAATAGAAGATATGATTTTCCAAAGTTTTATATTTGATTTGAATTAAAAAAAGAAAAACTACAAAAAACAAACTAGTCGCGGGTCGTGGCTCGACTCGGGACTAGAGGGTGCCTCACAAAAAACGGGGCGAAAAACACACTAGTCTGTCGGCTTAACCCATGACTAAAGGGTCTTTACTCATGGTTAAGCCATGGACCGACTAGAGACCCTCTAGTCGCGGGTGGCTTGCCCGGACTAAAGGGGGTCCCTATATATTCAGCGCAGTGAGGTGCTGCCAAAGACTTGAATTCCTTGACGAAGACAAAGACGAAGCACTCACACAGTCGACGCAATGGAGGGGAGGTGTTGTCCGGCCGGCCGCCGATTCCATTGCCGCTCCGCCATGCGTGCTCCGCCGCCGCGCCCGCCATTTCGTCTGCCGCTGGCGCCTCTCCACCGTGCTCTCCGCCTCGGCTGCCGCCAATCACGTGACGCCACGTTCGGTGAAAGTTCGAAGGAGGATGTGGTTTTTTGTTGTAATTATTACCTAGGGTTATTAATTATAATTAGAATTATTATTTTAGTTATTAGGATTAGGATTAGGATTTTAGGATTATTTTTAAGTTATTTTTTTGTTTTAGTTATTAGGATTATATTGTTTTACCACAAATAATATTAGGATTATTGTTTTACCACAAATAATATTATGGTTATTGTTTTTTTGTTTTAGTTATTAGGATTATTGTTTTACCACAAATAATATTAGGATTATTATAATTAGGATTATTATTTTACCACAAATAATTTTAGGGTTATTGTTTTTTTGTTTTAGTTATTAGGATTATTGTTTTACCAAAAATAATATTAGGGTTATTTTTTTTTAGTTATTAGGATTATTGTTTTACCACAAATAATATTAGGGTTATTGTTTTTTTAATTATTAGGATTATTGTTTTACCACAAATAATATTAGGTTTATTGTTTTTTTGTTTTAGTTATTAGGATTATTATTTTACCACAAATAATATTAGGGTTATTGTTTTTTTGTTTTAGTTATTAGGATTATTGTTTTACCACAAATAATATTAGGGTTATTGTTTTTTTTAGTTATTAGGATTATTAGTTTTATTGTTTTTTAGTTATTAGGGTTATTGTTTTTTTAGTTATTAGGATTATTGTTTTACCACAAATAATATTAGGGTTATTTTTTTTGTTTTAGTTATTAGGATTTTTGTTTTACCACAAATAATATTAGGGTTATTGTTTTTTTAGTTATTAGGATTATTGTTTTACCACAAATAATATTAGGGTTATTTTTTTGTATTAGTTATAAAGATTATTGTTTTACCACAAATAATATTAGGGTTATTAATTAGGGTTATGGTTTTTTGTATTAGTTATTAGGATTATTGTTTTATCGTAAATAATATTAGGGTTATTAATTAGTGTTATTAGGGTTTTTTGTTTTAGTTATTAGGGTTATTGTTTTTTCTAACCTGTTTAACTCTCTTTCTGTTATAGTTAATTAAGTCATGGATCCATCCGAAGATCCTGGTCGCATTGGTGAAGGTTTTCATTAGGGCATGATAAGAGGTGAAATTCCTCTTAATATTACTATCGGTGAAGATATTTTGCTCGAGGAAGAGATTTCCTCATATCTGAATCCATCCGGTGATGTACTAGAGGAAAACCTGATGTACCAAGGGGAAGACCGGATGGACGAATGGCAAACAAATAACAACAATAATGATGGCGCCTCGACAGGATCCGGCGAGGTATATATATAAAGCCTCGTGTTACCTCTATTCATTAATTGATATAAATATATCAATATATATATTAATCACTCTCTCTTCTTATTTTAGCCCACCGGATCGAAGCAATCGACAGTTCGAACGAAATGAGGGCTGAACAAAAAGTTGGATGGTAATCAAAGGTTCACCATCGAAGAAATAGATGATGATGATGAACCGATTGCTCTAGAGAAGCACCGGAGGATGTTTACAAATCAATGTGGGGTGCTTGTTAGGGACAACCTGCCGATCACCATCCAAGAATGGAATAAGTCAAGGAAACCCGGTGAAGAATCCAACAGCTATGTCACCGATGATGCCAAAGATGACCTTTGGCAGAAGCTCATAGCGCATTTCATACTACCTCCAGAGTATGAAGTATTTGAGGCAGATGGTATTATCCCAAGGCCGGGTGGGCTTGAAAATAGAGCGAAAGTCAAGGAGTGGGCTCTGAGCAAGATGGCCGAACTGTACCAGAACCACAAGAAAAGTTTATACGCGAAATATGTCGCGAAAAAGAAAACTCCAGACTTCAAAGGAGCAAATGAGAAGTTGAGAGAACAGTGGCCCGATTTTGTAAAGTACAAGCAATCTGATAAAGCAAAGGCAAAGTCGGCAAAGAATGCCTTAAATGCTGCCCAAAAGAAATACCATCATAAAATGGGGACAGGTGGCTAAAAGAGTGTCGTCCCTAAGTGGGAAACTATAGAGAAGGACATGAGGGCTAGAGGCATCACTCCTGGTACAGATGGATGGTCTGAGAGGTCAAAGCATTGGTGGTACGGGCACGGGGATCTTTGGACCCAGAAACAGGGAAGACATTATTTCATGAAAAAATTCTAAAACCCTCTAAAGAACTTGTTCAAGCAATGAACGATGCTCAATTGGGATTGCTCTGTCCCGAGAGAGAGAACGACAAGCTGACACGCGCCCTAGGGAATCTTGAAAAGGGTGGACGAACACGAGGCAAAGGCGCCCGTGTCTCATGGAAGAAAGGGTTTCCTGACGATGTCGCCATGAACGTCGGAGAAAGAAGGACCGGAGGCACGGATCTCCACGGTAGAGCAGGACCTAGCCGATCCAAGAACCTCATGCAAGAAATTATCCAAAGGTCGTCATCAACTCACCCGGGTTGATGATCCTGCATTGGATCTTAGCCAGCGGAGAAGCAGTGTGGCTTCCACAGAGGTCCGGGCTAATGATCAAGCACTGGTGGATGATGCACCGGCTCCTCGCTACCCCGTGGATGATGTCAGAGAGATGGCACAATGTGATCTACATCAGCCAATGAACAACTTGTCCTTCAAGGTGGAGATCGGCACTGCTTTACCTTGTCTACCTGGAGCACTCCATCATTCACTTCCGATTACACCTGGCTATGCTCGTGTCACAGTGGATGACATAGTGGAGGATTTTGCGGACCTAGAGATTGACATCGCTACGCCTGAAGGCCTTACGAAACTAGGAGATGTCAAGCGCAACATCATTCTATGGAAGAGAAGTACATCAAGTTTCCAGGCTCGGCGCCAAGGACACCGACTCAGAGGAATCTAAGTCCACCCCGCATCGAATATCGTCAACCTCCAAGTCCGCCCCAACCCGATTATCGTCAACCTCCAAGTCCACCCCGCCCTGCTGACGATCGCTGCAGTAGGAGTACATCAACTCGATCTCCGCCTTCGTGCAATACTCGATCTCCGCCTCCATGCAATACTACTACCTCGTCGAAGAAACAAAAGGTCGACGCTCCCCCGCCCCACATCGAAGAAAGGTTAAACGGTGAAGATAGTCGACATCCCGTCGGCTCTTCCAAAGAGACCTTATGACAAGACCGATGAGAAAACTAACGCGGATGTGGCTGCCCAAGTTAAGGCGCATTTTGCACCTAAAAAGCCTGAGCCAAAGACGGTATATGATGAAAAAAACAAAAAGTGGGCTAAGTCCTTTCTTGAGCAACCATCCCAGATATTGATGAATCTGGAATCAGACTATGACCGAGAGATTATTAAGCAAGTAAAGAAGAAGAAAAAAGCACAAGTGCAAAAAGCGGAAAGCAAGTTGCCCAGCTCGGAGCACAGAAGAATCAATCGGTCGCCCCGCTCAAAGTCATTCAGACCTCGACATGGCCTTCGGAGCTTGAATGGATATAGACATGCAAATAATGGACCCTAGAGCCCATACTAATGCTGCATTAATGGGCATCACTGTATCGCAGGCCAAAGCACTTGCCACCGAAGCAAATATGTCTCTTGGTCAATATTTAGGCTATGAAGATACGCCAGTGGGTCAGATAGTACGGAAGTATGTCCTGGGGGAGCCTCTAGTCGGTAATGAGGAGCTCGCGCGTCTATCCACACATATGCGAAATCTGCACGAATGGTACATGTCGCAAGCAGAAAAAAGCATCAGAAAGATTGGTTTCCGGTGGACGTTAGAAAGGAGCATCACTTCAAACCATACTCGATATAGGTTCAAATGATCGAACTGTTTCAGTTATACAACCAGCGCGCCCTCGACAAATCTATCATTGGTTGCTACTGTCTGTATCTAGATATGTTTTAGTGCTAGATACATTTGAATCTAGACGAATCCAAGTCAACTAATATGGGTCAGAGGGAGTATTAAAGATTTCATCGTAGCTAAGTAAGTGTGAAAACGATTCTTAAATGGTGTAATGGTCTTAGCAATTAAAAAATTGAGGTTAATAATCGGCTGCTACCAAGGATCTTCATCGATGGTTACTTCTTCCTCTTTGTTTACGCGGCGGCATGTGGTCTTCTAGAACCGTTCAGGCCGGCTCAGGGAGGAGCGGCGGCGGTGACACGCTGTCGACACAGTCTGGAGGTTGAAGATGAAGCGCATCTTAAGTATTTTATTGTAATTTTCGTTTTTCTTGTGGTGCTTTGTACAATTGTACTATTCTATGTTTCTTCTAATACTAGGGTCCTTTCCGCAAAAACAAATTGGCCGCCACGCTCAGTCCTTTCCAAAATCATAGTATCATAGGTTGCCAAAAAATTATAGGGTAAATTTAAGCACCAGAAAACATGCCAAAGAGACAGGAAACATGGCAAATCCAACAAGCAGTGGTTTCCGATTGCACGAGTACGCATGGAAAAAAATAGCGCCATATTTCTTCGCTATAGCGTCGATATAGCATATTTGGAACGTGAACGCTACGCTATTTAAAATCTACTCGCTATGGCGCTAATTACGTTTTACGGTGCTAAATACGCTATAATATCATAACGCAATAGCGCCTCTAAAAAAACAATAAATATATCACTACTCTATAAGCCCATTGAGCCCACGACTCCACGACGCCAAACACTCTTCATCTAAATCTATGTCAACTCAACCCTATTTTCCAGTTCTCCCTCTTCACATGACAGTGGCGGTTGTTGACAGACTGCAACGCCCATCTCCTCTAGGTCCAACCGGTCGGCTGCCTCTCTGTTTGGCACGTCCACCAGACACAGACACAGTAAAGCACTAGGAGGACGCGCATCTCAAGTTCTCGACTAGTGAGCTGACCTAACGCACGTCTTGTCAACTTTTTCTGTACCGGATGTCAAGCAAACTTTGTCATTTGGCCACTACTAGTTAATTGATTATGCATGTATTAGTAAAAAAAATAGCTGCCGAAATCCCTAGTAATACATGCTAGACCTTAATTTTTAATTTTTTTATATACGCTATTTTCAAAAATAGAACGCTATAACTTGCAAAGGGTCACGCTATTTTTTTCATTGCGAGTACGGCTGTACGCTCTCGCCTATATATATACTACACAGAAGCGCCATTACATTAGCCCCGATTGGTTCGCCCTCTCAACAAACTTATATTAGGTAGGCATGGCAATCCACCTTAGGTTGCCTTTCACCCAGCTCTTCTTCTTGCTCCTATGTCAAGTTTCTTCCCTAGTAGCAGATCCTGCGGCTCGCTCAGAATTGCCTCAGAAGGCAGTGCAAAGCTCTGCGACATACCAACCTCGGCCGCAGGACTTCCAAAATGAGCGGCTGTACCGCGCGTACCACGTCATCCAGCGCTTCAAGAGCACAATCTTGTCCGACCCCAAGAACGCCACGGCTACCTGGACCGGCAATGACATCTGCGGGGACAAGACCTACCTGGGCTTCTACTGTGACAAACCACTGGGGCAAGATAAGGATATAACGGTAACAGCGGTTCTTTTGAATGGCTTTGACCTGCTTGCGCCAAAGTTGCAAGGCTTCATCGATCAGCTCCCTGATCTCGCGCTTTTCCATGCTTCTTCCAATAACATTGGCGGTGATGTCCCTCACCTAGAGAGCCTGCCGTACCAGTTTGAGTGCAATATCGCTCAGTATGGCATCGAACCTCTACATCCTTCCGGTAATTACCTCGATGGAGCAGGGGGGATTTCTGCACAGCCACCAAATGGGGGAAGGCCTAACTGTGTTAAGGCGTACTTTAATTTCACATTTCACGTGCGACTTGGCTCCCCTAATGGAGGAGGCTTTATTCCGGGCCTGACGGATGCTAAGGCACTTCTCCTCAACTACAACAACCTCTCAGGGCCCCTTCCGGCGAACCTTGGCTTGTCCAAGTTCAGCTACCTCGCCCTCTCCAACAACAAGCTCACCGGGCCAATCCCGCCATCAATCGCCCACCTACAAGACTCCCTCCTCGAGCTGCTCCTCCTCAACAACCAGCTCTCCGGCTGCCTCCCCCACGAGCTCGGCATGCTCACCAAGACATCCGTCATCGACGCCGGCATGAACCAGCTCACCGGCCCGATCCCGGCATCCTTCTCCTGCCTCAGCAGCGTCGAGCAGCTCAACCTCGCCGGAAACCGCCTCTACGGCCAGGTCCCCGACGCGCTCTGCAATCTCGCCGGCCCGGCCGGCCACCTCGCCAACCTCACGCTCTCGAGCAACTACTTCACATCCGTCGGGCCGGCGTGCTCGGCGCTGATCAAGGACGGCGTGCTGGACGTCAAGCGCAACTGCATCCCCGGCTTCGCCAACCAGAGGGGCCCCGCGGAGTGCGCCTCGTTCCTGAGCCAGCCCAAGACGTGCCCGGCGGCGAGCGTTCCGGTGGCGTGCCCTGCTGCGGTCGACGCCAAGAAGAACGCGGCGGCGCCGGAGGGCAGGGTGGCCCGGGACTACTCCAGCTACGTGATCTACGCCACTCTGCATGAGTGAGGTGCCACCGCATGCAGTGGGGGACATCGCGCCTCGTCGGCATTTGCTTTGTATTCTTGTATTTGTTTGTTGTGCATGTGATTGTTGCTTGTATTCTTTGTACGTGTGTGTGTCGGGCTAGATCTGCGCATCTTTGTACTCTACTCTACTCCCACGTTCATTTTGTGGTAGTAACTAAATTTGGATTGTATCTTGCAAGTTTTACTTATATGATGATGCTTTGAATTAGGGAGTGCCTAGATCTCAGGCGACTGAAAACTTCTTATATCTAAGTCGCTGATGTCATCTTAATATTTCTGTTAAAATCTCAGTTACAACCTAGTTGCAACTCATAATATTTGTACTAATTCTTAGTTACAACCTAGTTGCAACTCATTAAATTATCAGTTACACCCTAGTTGCAACTCATGTGTAACTTTTAATTTGCACGAATCACGAGGTAAATTGAATGGTGAAAGAGGCGACTGAGACCTAAGAAGTTCTCAGGCGGCTGAGAACTAGCAAAACCGTTTGAATTATGTCTACATTGTGGATTATGGGCTTGTGGCAGTGGTCACCGTTGCTGTCTGGGTACGGGTAAATATGCCATGCACCAGCGTTACTCTTTTAGTTGTTAGTTCCTACTGTACTTATTCGCCAAAAAAAAGTTTATTCTACTTCGGTAGTCTTTCTATTTGTACTCCCTCCGGCATATTTTTTCAGAACCCGAATGTTTCATTCAATTTATCATGTATTGAGTTATTTTCTTTGGTTTATTAATGTCTTAGGTATTTTATTTTGTTGTATATCTTCAGTACCTTGTAATTTGTTAGCATGTTCATCAATGGATTACTTCATGACTTCATGACCGTATGACCGGCTTTGTGACTAGCTACGTGAAGTATACCACTCTATAAGAGTGGAGTGCCATCACAAGCGGTTGGGATGACTTGGCTCGTTGTTAATTTGATTTATATTCTTGTATGTGTTAGGTGTGCATGTGATTGTTATTTGTTTTCTTCATAATTGTCTCTTTCCAGGTCTAGATCTAGCCATTTCACTAATTTCACTGTGTTGCTACTTTTGATTTCACTAGTAGAAAAAGAGGCTTCGGTTCGATCTAGAGTCTAACACTAGTCCCGATTATTTACGGGCCGGGACTAGTATGAGCACTAGTCCCAGTTCGTACCGTTTTCAGCGGCTAGGAGCCCGAGAAAACTCTAGTCCCGGATCATTTCGGACATTTAGTCCCGGGTCGTGATATGGTCCGGGACTAAAGGGGTGCGAACGCGGACAACTTAAAATTGCTATAACTTTTGCGTACGATGTCGGAAAAAATGTACAACCTATCAAAATGTGTGGAAAAAAATTGAGTTTGATTTCAACAGCCTTATTTGGATTTCTCACATTTTTAGATTTTTAAAATTATAAATAATGCATTCCTCACATTTTTCTGATACTTTTACATTTTTAAAATTTGAAAAGGAAAAAAGTTATTTAAAAAAATTATTTTTTTAGTATTTTTTATGCCATATTTTGATTCCTAACATTTTCTGATAATAATGAATATATTATTTGTCGAATTTCGATTTACAGATTTAAAGATATTATTTATGCCATATTAAATGAATAAATGGAAAAAAATGTATAAAATATTATTTTATTTAGTTTTTTACTTTCATTAGATTAAAATATTATTATTACTTATTTTTTGTTGTTTACTTAAATATTTTTTTTGTAATTTCGAAAAATAAAGATGTATGACATATTGATATGGGCTAATAGAATTGATATGGTAGTATTGACAACAAGGTACAAATGGGCTTCACGTAACAGAAAAGTTAAGCGTGCTAGGATAAAGTAGTGCTAGGATGGGTGACCGACCGGAAAGTTTGACCACAAGTATAATTTAACCTAAGATTAAGTATAGTTAGTATTAAAAATGTTCCAAGTGAGAAGATTAACGAGTCAAACAATTCAAAAGTTCAAGAAAAAATTCGAAAACAAATTTTAAAAATAAATTAAAAAATTGAAAAAAATCTCTAGTCCCGGGCCGTATTACGACCCGGGACTAAAGGTCCTCCGTTCTCCGCGCTGAAAAAACGGCCAAAGGCCCTTACAACCCGGGACTATAGACCATTTTCTACTAGTTTATGGTGGTAACTAAATATGTTATTGTATTTTGCATGTATTAATATATGATGTTGGAGTTATGAAGTGCCATCGCATGCCGTGGGCGACATTGCGCCCTCGCAGTGTTTGCTTTGTATTCTTGTATGTGTTTGGTGTGTATGTGATTGCTGCTTGTATTCTTTGTGTGTGTGTGTGTGTCGGGGCTAGAACTCGCCTCTTTGTATTGTGCTGCTACGTTCATTTTGTGGTGTAGCTAAATTTGTATTGTCACTTTTATGTTTAAATTATGTGGAGTACTACATTGTGGGCTTGTGGCATTGGTTACTAACTAACTATTGTTGTATCAGTAGTACCAGGTAAACATGCATCAACATTAGTTTGTGAGCTAATTTCTTACTTTCTAGTATTGTACACTTCGGTAGTCATTCTATTTGTACTTTTTCCAGCGTATTTCTTTAGAATGTTTCACTCAATTTTATTATACTCTGAGTTATTTTCTTTGGTTTATTAATGTCATCAATATTTTATTTTGTTGTATATCTTCTGTACGAATTGTCATTTATTATCAATTTCATCAGTGTATTACTTCATGATGTATGACCAGGTATGTAAGCAGATATGTGAAGTATGCTATGCTACAAGAGTGAGGTGCCACAGCAAGCGGTTGGGATGCCATGGTCGTTAATTTGTGCTTTGTATTCTTGTATGTGTTAGGTGTGCATGTGATTGTTATTTGTTTTCTTCATAATTTTCTCTATCCATGTCTAGATCTATCCGCTTGTATTGTGTTGCTACTTCTGTTTTGTGCTGGTAATTAAATTTGGTATTGTATTTGCATGTATTAATATATGATGTTGGAGTTATGTGGCGTACTACATTGTGTCAATGGGTTACCATTGCTCGAAAACACACATGCAACTAAATAATGTGTAACCCTATTTTCCTTTATGATTAATCTTCCTCGTACGAGCTCACCTAGTCATAAAACACTAGTAGAAAAGGCCCATTGGTGGCATTCGAAAAATGAGGTAGGTGTCTTTGAACCCACACGCCACTAACTTCACGCCACTCGTAGATACCAGTAGTTGTGTGGCTCGAACGCCACTAGAAACTTTCATAGTAGTGGTGTGTGCCTTAAACACCACCAAAAATATTCGTAGTGGTGGCATATGCGTTGGTCATGTATTGAGTCATTTTCTTTGGTTTACTAATGTCTTAGGTCTTTTATTTTGTTGTTTATCTTCAGTACTAGTTGTAATTTGTTAGCATGTTCATCAATGAATTAATTCATGACTGTATGACTAGCTACGTGAAGTATGTCACTCTACAAGAGTGAAGTTCCACCACAAGCGGTTGGGGCTGCCTTGGCTCGTTGTTAATTTGATTTATATTCTTGTATGTGTTAGGTGAGCATGTGATTGTTATTTGTTTTCTTCATAATTGTCCTTTTCCAAGTCTAGATCTAGCCATTTTATTGTGTTGCTACTTCCAATTTGTGGTGGTAAATAAATATGGTATTGTATTTTATATGTATTAATATATGATGTTGGAGTTATAAGGCCCTCCACAATGTCACCGGTGCCCAATACACAAAAATATTGCCACCTCAACAACGATGCCTAAAAAAATTTTGAGGCACCATGCTCACAGCGTGAGGACTTTGGGCACCGGTAAAGAGTAGGACCCACAACATGATAAACAATTAGTCTGCCAAGTTTCAACACTTTCTCACCACACAAAATTCTCTCAACTGCATGCAATAGTATGTATATACCAATATTTTAGTCTTCTCCAAAAAAAGTCTCAGGCACCACCTGTGCAATGGAGGACATCGGTGCTCAAATGGCCAAAAGTGCTTTGGGCACCGATAAATCCATGCGTTGTAGAGGGCCTAAGGTGCCACCCCATGCAGTGGGCGACACCGCACCTCGTTGGTGTGCATGTGATTGATGCTTGTATTCTCTGTATGAGTGTGCTAGATCTCGCGTCTTTGTACTGTTCTGCTACATTCATTGTGTCGTGGTAACTAAATTTGGATTGTAAATTGCATGTTTGATTATATGATGATGCTTGAATATTATGTGGCGTACTAAATTGTGGGCTTGTGGCAGTATTTTTTTTGCGAAAACACAAAAAAACTTTGAGCTTTGATGCATTGATAGAAAATAAAGTTATACATATGTACAAGTCCAAAGAAGGACCAACGTCCCTTCATACAACTCGACCCAAACCTAGCACACATGAGAAGTTGACCCAAGCCCTAGGCTCCCACGTCCTCCCGGCTCGGATCGTGTCCGTTTGCGAGGTCAATATAGGTAAATATGTCATGTATAGCATTACTCTCTTAATTAGTTCCTATTGTACTTTAGTACTCATCCTATTTGTACTTTCTCTAGCGTATCTTTTCAGAACCTGGATGTTTCATTCAATTTATTATGTATGGAGTCATTTTATTCAGTTTATTAATGTCTTTAATCTTTTATTTTGTTGTATATCTTCAGTACCAATTGTCATTTAGTAGCATTTTTATAAGTGTATTACTTCATGATGTACGACCAGCTATGTGAGCAGCTACGTGAAGTATGCTACCCTGCAAGAGTGAGATGCCACTGCAAGCAGTTGGGGATGCATTGGTTGGTTGTTAATTTCCTTTGTATTCTTTTATATGCAAGGTGTGCATGTGATTGTTAACTGTTTTCTACATATAATTGTCTCTATCCATGTGTAGGTCTAGCCATTTGTATTGTGTTGCTACTTCTTTTTTTGGTGGTAACTAAATTTCGTGTTGTATTTTGCATGTATTAATATATGATGTTGCAGAGTTATGTAGAGTACATTGTGTCGATGGGTTAGCATTGCTCAAAGACACACATATACATCTAAATAATGTGTAACCCTATTTTGTTTACGGTCAATCTTCCCAATACGAGCTCTCTCTAGTCACAAAATCATCTTAATGTCCTTAACTATATGTGCCCACCTTGATCCATTTGTGTTCATCGATGTGGTCGCTTTAAGTAAAGTAGCCCATTCAAAAAAAAAGTAAAGTATTTGCACGATTATTGGAAGGTTTGTCCATTAGACAATATATTCAAAATGAGCCGACAACTACATGAACGAAAATTAAATTTGGAACTACATGAAAGAAAAAATGTAAATCCTTATGATAAAGTATGTTCAAAATTGACAACTACACTTAGGAAAAACATGGACATGAAAAGTCCATTCGAAAATATTTACATGGTTTATAATATTTGGCAATACTAATCACATATAGAAGAACAACACAAATTTTGGACCAAGTGAAACAAAAAAAGCGACAGTTGACAAATCACGATTTTAATTGGAATAAGAATTTTAGTGCATGCTAAACAAATCACATTAACGCACGATTACATGGAACACAAATTTAGATCAAGTGGGACAAAAATTTAGCTCAACCACAAATAATCAAGACTAAGAGCATCTCCACTCACGTTCCTAGGACACCGAACCCAGGGCGATTTTTTGGTCCGGAAGCCGAAAATTGGCCTAGTCGCGTTCCCATGATCTCGATTTCGTCTGGATTTGGGCCAACTTTGGTCCGGACTTCCCAGGACATTCCTAGTATCCCGGGAACGCCCTAGGAACGCTGGACGAAGTGAATTCGGCGGAAAAAACAACTGGCGAGTGGACCCGTCCAGTTAGCCTATATTCGCCCATATTCATCCAAACTTTGCACAAAGTTTGTCTGTATTGCCCAAAGTTCGCCTATATTCCCCCAAAGTTCATCCATATTTGCCCAAATTTCAGGCATATTCGCCCAAAACCGTTTATATTCGCCCATATTCGTCCAAAACCGCTTATATTCGCCCATATTCACCCAAAATTCACCCATATTCGATCATATTCGTCCATATTTGTCCAAAGTTCTTCCATATTCTCCCAAAATTCGCCCATATTCGCCCAAAATCGTTTATATTCGCCCAAAACTGCTTATATTTGCCCAAAGTTCTCCCATATTCGTTCAAAGTTCGCCCAAAACAGCCTATATTCGCCCAAAGTTTGCCGGAATTTATTGAATTTTAGCCAAACGCGGAAACTCGGCCCAGGAACGCTGGTGGGAAACTCGGTGTTCCCAGGTCGAAAACTAGTTTCGTCCGGACCAAAATACAACCGGATTTTGGCCTGAGAATGCCCAACAAGTGGGGATGCTCTAAAGGCGGAACAAAATTTAACGTCAAGTGTAGCACACCTAGAATGAATCATGACTATAAGTGGAACAAAATTTGGACCAAATGGAACAAAATTTAAGTACATTGGTAACATATCACGACTAGAAGGGATAGAGACCAAGTGGAACAAAAAGAATATTGCTCGTAGAAGAAATCACAAGTACAAGCGGAATAAAAATTTTAGAATGAGTGGTGCAAAAGCTTGATAGCCCGTGGAACAAATTGTAGATGTAAACTGAATAATATTTTTTATCTATTTGGAACAAAATTGTAGCACCGTCGGAACACATCCCGATTGTAAGCCAAAACAAAAATTTAGATCTAGTTTTCACGTTTGTGGAACAAATACTGACTATAGGAGAAACACGAATTCAGATCGAGTGGAACAAAAGTTTAGAATTTGTGGAATAAAAATGAGTGTTGAACGATTAGCACATAAATCTGGTTTAAAACATGAACTGTAAGAAACTAGACAAAACAAAGAAATAATATATAGTCTAATCACGGTTGTGTTTGTGTAACTAACCAAAATAGAAAGAAAGGCTGGCTGAAGATCAACGTCGACGCTGGCTGAGATGCACATATATACTTGTTGTGTTGGCATTGGCATCATCGCGTGCAATCATTTCCGGGGATCTGATCAGATCGGCGTGGCAAAAGCACGGGTAGAGGAGGCTCCTTGCATGATTTGAAGGGTTGCGCCACATGGAGTAGATGTCGAGGTCCAGCAATCCTAGAAAACCACGGGCATAACCGATCCACCTGAGTCTTGTGGCTAAGACCCAAGCGATCATGCGAGCATTTCCTGACATCGAGCTGCGGACGATCAACCGGTTGAGCAATAAGGTAGTGCATAGCTGAGCGCAATTAGGTAACGGTGAGTGTGGGTGTGTTTGACGAGGTTGTACCGACCTGCTGTGTCGGTTTTCACTAGTGCAGAGCCCCCCCCCCCCCTTTAACTTCGGTTGGGAGGGCCCTCTAACAGCGGTTCCCCAACCGCTGTTGAGGGTTCGGTGTTAGAGGGGGGCCTTTAACACCGGTTCTTATAAGAACCGGTGTTAAAGGGTGGCGACGTGGGCTGCCGCAGGACCAGCGCTTCTTTAACATCGGTTCAGACCGGAACCGGTGTTAAAGTTGCCATGGCAGATTTAGGCTGTTTTCTGCGGCGAAAACGCCTAAATCTTCGCTGGCAGACCGCCCGCCTGCTCGGGCGATTATGGAGGGGGGAGGGGGAATCGATCGGGAGCGGTATACACATACATCGTCATCGGTACATACGAGTAAATGAATAATTAAGCAACTATTATTATACACAAACATCACATCGCACATACTTCGCCATCGGCACATATACATCGTCATCGTTCATTTTGGTGGATATCTAAAGAGTTCTCCGCCAGGCGTGACGACCTCATCAAGTATGAACCCCGCCAATTCCTCTTGAATGGCTCGTATGCGTTCAAATGGTAGTAGTTGGTCCCGCATCCGTTCGATCTGAATATATATGAAGAATGGGCCGTCAATATATATATAAGAATAAAACTCAACACAATTGATGGTAATAAAATAATGTTGTGGACTTTGTTTACTTACTCTAAGTTGTTCTAGTGCGGCTTGGCCCGTCGCACATATCGTGTTGCGAATGAACTCGCAAACATAGTACCCACATAAGTTATTGCCGTCGGCGCGCGCACTTAACGAGAATAGAGAGTTCAATCAAAATAATGATCAATAAAGCATGATATAATGGAATTGGAAGCTAGCTAGTATTACTTACATTTTGGTCTACAAATTTTAGTTCTTCTGACCATTCACCCACGACCCTGCCCGTGAACCTTTTCCAAACCCAGTTCGGCAAAGAAAATGGATAAAGGAGTAATTAATTACTTGTTTTCATGAAAGTTGCCGATCTAGTGCGATAATATGATTGAAATTACCTCTGGAGCATCTCTCTAAAGTCTGCCCATATCTCTTTTTCTTTTCGTAACGAGTCCATGACAAGGACTTTTCCTGAGTCGGGTTGAATGACTAGCAGAATAAAGTGGAACCTACGCACGCATAACTCATCATCAGTTACACTTAACATCGAGTAAGCCGAAACAGAATGTGTACAAGAGAGAGGGTAACAGTACTCACGAGAAGTTGTAAGGCAATAGTATTTCCCTTTTGGTTTGTTGTCTCAGTAAAGACGTTAGCAAGTAATCTTCTGTTTGCCCGGGTTTGGTTTTTACCACTTCTTCATGAACTCTATTTGGGTCAACGAACCCAATGTCAAAAGGGCCTCCTTTCATGCATTCCATAACCTTTTTCCTGCATAATAGTATATACATATATGGTGAGCATATATATATATATATACATGCAATTAATGAAGTGAATGAGATGAGATAAAAATTACAGAAATAGTACTTACACACAATAAAGGCTGATGGCAGATTTGTCAAGTTCCTTCTGATTGAATAGAAAATGCAAGTCTTGAATGTTGAAGTCGATCGCGTCGTCTCCGTAGAAGAAAATCTGATCTCTTATATGCGCCGTGATCCATTCTTCTTTTCTCGTCTTGCAGAAATGAAGGTACCACTTGTGCAATTTTCGCATCTTTGTTGGTAGATTCTTGAGCTCCTCTTCCTTGACTAGATTCTTCCCATACTTCCATGGCTGTATGGGGTTGACATCGCATTTGGACAAGTTGTCTCCCATGACGTTCAAGTATGCAATGTAAGTCATCCCCATCTCATTGGCCTTTCTTTGTAGCTCTGCCTCGTAATCATCTACGGGAGGAGCGCCCGTTGTCAAACATTTGGAGCGGGCATGATTGATTTTCCTGCTCTCCGAGCATGGGAACTGTTTCAGGGTGCCTCACGATTGCTACTTTCAGTCTCCCTACGCCTTGCATCCGCCTTCAAAATCTGGCGATCGTAGTCCCACAAGTGGGGTTTCAGGTTTCAAAAGATTTTTGTAAAACTTCTCCACCACCGCCGGATCTATTTTCTCCTTTGGCTCGGCCCGTCTAGGTGCAAAGAATTTCTTGACCTGTTCTCCCGAGATCCTATTGGTCTCTTCGTCGCTGCGATTCCACGATAAAACCGGCAATGGCTTGGCGGAAGGCTGCGGACGTAGTTTTTGAACTCTTTGGCGACGGTTTCCTGCGGATTTCTTTGTGTGGTCTCTTGATGCTCCTCGTGGTGCTCTTCCGCTTACCGAGGAGATGGCTGAAGCACCGGAGATGGCGACGGCGGAGATGGCTGCCACAGAGATGGCCGACGGCCGGAGATGGCTGCCGACAGAGATGGCCGACGGGCGAGATGGCTGCCAGCAGAGATAGCTGAAGCGGCTCAGATCGGCCGACGCTGGAGACGGCGGGTGCAGTGACCTCCAATTTGGAAGCACAATGTGTTCCTTCTTCCAAAGAATGGTTGTTTTCACTGCAAATTTGAGTTGAGTTTCCCCTTCACCTGTAGCATGGTCAAGTTGTGCTTCCTCATATTCCTTCACAACCTCATCCACCCTGACAATAGCATAGCCATCTGGAATCGGTCGGCAGTGCCGACAGCCACCTTAATGGATAAGCCCATTAATCTCACATGCAGCTCAGCGTGTTCGCTCTCCGTGATCTCATCCACGGGGTATCGAGGACCCGTCATTTCAAGTGTGGGTTGCACGTTCTCCGTGGAAGCCACACTGCTTCCGCCAGAGTCCGCGGCAGCTTCCAATGCAGGCTCTTCGTGCACCTGAGATGGGCCGTAGCTTGATGGCTCTTGTGCATTCACTTGCGTCGCAGCGCCGCAAGTGCATGTTCTATCTGTGTCATCCGCTTCAGCTCTTTTTCTTTTCCGCGCCATCTGAAGAGTCGCTCGGGCAAACCCATCCTTCCATGTCATACCCCCGTGCCTCGTGCATGTCCAGGTGTTCTTTTTACCGATGGCGTGTGAGCTGGTCATTCTCTCTGTCGGGATGGAAGGCCTGGCGGATGTTTCCTCGTATGCCGTGATGAGTTCGGACGGGTTTGGCAAGGATGGTTGGGAAGATACACAATCGCTTTCGGGTCCAACCTTGCCCGATTCGTAGAACCAAGTCTTTGCACGTAGGTCCCACCCATCCGTCTGGGTGTGATCCCTCTCTCGCGCAGGGCCCTCTCAGCTTCCTCCCACTTAGGCCTCTGAGATATGTAGCCACCTGACCCCGTCCTCTGGTGATATTCCTTCTTCAGGGCATTAAGCGTATTGGTTTCTGACCTCTTTTTAGCTATAGCACTTTTTTATATGTCTCAAATTCGGGCCAGTGAGGTCTTATCTTCGCATAATATGCGTCTTCGAAATCTGGAGTCTCGCGGTTGACAAATTTGTTCAATTTTGTCTTCCACCATGAAAGCCTCAGCCATCTTCTTTAGAGTCCACTCTTTGACCTTTTTCTTTATAATCGGTTGTTTTCATCCTCCTCTGGCGGAAGGGTGAAATTTACCAACAACGAATTCCAAAGCGCTTTCTTTGGATCTCATCGACAAAGGTACCGCCGCCTTCTTTGGCTTATTCCAATTTTCAATTATGATTGGGATTTGGTCCCTAACAAGAACTCCACTGACGTACAAATTTGTGCGGCCTTCTTGGGCTCCATCGGCCGCCATCAACACGGATCGCTGATCGTGAACTTTGCACGATCTTTCAACCGGCGCTACCGCTTGCTCTTTTTCGTAGAAGAAGATGGTTCTTTGGCTGGTCGATCCAGAGGGATAAAAGAAGAAAGAAGCGTTAATTAATACATGTAGAAGAAGATTGTTGGTGGAAGTCACCGAGGCTTAATCAGTGCATATACCTCGGACATTGTAACCATTAAATTGCGTTCACCGAGTCTTCATCTTCTCCATGACTAGTACTTGAGCTGTCGTCATGTCCCTCCAAGTTCAGATATTGTGAGGTGTCCTCATCAATAATGTTCTTCATTATTTCTTCTTCTTCAAGGTTTCTACTAAGTGGATCCATAGTTTCTAAAACAATAATATTATCTAGAGTAAGAGTAAACATTCAAGTGGACTTGGATTCATACACAAATATACATATTATTCATACCAAAATACACAAATAAATACACAAATGAGTCGAGGTCCAATTTGTATACAAGTTTTAATCTATGCATGTAGTACAATTTATCAAGCAAACAAGTTTTAATGGATGAGTCGCAATCATACACGTGGCGGACACATGGCGCCACCGTGGGTGACGTTGTTCTCGTCGGTGGCGGCGGTGCTCGTCAGGCGGATGCTAGTCGTCGCGGCGGTGCTTGCCGGGCTCGTCGAGGCGTTTAGCGTGGCCTATGAGCTCAAGCAGCGGCGAGGCGCCTCCTGACGGGAAGAGAGTGAGGTGGTCAGTTAGGGTTTAGGCGTGGCCTATTATAATATCTTTGCTATAAGCTATTTTATTTTTACTCCACATGCTTCTAATTCACATGTGCAAGGTTTAGATCGTCGGGGGTCGATGTCACTACGTTCATCTCGCCCATCTTTGTGTAACACCCTCAGAATCGGACCTATGCAAGTTTTAGCAAAATTCGCCAAACCCGCATAGAAACGATTCAAAGGTGCCCACCAGGCACTTTCGTGCGGGTGGAAAACGAAGTAATAACATTACACAACAGTCCTCGATGGGACCCACAGATATATATATAGCGACTCCATGAGTCAAGAATACGATATAATATACAAAGATCCAAATCACCTTGAAAGCGATAGGCGTCCATACGGACAAGATGCAAATGGGGCTAAGAGCCTGAAGAATAACCAATGGCGTCCATAACCCTGCCCAGCTGCCGGAAGGGTAACCTCTAACGGCGTCGATCTCAAAACCTGCTTAACAAAAGGGTGCCGACAAAGGCAAAGCAGAAAACAAAGAAGGAGCGTCGATCGAGGCCAAGACAGCGAGGCTAGAATTCGGCCCTCGCCTACATAGGTGTGGTGGATCAAGCGGCAAAGATGCACTAAACAACCTATAGAGACTCGATACAACTGGCGTCAAACAGAGAGGGGTAAGAAGGACCTATCCGGATCCAACCTGAAGCTAACACCAAACAAACCCATCCTGGTGTTTCCCCCTCGAGACCAAACGAGGAAGTCAACCGAGGAACTCACACCGTTGGCAGTTTTATTTATTCAGTTATCGTTGCAGCATTTACTAGTCAGGTATAGATAATCATCCTGATAAAATAAGCAGTGGGCACTTTTAGTTAACCATTCCGTGATAGTTGCAACAATTACTAATTCAGGTACAGATAGCATGAGATAAACCCCAAAACCCAGCAGTTGTTGGTACTTTTAATCAGCCATTTCGTTGTGGTTGCAATACTTACTAGTCAGATACAATTGTCGCAAGCGACAACCAAACAAGCAATTGTGGGCAGTATTAATTAGCCATTCCGTTGTAGTGGAGCTGATTACTAGTCATTATAAGTCAAATTTATAGCAGTAAACTTTAGTTATGCTTGTCTATGATCGAGATATCGTGCTCAAGTCGTCCATATCCGCGACACGGCTTGAGAAAAGTTTTACCGGGTGCACCAATAGCAACACACTCGATCAACCTCGGAAAACCAAATCAAAACCCAACGAGGCCTTCACGACAAAGCAATCACAGATTCAGAATATTTCGGGGCCACCCATTAAGCTACCCGCAACGAAGTAAGCTAGCTCGAGACGGACTCAAGGTGCAGGTATACTGTGAACGAATCGGGAACCCCAAACGGGCTTGTCGACACCGCGGAATCGTGTCCCGATCCTAACAAGATGCAAAGCACTACCGCACAATCGTAAATAAAGCAATAAAACATGGCATAAGTACAGATCGTAAATAAAACCTCAAACTAGTTTGTGGCCCCAAGAAATAAGATGAATCAAGCTCGCTCGGGGGTCCCATATACCTCCCGGATGTGGATAGCGCGATAAATCAAGGAACAGGTATCAAGTACTCGGGGTCTTACGGGACACAAGTGGGCGTTCGGAAACCAAATATTATCTATCACCCACCGATGCCTCTGCTTATTCAATTTTAGTTGTTAAACAGAAAGTAAAGTGTGCGATAAGTAAAACTAGCATCATCTCCAACATCCACATGCGGCAATACATCAGCAACTGTGGCACTTGACAACACGCGACAACACTTGAGCAAGCGACTACGACACGCAAGTCCAACTATCTACCAAACAACAGGTAATAGGAGGTGTCCAAGGCAATATATGGCTGCAAGGGATATCACGGGTACGGAAACTAGAGCATCGCAACACAGATAGCAATAGATCAACAGGAGGGAATAAAGACTATAAAGTAAGATAGGTAGAAAGGGGGAGATGCTCGCCTGAAAACATTGTCGAAGGGTTCAACCTGAAGATCGGGGCGAAGCTCACTTCAACTCAACGGCCTTATCCGCAAAGAAGCAAAACACTAGAAGAAACACCGGATGCACTATTTAATACAACGGCAGAAGATCGGCATGCTGCATGTATGATGGATGACATGGCAAAGGTGTGTTGCAATTAGGTCAGATTAAGCGGAACCGGGGTCCCGACATTAATTAGGTGGTTCAAGTTATTTAGCTACCCCGCATATTAAATGTTGTATTAACATGGCCAAAAGATGATACGGGTTCGCTACTCAAGTTTAAATGAGGCCAATATAAGGCTAGATTTGCCCGCATATGGGCCCCATATTTAATTATTAGGTGAATCGGCAAAAGGCCCCCAAACCACAGATATGCATGCGAGTATGACAATTCAATATGCAATCAAGTTGTTATGTTATAAAATAGGGTTCGAGGAGAAGGGTCACACATCAGAGGGGGCTCGACGAACTTGGGGTTCCGTGGTTCGGGGTCGGTCTCGGGTCCAGGTTCTTGATTGGTCTCCGGAGCGTTCTCGGTTTCTGGGTAGATCTTGGCATTATGAGGATCTTGTCGCTCGTGCCATCGAGCGATGTTAGCACTCGGGAGCGCTTCGTGACAATCTTGGCGTCTGGGCGATCTCATGCTCATACGGGTCTGCGGCAGTCTTGTCGTTCGGTGAAGCACTTGTCGCATCCATGTGGGATCCTTGACGATCTGTGGCGATGATCTCGGTTGGTCTCGGGTTCGGGTCTCGCGTCCGGGACGAAGATCATGGCGGTCATCGGGTGTGGGAGGGAGAACATGGCGTCGGTGTGGCGGTCTTGGCGTCCTCGGGTTCCGTTAGGAGATCTAGGCGTTCATGGTTCGCCTTCGATCGACTTCGTTCTCTTGAAAGCACACATGTGCCTTGGCGAGCTTGGTGCACAACTCTTCAGAGAACTTGGCGGGGTCCTCGGAAGACTTGGAAACAGCTTCGTTTGTGTAGATGATCGACGGGTCCAGGTTCTCGGCCTAGGTTCCGTGAAGATCGGTATAACTTCGTCGATGGTCCTTCTTGTGCTCACCGCCGGTCATGTTGTCGAGTCGGGGCCTCGGAAGATCTTGGCGAGGGTTCGGTTCCGGCTCAAGGCAGAACTGGCGGCTACCCACGGGTTTGGGGTCGAAGCCGACGCGGTCCTGGGCCCGGGGCAGAGGTACGGCGCCGGAGGAGGGGGTTCCGCGGCAGAGGGGGGCCCCGATGCTTGCTCAGACGAGGGCACGGGCGGGACCTGGCGAAGGCCAGGCGAGGTGGAGCTTCTTGGCGGGAGCCGGTTGTAGCTGGCCACGAAGCGGTCGAAATGGCGGTGCGGTTCGGGCGACGAGCAGGCCGACGGCGAGGCGGGCCATGCGAACGGAGACGCGACGGAGGCGGGCCGGGGAGGAGGCGCGGGCGGCGGTGAGCTTGGGAGGCGAGGGGGCGGAGGCTGGGGTCGAAGCTGAGCGAGGGAGGCGTGCGGTGGCGGGAGAGGTGAGCGGGCGGTCGCCGGCGAGGTCGGTGGCGAACGGAGGCGGGGTCGGGGCCGTGGACGGAGCCGCAGCGGAACTCAGAGAAGGGAGGAGGCGAGGGCGAAGGAGTGAGGGATGAGGACGCCATGAGCGTGACGCTGGAGGAACGGCGGAGAGGGGTGTGGCAAGGCTGGAGCGGGCGCCATGAGAGGGGGAGGCGGTGGGCGGGGGGGCGAGCTGGGAAGGGGAGAGAGGAGCAGGCGGGGTCATGGGTGAGCGGGACATGCACGTGAAGCAAGCTTTGGGAGGGGAGGCGTGAGCGAGCCTGAGGGAAGAGGAGGTGGAGGATGCGGGCGCGGAAGGAGAGAGGGCGGTTGGTGGGGAAGAGGAGGCGACAGTGGGCCTGGGAACGGGCCAGGAGTGGGGAGGCCCATGGGACGCGTGGGGGTGGGACCCATGGGAGGGGGGGCTCGATCTGGGGTTGGTGAGGGAGTGAGTGGGTCCCAAGGGCAGAGAGGGTAAGAGGGGACTAGGTGAGAAAGAGAGAGAGGGGGGAAAAGAGGAGGATAGGTGAGGTGGCAGGGTGGGTAGGTTTTGGGTGAGAGGGTGATGTGGCGAGCTGAGAGAGGAGGGTAGGATAGAATTTGGTGGGACTAGGATTTAGGGGGGGCTGTTTTAGCTTTTGTGTTTGTTTGGTTCTGTATAAAATAAGACAAAGCCATTTTACAAAATAGTTTTTAGACAAATAAAAACTCCAAAGCGATCAGGGTATTGTGTTTGAAAATAATAGGGGTTTTTGTACAATTCAAAACTAGGCTTTTCAAATAATGCAGTCAAACAATGCATGAAGATGACTATGCAATGCACAAATTCAACGCGATTTTCTAGTAGTGGTTTTGCGGGATGCCACAATTCGACACCACTAACAAGGGATCTCGCCCTCGAGATCCGCCTCATGGTACCGGAAGGAAAGGTCGGCGATCTGCGTCTTCTCGCTTCGTGTAGACCCTCGCGACACCACTAACAAGAGGTCGTTGTCCGTGATCGTCGAGAGAACACTCCGGGAACAAAAGGTCGAAGGTAGAGGTATCAACAAATAAAGCCACCTCTAACTTCCGGTGGAAAGAGGGAACCGATGCACTCTTATCCACTTCAATGTGCAAAAGCGAATAGAAAGGGTAGTCGGCATGGGGGCCAATCCATCACGCACCCAAACTATTACTCCGCACAATCAGTGGAAAAGCGTGCAACCATTCTCGGAATCAGACTGAAGATCTCGGCAAGCGAGGTTCGGAAACAAAGGAGTGATGCAGACTCCGCATCGGATCTGGCGTAGATGATGTCGTCGCGTCGGAAAACACCGGATTGCACAAACAAAGAACAAAGGATTGTAACACCGTAGACGGATTCATCAGGCAGCTTAAACACCGGATGATAGCACACCGTTATCAAAGAAGGAAGCGAAACCCTAAAGGTACGACGGAAACCCAACCACGAGAATTCCTGGACTCGAAGAAGAGAAGAGAGCGGATCCAAAACACGTCGATTTAAGAGGAGAATAGCAGAGGGGTAAGGAGTAAAATCAGACCTAATCAGAACTATCCAACCGATTTTGCAAAATAGTTTTGACACTCTACGCCGTTAGTTAGCTAGGTTATCCTAAGTGGACTTGTGTGGGGTATCGCAACCGCCGAGCTCGATACCACTCAGTAACACCTCGATCGGACCTATGCAAGTTTTAGCAAAATTCTCCAAACCCGCATAGAAACGATTCAAAGGTGCTCACCAGCACTTTCGCGGGTGGAAAGCAAGTAATAACATTACACAAGTCCTCGATGGGACCCACAGAACAGATATATATATAAGCGACTCCATGAGTCAAGAATACAGATGCAATATACAAAGATCCAAATCACCTTGAAAACGATAGAGCGTCCAGATACGGACAAGATGCAAATGGGGCTAAGAGCCCTGAAGAATAACCAATGGCGTCCATAACCCCTGTGCCAAGCCGGAAGGGTAACCTCGCTAACGGCGTCGATCTCAAAACCTGCTTAACAAAAGGGTGCCGACAAAGGGCAAAGCAGAAAAGAAGGAGCCAAGATCGAGGCGACACGCGAGGCTAGAATTGCGGTCCTCGCCACATAGGTGGTGGATCAAGCGGCAGGGCAGATGCACTAAACAACCTATAGAGACTCGATACAATCAAGGCCAAATGAGAGAGGGGTAAGAAGGACCTATCCGGATCCAACTCGCTAACACCAAACAACCCATCTCGGTGTTTCTCGAGACCAAACGAGGAAGTCAACCGAGGAACTCACACCGTTGGCAGTTTTATTTATTCAGTTATCGTTGCAGCATTTACTAGTCAGGTATAGATAATCATCCTGATAAAATAAGCAGTGGGCACTTTTAGTTAACCATTCCGTGATAGTTGCAACAATTACTAATTCAGGTACAGATAGCATGAGATAAACCCCAAAACCCAGCAGTTGTTGGTACTTTTAATCAGCCATTTCGTTGTGGTTGCAATACTTACTAGTCAGATACAATTGTCGCAAGCGACAACCAAACAAGCAATTGTGGGCAGTATTAATTAGCCATTCCGTTGTAGTGGAGCTGATTACGAGTCATTATAAGTCAAATTTATAGCAAGAACTTTAGTTATGCTTGTCTATGATCGAGATATCGTCTAAGTCGTCCATATCCGCGACACGGCTTTAAAAGTTTTACCCGGCCGGGTGCACCAATAGCAACACACACGATCAACCTCGAAAACCAAATCAAAACCCAACGAGGCCTTCACGACAAAGCAATCACAGGATTCAGAATATTTGAGGGGCCACCCATTAAGCTACCCGCAACGGTAAGCTAGCTCGAGACGGACTCAAGGTCTGCATACGGTGAACGATCGGGAACCCAAACGGGCTTGTCGACATCAGCGGAATCGTGTCCCGATCCTAACAAGACACAGGTGACTCGCACAATCGTAAATAAAGCAAAGAAAACATGGCATAAGTACAGGATCGTAAATAAAACCTCAAACTAGTTTGTGGCCCCAAGAAATAAGACCGAATCAAGCTCGCCTGGGGGTCCCATATACCTCCGGATGTGGATAGCGCGATAAATCAAGGAACAGTATCAAGTACTCGGGGTCTTACGGACACAAGTGGGCTCGAAACCAAATATTATCTATCACCCACCGATGCCTCGCTTATTCAATTTTAGTTGTTAATAGAAAGTAAAGTGTGCGATAAGTAAAACTAGCATCATCTCCAACATCCACATGCGGCAATACATCAGCAACTGTGGCACTTGACAACACGCGACAACACTTGAGCAAGCGACTACGACACGCAAGTCCAACTATCTACCAAACAACAGGTAATAGGAGGTGTCCAAGGCAATATATGGCTGCAAGGGATATCACGGGTACGGAAACTAGAGCATCGCAACACAGATAGCAATAGATCAACAGGAGGGAATAAAGACTATAAAGTAAGATAGGTAGAAAGGGGGAGATGCTCGCCTGAAAACATTGTCGAAGGGTTCAACCTGAAGATCGGGGCGAAGCTCACTTCAACTCAACGGCCTTATCCGCAAAGAAGCAAAACACTAGAAGAAACACCGGATGCACTATTTAATACAACGGCAGAAGATCGGCATGATGCATGTATGATGGATGACATGGCAAAGGTGTTGCAATTAGGTCGATTAAGGTTAACCGGGTCCCGACATTAATTAGGTGGTTCAAGTTATTTAGCTACCCCGCATATTAAATGTTGTATTAACATGGCCAAAAGATGATACGGGTTCGCTACTCAAGTTTAAATGAGGCCAATATAAGGCTAGATTTGCCCGCATATGGGCCCCATATTTAATTATTAGGTGAATCGGCAAAAGGCCCCCAAACCACAGATATGCATGCGAGTATGACAATTCAATATGCAATCAAGTTGTTATATTATAAAATAGGGTTCGAGGAGAAGGGGTCACACATCAGAGGGGGCTCGACGAACTTGGGGTTCCGTGGTTCGGGGTCGGTCTCGGGGTCCAGGGTTCGACGGATTGGTCTCGGCGGAAGCGTTCTCGGGTTTCTGGGGTAGATCTTGGCGTTATGAGGATCTTGTCAGGCTCGTGCCATCGAGGCGCAGTTAGCACGGAGCCGTTCGTGGCAATCTTGGCGCCCTGGGGCGATCGCCAGACCGCGGGTCATGCCATGGGTCTTGTCGTTCGGTGAAGCACTTGTCGCATCCATGTGGGATCCTTGACGATCTGTGGCGATGATCTCAGGTTCGGGTCTCTGGGGTTCGGGGTCTCGGCGTCCGGGACGAAGATCATGGCGGTCATCGGGTGTGGGAGGGAGAACATGGCGTCGGTGTGGCGGTCTTGGCGTCCTCGGGTTCCGTTAGGAGATCTAGGCGTTCGGCGGGTTCGGCCTTCGGATCGACTTCGGGGTCCCTGTTGACGATCTTGAACAGGCACATGTGCCTTCGGCGAGGCTTGGTGCACAACTCTTCAGTAGAACTTGGCGGGGTCCTCGGAAGACTTGGAACGGCTTCGGCGTTTTGTGTAGATGATCGACGGGTCCAGGGTTCTCGGCGTCTAGGTTCCGTGAAGATCGGGTATAACTCGTCGATGGTCCTTCTTGTGCTGCTCACTGTCGGTCATGTTGTCGAGGTCGGGCCCCAAGATCTTGCGAGGGTTCGCCCGGTTCAAGGCGAAACTGGCGGGGCCCACGGGTTTGGGGTCGGCCGACGCGTCCCGGGCCCGGGGCAGAGGTACTGGCCGCCGGAGGAGGGGTTCGGCAGTAGGCCCCGATGCTTGCTCAGGAGAGGCACGGCGACCTGCGCGCTGGGCGAAGGCCAGCGAGGTGGAGCTTGCGGCGGGTTGGGTCGGCGCGGCGACAAAGTCGACGAGCGCGGCGCTGGCGTACGACGAGGCGCCGACGGCGAGGGCGGGCGCGCGAACGACGGACGGGAGGCGGGCCGGTGAGGAGCGGCGGGCGCGAGCTTGGGAGGCGAGGGCGCTGGAGGTCGGGTACAAGGCGAAATGGAGGGAGAGGCGTAAGGCGCGGTTGTCGGGGAGGCGAAGGGCGGGTCGGCGAGGTCGGGTGGCGGTGAGCGGGCGGGGCCGGACGGGAGCCGCAGCGTGAACTCGCAGAGAAGGGAGGAGGCGAGCGGGCGAGCGATGGAGGGATGAGGGCACATGAGCGGACGCCGGAGAGGGGGAACAGCGGAGAGAGGGTGGCGGGCGCCGGGCCAAGGAGGCGGGTCGCCATGAGGAGGAGGCGGGTAGGCGGGTGGCGAGCTGGAAGGGAGGAGAGGCGGGGTCATGGGGCGGGAGTGACGGGCCAAGCAAGCTTGCGGGAGGGGCGGAGCGAGCCTGAGGGGAGAGAGAGGTGGGAGGATGCAAGCAAGGAGAGAGAGGGCGGGCAGGGAAGAGGAGGCTGACAGGTGGGCCTGGGAACGGGCTGAGTGGGGGAGGCCCCATGGGACGCTGTGGGGTGGGACCCAGGGTGAGGTGGGGCCTGGCAGGGGTTGCGAGGGTGGGAGTGGGTCCTGCAAGGGCAGAGAGAGGGTAAGAGGGACTAGGTGAGAAAGAGAGAGAGGGGAAAAGAGGAGGATAGGTGAGGTGGTGGGTAGGTTTTGGGTGAGAGGGTGATGTATGAATGAGAGAGGAGGGTAGGATAGAATTTGGTGGGACTAGGATTTAGGGGGGGGGGGCTGTTTTAGCTTTTGTGTTTGTTTGGTTCTGTATAAAATAAGACAAAGCCATTTTACAAAATAGTTTTTAGACAAATAAAAACTCCAAAGCGATCAGGGTATTGTGTTTCAAAATAATAGGGGTTTTTGTACAATTCAAAACTAGGCTTTTCAAATAATGCAGTCAAACAATGCATGAAGATGACTATGCAATGCACAAATTCAACGCGATTTTCTAGTAGTGGTTTTGCGGGATGCCACACTTTGGCACCCTGGAATCGTTCCGAGGGTCAATATATTATGCAAAGAATTGTGTTTATATCGTTCCGAGGCGTCGGCGCTTAGGCGTCGGCGTTTAGGCGTGGCCCAATCGAAGCCGCAGAGCATGCTGGCCAGGGCGAACTCCACGTTCATCGGCCCGACCCAGGCCGAGAGGGATGCCACATCGAGCTCGCGACCACCTAGGCCGTGATCGTGAGCTCGCACCCCATGGCCACCACCGAGCTTGACCCCACCCAGGCCGCCTCGAGCCGAGAGGGAGGCCGTCCCTCAGACCGCTCGGGCCGGCCTCCCGACGAATCCGCCTCGACCCATCCCTCCACTTCCCTGCCATTGGCCCTTAACTGTGGACGCGCCAGAAGCCGCCTCGCCCGCCACACCGGATGACGCGAGCTACCGGCGAGGAACTGCTCGGGGGCGAGCACGGGGAGGCAACGGGCGAGCACGGCGACGACGGGCAGCTGCAACGGTGACCGGACAGAGGCGGCCGGCGACGTGGCAGAGCGACAACGGCGACGTGGCAGAGCAAAGGCGCAAAGGCGACGCATTTAAATGAGAAGGGAGGAAAGCATGCTCACTATGGGCGGCCGGGCAAGCCGTAACGGCGGCGGACAGAGAAGGCGTCGACAGAGGCGGGACAGAGGCGGTGGCCGTCGGCTTCGGGCGCTGGGCAGGAGACGACGAGGGCGGCTCGTCGGCCGGTGGCGCGAGGCGAGGACGACGAGAGCCGGGCGGTCATCGGCTTCGTGGTGGCGAGGACGACGGCGAGGTTCGCTCGCGGCGGTGGCGCGATCCGCTCGGGGAAGAAAGGAGCGGCATGGCACATTTCTTTTAACACCGTTCGTGGTGAACCGTGTTAAAGGGGGATTCGCTTATGCCAGATATTACATTTCTTTTAACACCGGTTCTCGCCATTAACCGGTGTTAAGAAATTGCTTCACAGATGAGTTATTACTCTTTAACACCGTTCCACCACAAACCGGTGTTAAAGGGTGCGCTGAAACGAATAATTCTCTAACACCGGTTCCTGTCTGGAACCGGTGTTAAAGGGGGGCATTTATTTCATGCAATAAAGGGGCTTTTTTAATTCAAAAAATATGATATGAATTTAGAAAATTCATATCTTTTTCATTTCAACTCAGAAAAATATGAATAATATATCATAATTTTTAGAAAAATAATATCTATCCATTCATGTAAATCATTTTATATTTACTTTACATGAAATTTTTTAAAATAATTAAAACACTTATTTCATGCATTAAAGGGCATTTTTAATTCAAAAATATGATATGAATTTAGAAAATTCATATCTTTTCATTTCAACTCAGAAAATATGAATAATATATCATAATTTTCAGAAAATAATATCTATCCATTCATGTAAATGATTTTTATTAGATCAAATCATATTTTAATGCCGATCTTTTGTATTAACATTTTTGAATTGATTGATATTTAAATGTCGATCTTTGTATACACTTGAATCTCACCAAGCCTCTCTCAACTTGCATTGTTTTTGATCAATGTGTTGGTGGTTTTTTGAATTAGCCATTTGGTGGTTGCTTCACAAAACCGTCCGTTTTTTATGCTCGTAAATGGAAAATGCCTTTTTGGTGCGATAAAAAGGAAAACTCCTCTTGCAAACTATGCCTTGATTCTAGCCATAACATTGGTCATTTGACCAAAGCCAAGAAACCTCGAATGAGATAGGTCATTTTGAGACATTACATAAAGCCAACTGAACCGAAAATTAAGATACATAAAAGAACTGAAATTAAGATACATGGCCGATTATAACAATCACGAACTTGTTTCGAATGTTGGAGTGATTCACCATGCTCCGCCACACCGTAATACTCGCCATCAGAGTCGTACCGCCGCCACATCGCTGCCGCCGCCGGGGTCGCTGTAATTGAACCTCCGAGAGTACACGGCTGGACTTGGGTAGCGCGTGGGACTTGAGGGTAGCGCAGACGGGGTTAGAGTCGGCAAAGGTCACAGGCCATGACGCCTGGAGAGTCCGACCACGCCACCATAGCCGACGGCCGGCCTGCTGGAAGTTAGGAGGAGGTGGGTCGCCCTCCTCGTGGCTCGGCGAGCGCCTCTCATGCCGATCCACGAAGAAGGCTTTCCAAGTAGGGAAATAGCCTGGATGCCATCCGGGATTCCTCCGCTGCTCCGGCGTGAGCTCAAGTAGTAGTGGTTCGTGATGGCCATCCGCGCCACACCTAGAGGCAGGAGGAACTGCACGCCCGACGCCAAAGATCCAGCCTACGGGACAAGAGCCAGCGGGCGGGTAGTTCGAGGCAAAGCGCCCGGCCTCCAGGGGTTAGTGCTACGGTGGAAGCCATGGGAAAGAGTGATGAGGTTGCAGATATGAGTCTAGAGATGTGCAATGACAATGGAGGCCAACCCCTACATATATATATATAGTGAACTAGCGGAAGAACTGGAGGGAAGAATCATGGAAGAAAATGGCGGAAGAATCAAGGAAGAAAAATGGCAGGAAGAAAATGGCGAAGAAAAATGGCGGAAAAAAAATGGCGGATGATTTAGTCCTGTTGGAGACACCAACCGACTAAAGATGAATTTTAGTCCCGTTGGAGACACCAACCGACAAAACACGAGTCAAGACAATAATAGGGGTGAGTGCATGTCGACATTATGTCGTGAGGCGTAGAGTTTTGTCCCGATGGTGTCACCAACCGGGACTAAAGATGAATTTTAGTCCCGTTGGAGACACCAACCGACTAATAATAGGGTGAGTGTCGACATTATTTTGTAAGTGTCAACACTATGTCGAGCCGCTTGTACTATAAATAGGCATCCTTGAGTCCAGTCCTCCACGCTTGAGGCAGGACACCACTACGGCCAGCTTGTGGAGATGACGGAGCCCCCTCGACATCTCCGAGAACTGGTCACAGAGGCACTCCTAATATGTGAAATTAGTTAGCTCCTGTGTATTGATCTAGTTAGAGAAGTTACAAAGCTGCAAGATGGTTGAGAGCGTGACACATTACCACGCCAGCTTGTGGAGATGCCATGGAGCCTAGTCCTCCCAAGATCTCCAAGAAATCGGTCATAGAGGCACCCTAATATGTGACTGCTGCTGCTTGAGATCGATCTTAATGGTAAGTACGAATCGGGACAACTTCTTCTCATAGTCCCGTCCATCCACAAAACATGACTAAGACTCAAGACATGTATTAATATTAAAACATGAACTAGAGTTACATAATATGAGCATGAACTTCTTGGCATATGCCCTTCCTTATGATCGCTTGCACGTAACCATGGAGCATCTTCTTTACTTAACGGAATGTTTGGGTCGGCCACCGTGAAGGGCGGAATTTCATCAAACTTATTATAATCTTCGACATGTCCGCCTTTGTCCTCGATTCCCACGATGTTTGTTTTCCCTGAAAGAACTATGTGACTTTGGCTCATCATATGATGTATTCGCTTGCATATTTTTTCTTTTTTGGTCCGGAGGACATGCCCTTCACATAGAAAAACCCGAGCCACATCATTGGCTAGACGTAATGGTTCGCCTAAGTTCTTCATAAGATTGTTGAGATCCACCGCTGTCATTCCGCACTTCTTGTCTACCTCAACCTCCTCCCCGTTAGCTTGACCCATTTGCATCGAAACAAGGGGACCTTAAAATTAGGTCCATAGTCAAGTTCCCATATCTCCTCTATGAACCCATAATACGTGGTCTTTTGCCCATTGTCTTCTGCATCGATCGGGCGACACCACTGCTTTTGGTTGGTGCTCTTTTATCTTGGCCTATCGTGGTAAAATGTATTCCCATTTATCTCGCACTTGGAAAGTACATAAAGTCAAGACGGTGTCCTCGCCAACAAGTACAGCTGATCCCCAAGTGGTGTTATTCGTGAGAAGTCTTTGCCAAATTCTACCAAAACTCGCCATGTGTTCACTTATAATCCATTCATCGGATCGCCCCGGTGTTTGAGGCGATTAAATTTTGTGTTCATTCATATACGGGCAACAAGATAGATCTTTGTAAAACCGTGTAGTGTGCTTGATTGAGAGAATGCCCGTCCCTACATATCATTGCTTTTACATCCTAGGGTGCCTTTTCCACGCAGTTTCCCTCATGTCGTGATTCTGAACACCAATCGCCTTAAGGTCAGGAATAAAATCAACACGTAACTCAATGACCTCCTCATTACATAGCCCTTGGAGATGCTTCCTTCGCCTAGCACGGTTATGAACATATTTCTTTAAGACTCCCATGTACCTCTCAAAGGGAACATATTGTGTAGAAATAGACCGAGAATGGCAATCTCTTCTACTAGGTGAACCAGAGATGCGCCATAATATTGAAGAAGGATGGTGGGAACACCAACTCAAAGTCGACAAGACATTGGGCCACATATGTTTGTAACCCCGTAGGCTTTCCGGATCGACATCTTCTAAGATATTGCATTGAGGAATGCACATAGATTCACAATGGGTACTCAACATTTTGAGGTAGAAGCCCCTCAATGCAATCGGAAGCAATTGTGTCATAATCACGTGGCGCTCCGAGACTTCAGGTTTTGGAATTTTTCTCTCGCCATATTTATTATTCCCTTTATATTCGACGAAGCCGACGGACCTTGATATCGCCGACATTCAAAAAGATTTTCTCGCTGGTAAGAGCGAATGGCAGGAGTTAAGTGGCATCGCTTACCTTCTCGCTCGTGGATGCATAGGGATCTTCAGGGCCCTTCGGGACGTTGCTGGTCCCGTCGTAAGCTTCGGTGTATCTTTTGTCTTCCCATACACTCCTAGAAAGCCTAGCAGTTCACGCAAACATTCTTCGCCACGCGCATCACGCCGATTGAAGAGCGGACCTCTAAGACTTTCCAATAGGGTAGGTCCCAAAATATAGATTGCTTCTTCCACATGGGCGCTGTCCGCATCGCTATTCTAACATAGATCGCTAGGACCTTTTCCAAAGATTACTTCTAGGTCCTCGACCATACCAAATACCTCCTCACCGCACGGACGAGGATGTGCTTCCTCCGGATTCGCCAGACGCTTGAAATGCTTGCCTTTCTTTTTACCGGATGCAGGTTCGAAAATCGGCGATACCATAGGTACAATAACCTTCTTAAATTTATCCAAATATACACTTTCA